>CM076569.1:798160622-798639316 GCA_034641835.2 Pinus albicaulis
CCATGTTAATGGTTGTCCTCTCAGCTCAGTAGACAGCAGTGTATGGTGATCTGGATCATCCTTGTGCTGTTTGTAAGCCCCTATCATGTGAGTGCTTGTTCCCTCTGTGAGAGTTGTGAGGTCTACTATCACGTTGGAGCTGAACATAATCTCTACTAGCTGTGCGGTGGTAGTCTCCCTCATGATGATGCCGGTGCCCCCGGTGATGATCACGGAGTCTAATGCCATACTGGATATGGATATATTTTCTGAACGAGAGAGCCTTCATGAACGCTGGTCCTAAAGCCTGGTACTCTGCAAGAATGTCAGCCATCCGACCCGGATCTATCTCTCGCTGTGCTGCTGTTTCGGCGTCCTCTAGCAAGAATGTGGGCATGGTAGGACGTGTGGGTGTACGTGATGCCATATGCTGAGTGGCATCATGCTCCGGCAAATGGCGGGATGTACCTGATCCCTCACCAATCTGAAAACCCCTTGGGTTTTCTTGCTGCCTAACCGCTAGCGCCGCGAGTCTCTGTGACATATCCTGTATCCTCTGCATGTGTTGGAGGAGCGTTTCTCTAAATCTCCTCTCATCATCATCAACTGCCATTGGCATTTTCTGCTAGGTGCCTACAGGCTCCTCAGGAACTGCACGGCTGCTGCAAAACCATACTGTTGCTTAACTTCGACCTCCGATTTACCCACTGGAAACTACTCAGAAAATTCCAAGAATTTGGAAAGGTGATCCTTGTCCAAAACCCAGAAAAACCCAGAAAACGTTTTTCCTAATTCCAAACTTCAAAATTTGACCCTTTATATTTTGGCCCTTTTTCCAACTGCGTTTTGGGTATTGCAACTGCTATTGCTCTGTATGATCTCTTTTCTGATGTCATAGACCACAGGCTGAGCCAGAATTATGCTCTGATACCACTGTAATATCCCCAAAGGGAAATAACCAGTAATACACAGAAATATGCCAGACAGATATATAAAATACAATGCTGGAACCAGATCATGGAACAAGTACACATAGAATGCCAGAAAACTAAGCCATTTTATTAATCTGAGAATACATATAGAGGAGTACAAGATAATCAGGATGAGTGCACCTATCCTTGCCCTGGGCAAGTGGAGACCCTCTCAGAACAAATAATGGCTGCAAATAAGGACAGCGTCCTAGCTGGCTGAAGATCTGCTATGAAGAGCTGCTGCTGGAATGCAATGGAACTATGAACTGAAGACTAGAAGATGGCTGATCTCAATCCACCAAACCCTCACCAATAAAAACGTTGTCTCTGCTAGTGACAGCGCAGAAGACAGATGAAATGCTGGCCACAAAACCTCCAGATGAGATGATCAGCTCCTCAAGGCTGGAAACACTGAAAAACGCTGCCAAACCCCACACACAAGCTCCTACTCATCAGATCAGCGTCCTCCCTGACTGGATCTGCGTTCTCTCTGCCCAGATCTGCTGGATCTGAGTCCTCCTATCCAGATCTGCGTCCTATCACTCCAGATCTGCGTCCTGCCAGGCTGGATCTACTGCTATCTCTCCAGATCTAGGCTGGATCTGCCAATATCTCCTCAAATCTGCGTCCTCCAAGGGTAGATATGCTGCTATCTCTCCAGATCTAGGCTGGATCTGCCAATATCTCCTCAGATCTGCGTCCTCCAAGGGTAGATCTGCTGCTATCTCTCCAGATCTAGGCTGGATCTGCCAATATCTCCTCAGATCTGCGTCCTCCAAGGGTAGATCTGCTGCTATCTCTCCAGATCTAGGCTGGATCTGCCAATATCTCTTCAGATCTGCGTCCTCCAAGGGTAGATCTGCTGCTATCTCTCCAGATCTAGGCTGGATCTACCAATATCTCCTCGGATCTGCGTCCCTACTATCCGGATCTGAGCCCTCCTGCTGGATCTGCGTCCTTCCCCTCTGAATCAGCGTCCTCTCTCCTGGATCTGCGCAGTCACAAGAAGGGGCTTCCTCCTCTCCCAATCTCCACCAGAAAACTGCTGCTAATTACCACTGAAACTGAAGGATGTTACTCAGAAAATAACCTTACTAGGGCAGGTACTCGAAGTCCCCCGAAGCTAAGGGTGATACCAGAAAATAACCTTACCAGGGCAGGCACTCGAAGTCCCTCGAGGCTAAGGGTGAGATCTCCGAACGGAGACACTCGGTTACCTTAACGTGTTGCAGAACCGACTAAACAACGGCGTCTTGAAGCGAACCAGAAGTCTAGCTCTCAATATCAATATCAAATCATGCATACCCAAATGAGGTGAGAACCCCACCTTTTATAGTGCTAAACTCCCTCCAAAACCTTGACTGCGTCCTTCACTCTCCTTAACCTGCGCAGTTAACCTTGGGTCAGCGTGAGGCCTCCCCTCATACACATGTGGACCCCCAAGGCCTCCTTTCTAAGTTATAACGTCAATCAACTAGGAAAAACACTTTATTTTATAAAGTGAGGTGGCTAAAGTGAGGTGACCCCTCTTATTTCTCACTTTATTTATTATTTCTAGCTAAAGCGGAAAAATTAAACAAAATTGAAATATTCCAATTAGCAAAGCTAATTGGGAATATTACACTTTGTAACAAACGTACCCTCAAGAACAATCGTAATAAAATTGGATCTCGTACCCGATAAGTGTTGTTCAACTGCGACACCACCAGCTGGGAGTCCAAGAAAACTACCAACGAATCAACACCCAAGGATATTGCCTCCGAGAGTAGATGAATGAATGCAGTGTATTCTGCTACGTTATTGGAAGCAGGACCAATGCAGACCCCTCTTGATACCAACAGCTGACCGGAAGGATAATGAAGCACCCGAGCCACGGAAGCTAAGTTCCGGGTGTGTCTACTAGCACCATCGGCGAAACCAAAATGACTCATGACATCAACACAACCTGCCAAAGCAGATCAAAAACATCACCACCTCATCAAAAATCGAAAATCAAACAGATATGTACAAAGCAAAAAACTACTATATACAAAGCAAAATGCCAGGCCAAAGCCTAGGCATAATACTTCTTCAGATAGAGCCCATTTCGGGGCTCCGGCAACTCATTCCCTTCGAAGTCAACCAAGGTATACGCTGCTTGTTCTCAAGCAGTGCTTGAACAAGCCTACTCTCTCGCTGATGCTCCTCACCGATACTGCAAAATGTGCCTGGGTCCCACTGAAACCTCTCTATCTCCTGCATCACCCGGATACGAAGGGATATCTCAATGCCAGGATCCCAAATTGATTTCTCATGATACCGGCCAACCAACAATCCGCCCGGGTCCCATCGCCACCATGGCCAATAATAACCCAAGTCCCATGGCTCGGACTGCTCACTGCCTCTGGCTATGACTGAAGACCATGACCGCTGCTGCTCTGCATCTATGACTGTGTAAGCTGGCCCATCAACTGTGAACCAACTCGTCACCTCTCTCCAATCAAGGCATGGAGTCGAAAATATAAGGAGGAATATCTCCCTCCTGTGGATCCTCCATCTCCAAGCAATCATCCAGACAAAATGAGCCACCTCCCAACAAGGCAACTCCTGAAAACCTCCTTCCACCTCAAGCTCTGGTAATGAAGGTGGGCTGGAAATATGAACTTGGCAAGCATCATAGCTTACCCCATGTTGTCCTTCTCTCCACTCATGACAAGTGTAGAGTCTATGCTGATCCTGGGCTGCAAAATCATTGCCCTCCAATGGCAAAGTGAAAAACAATCCACCATAGAAGGTTCCTCTATCAATGAAGAACAAGCTGGCCCAAAACAAACCATCCATGAAGAATATGACATGGTCATCATGGATCACCCCAATGAGATGTTTGCTGAAGGTTCTACATGAGGATACATAATGCAAACAATCTCTCACAAGGATACAACGTAGTCTCATCCACTGCAACTTCAGAAAATTACATGGCAAGCAATGTACAAGATTCATCACATCTACTAATGGATAGTAAATGGCTGAATATGACAACAACATAAGGCCAAACACTTGCCCATAACTGTACAATGGATGAATATCAATCTCATGGCCCACCTCAAAAGAGAACACATATTTAGTAGTGGTGGCCATGCCTCCTCCCATGCTCCTATTAGAACATGTAGTGCAGAAAATACTCAAAGGCACATTCAGCTCATGTGTCTCTCTCATAATCAAGCCTCCCATACAAATCTGACCATATGCTGGAAGTAAGATGGTACATGGATCCATAAATGAGTCCTCCATAGTGTTTTGGCATGCTATGAAGAAGAATGAACCATGTGCTGCAAGAAGATAATCCTCCTCATGCTTGGAAACCCAAGTCAAGAAGAGTATGCCATAGATGTCTCTATCATCATTACCTCTTCTTTGTGCAACAAATATGAAGTGATCCTGGGACCTATGGGTTATAGATCCACCATATCTCTGCTGCGCACACTTCATCCATAATGTTCTGCTCCAAGGTGACAACGCTGGGAGCTCATGCAAATAAGCTCCTGTCAATACAAGACTCTGCTCTTTGACATGCTCCTTGTCAAAAACTCCTCTAATACTGCTGCAACAAGTGTGGAATACTCCCCAAGATGGAAGTGCTTCCCCGTCATCATCAAAGATCAAGGAGATAGTGCCATCCCCTCTTCCTGCAACATCATGCAAAGTGTGAGAGCAAATCTGCCCTTGCTCTCCCAGAAACAACCCAAGCAACCAAACAATTTGCTGCCTCCCCATACTTCCATCATACAACTCATGTGATGAAGACATAACGAGTATCATAGCAATACCACACATACATACTCTATGCTGCTCCATAATGCAAGTATCCAGCCATCTTTCCTCCACCCTCCGACTCTTAGGAAGAGTGTTTGCCAAGAGATGGCCAAACTCTTTCAAGAGTAACCAGCGCAGCCAAGCCTCCTGCTGCCTGGTAGCACAGATCTGCAAGTAGCTTCCTAGCTCCTTGCTCATCATCCCCATCCACTCAATCACTTGTGGATGCCTCCTTCTCCTCATCCGGTTGCTCCTCCCACGAGGGCTACCATCCTCCCAAATCAAATTTCTGATTTTGCACTTTATGGGATTTTGAAGTATAAACTTCTCAAGGATCAATGTGACCCTATCAAGAATCAAATAGGTGGTAGGCAAAAACCTCCCATCATGATGTGTGTGGCTCAAGGAATGTCCAACACAAGCATGAGAGATGTTATCCATCCGAAGATGTCCCCCATCTTCTATCTGCTCTTGTGAGAAGGGAAGAAAGTCATCGCACCCCATGGTGTGTCGAAGTGCATCTCCAGTGAGATCTCTCCTTGAGACCTCCTCTTCATCCATAGTCTGCTCCATCAAGTACCAACTCAAAATCTCTCGCCATCCAACCTCAACACGTGGCTGCTGTACCCTGTGCAACTCTAATCGTCTCATCCCATTATCCAAGTCAATATATGAGACCTGACTAGGTGGCTCTGCCTCTCTCTCTCTAATGGGAAGAGATGACCCAACAATACTGCTAGTCCCATCCCTGCATGCCTGAAGGGGAATGATCTGACGCTCCCTCGTGCCCTCTGGTTGTACCATCAGGGAATCCAGTTGTTCCCCAATGCGGACCAACTTGGCCGCCGACTTGGCACAAGTCCCTCTCATACCCTCCAGCTCCTGGTCCTGTAACAAAATGGTCTCCCGTACTGACGCGGCCTTCTCCCTCAAAACTCGAAGGTCCGTCCGAAGCCGATGATACCGCTGTCTGCGACCATCATCCAATACCTCTGTACCTGCTGGTGCCTCATCGAAGGTGGATACATCTCCTGACACTGCACCCCTCTGTGTGCTGCTACCACCCGAAGACTCGGACATGGCCCTAGTCATCACCTCAGTGGATGGTTCTACCGGGGTAGGCTCTGCCCCCTCCACTACGATATCAACCGGCACGGTCAAGGAGGTCTCTAATGATGGTGAGTCCTGTGTCACACTAGGTGTATCCCCGGACTCCCTGCAATCCCGTGTGTCCTCATCCTCCAAGTGCGAGGCATCCCTTTTAATGATTTTCCTCTCCGATACCCGATCAAGCTGGAAAGAGGTATCCATCTTGTCCACCCAAGACAATACTGCTAGTCCTATCCATGCATGCCTGAAGGGGAATGATCTGACGCTCCCTCGTGCCCTCTGGGTTGTACCATCGGGGAATCCGGTGTTCCACAATGCGGACCAACTTGGCATGGGCACCAGCACAAGTCTCTCATACCCTCCGGCTCACGATCTGCTGTCATCGGGCCTCTCCAAATGCGCGCGGCCTTCTCCTCGAAGCTCGAAGGTGCGTCGGCCAGGTGATACGTATGCAAATGACATCATCCAATACCTACGCTGCCTCGCTGGTACTCATGAAAGGTGGATACATCTCCCGACACGCACCCCTGCGGCTGTGCTGCTACCACCCGAAGACTCGGACATGGCTCCAGTCATCACCTCAGTGGATGGCTCTACCGGGGTAGGCTCTACCTCCTCCACTACGATATAAACCGGCACGGTCAAGGAGGTCTCTAATGATGGTGAGTCCTGTGTCTCACTAGGTGTATCCTCAGACTCTCTGCAACCCTGTGTTCTCTCATCCACCAAGTGCGAGGTAACCATTTTAATGGTTTTCCTCTCTGATACTCGGTCAAGCTGGAAAGAGGTATCCAACTTGTCCACCCAAGCTCTCGCCTGGATGACCCGTCAAATGTCGGTAGGTGGAATCTGTCCACTGTGCGCTGTAAGCCCCTATCATGTGAGTGTTGGTTCCCTCTGTGAGAGTTGTGAGGTCTATTATCATGCTGGAGCTGAACATAATCTCTACTAGCTGTGCGGTGGTCATCACGGTGGTATCCGTGCCCCTTGTGCTGGTGCTGCTCAGGGGGTTTGATGCCGCATCGATACCAGAGATAGCGCTCGAAGGGGAGAGTATCCATGAATGCCTGTCCTAAGCCCTGCCACTCTGCAAAAACGGCTGCCCGTCGAGCTGGACTCACATCTCTCGGTGCTGTCGACTCCTCGTCCTCTACCAGGAAGGTAGGCATGGTAGGACGTGTGGGTGCTGGAGTATCCCTCTGTGCACCTCCCCGCACTCCTGTCCCTGTGTCTTCTGGCAAGAATGTGGGCATAGTGGATCACTGAGCCGTCACAATGGGGATAGCATCGTGCCTTCCCAGTACGTGTGAGACACAGATCCTGCCATTGAAGAACTCTAGGGAGTGCTCTGATCTCCATGGCCAGAGCCTCATCCTCTTTGCATCCTCTGTGACGTCTCCTGCATGTGTTGGAGGAGCATTTCTCTAAATCTCCTCTCATCATCATCGACTGCCATCAGCGCTTTCTACTATGTGTCTACAGGCTCCTCAGAACCGCACGGCTGCTGCAAAACCATACTGCTGCTTAACTTCGACCTCTGATTTACTCATTGAAAACTACTCAGAAAATTCCAGGAATTTGGGAAGGTGATCCTTGTCCAAAACCCAGAAAAACCCAGAAAACGTTTCTCCTAATTCAAAACTTCAAAATTTGACCCTTTTTATTTTGGCCCTTTTTCCAACTGCGTTTCTGGTATTGCACTGCTATTGCTACGTATGATCTCTTTCATGATGTCATAGACTACGGTGAGCCGAAATTTTGCTCGGCGATACCCTTTATTAATATCCCCAAAGGGAAATAACCAGTAATACACAGAAATATGCCAGACAGATATAGAAAATACAATGCTGGAACCAGATCATGGAACAAGTACACATAGAATGCCAGAAAACTAAGCCATTTTATTAATCTGAGAATACATATAGAGGAGTACAAGATAATCGGGATGAGTGCACCTATCCTTGCCTTGGGCAAGTGGAGACCCTCTCAGAACAAATAATGGCTGCAAATAAGGACAGCGTCCTAGCTGGCTGAAGATCTGCTATGAAGAGCTGCTGCTGGAATGCAATGGAACTATGAACTGAAGACTAGAAGATGGTTGATCTCAATCCTCCAAACCCTCACCAATAAAAACGCTGTCTCTGCTAGTGACGACACGACACATCTCTGCCCCTAATTATTGTGAAGAACAGATGAAATCTTTGACACAAAACCTCCAAATGAAATGATCGGCTCTCAAAGTACAAACAGAGAAAACGGCTTGTCAAGCCCTGCTCACATGATCTGCTCATCGGATCGAGCGTCCTCCTGGCCCGGATCTCGCGTCCCTCAATGCTCGGATCTGCTTGGATCCCGGAAACCTCCCAATCCCCGGATACGCGTCCTATCCTCCCGGTCTGCGTCCTGCGGTGAGATCTCGCCTAGCTGTCTCTCCGGATCTAGGCTGGATCTAGGCTGGATGCACTATACACTTCAATATCTCCTCGGATGCGTCCTCCCAAGGGTAGATCTACTGCTATCTCTTCAGATCTATGCTGGATCTGCCAATATCTCCTCAGATCTGCAACCTCCAAGGCTGGATCTGATGTTATCTCTTCGGATCTAGGCTGGATCTGCCAATATCTCCTCGGCGGATCTGCGTCCTCCAGGGGTGGGCTCTGCACTCTCTCCGGATCTGTTTGGATGCTGTCCTCCTCAGATCTGCGTCCTCCAAGGCTGGATCTGCTGCTATCTCTCCAGATCTAGGCTGGATCTACCAATATCTCCTCAGATCTGCGTCCTCCAAGGCTGGATCTGATGCTATCTCTCCGGATCTAGGGCACAAGGATCTACGATATCTCCTCGGATGCGTCCCTACTATGGGATCCCCGAGCCCTCTCTTGGATGCACGTCCTTCCCCTCTGAATCAGCGTCCTCTCTCCTGGATTTGCGCAGTCACAAGAAGGGGCTTCCTCCTCTCCAAATCTCCACCAGAAAACTGCTGCTAATTACCACTGAAACTGAAGGATGTTACTCAGAAAATAATCTTACTAGGGCAGGCACTCGAAGTCCCCCGAAGCTAAGGGTGATACCAGAAAATAACCTTACCAGGGCAGGCACTCGAAGTCCCCCGAGGCTAAGGGTGAGATCTCCGAACGGAGACACTCGGTTGCACTAAGCAGTGCGCGAATGAGCTAAACCAGCAGCGTACGAAATGATGATGCAGCTCTCAATATCAATATCAAATCCCATACATGCCCAAATGGTGGGGAGCACATGCCTGTTTTCAACTCCCTCCAAAACCTTATTTGCGTCCTTCACTCTCCTTAGCTGTAGTTAACCTTGGAGTCGGCGTGAAGCCTCCCCTCCTTACACATGCATGCGCCCAAGACCCCCAAGGCCTCCTTTCTAAGTTATAACGTCAATCAACTAGGAAAAACACTTTATTTTATAAAGTGAGGTGGCTAAAGTGAGGTGACCCCTCTTATTTCTCACTTTATTTATTATTTCTAGCTAAAGCGGCAAAATTAAACAAAAATGAAATATTCCAATTAGCAAAGCTAATTGGGAATATTACATTGGAGAAGGAAGGGGAAGAGTTTTGTGGTGGTTGTCAAGGAGGGATTGAGGATCAAAGTGTTGAACCCTTAGTTAAACTGAGAGCGCGGGGGGGGGGGGTGAATCAGTTTAACACATTCATGGACTTTTAAAACTTTTCATTAAACTCTATTAACACCTTCATTTCATGATCAACATAATATGTGAGCCATCTTAATTTGTGAGCAACAATTAATAAGCAGATTAGATAATGTACCAGCAGCCTTAATATGTGAGCAGCAAGTATTAAGCAAAACAGACAAACCATATCAACACATAAGCATCATGCACAGAGACACCAGATATAAGTGGAAACCCATAAAGGGAAAAAACCACATCTTATTATTGTTGTGATGCAAAGGCAAGCTCCAACTCCCTCTCACCACTGAATTTCTGTAGGCTCCAACCCATAGGAGGCTCCTACGTCAATTATGCAAGCTACAACTTGCAAGGAAGCTCTAACTCCCATCAATTTTCTGCAGGCACCAACCTACAGAAGGCTCCAACCTCAGTCAGCTACAACTGGCATTTTATCAAGCTACAACTTGATGTGGAAGCACCAACTCCCACCTATTTTCTGCAGGCTACAACCTACAGGAGGCTCCTACCTCAGTCAGCTACAACTGACATCTATCAAGCTACAACTTGATAGGGAAGCTCCAACTTCCTTACTCTTTCAAAAGAAAAACACTTGCTGATTTACCTTGGATATTAGCTCTATTCTGTCCCATCTTCACTGTTGTGCATCAGTCTTCATATCTGCCTTGTATCATTTCTGCATCTTCTCAGATTCACTATCAGCTCCTCCTTCTTCTTTGCCTCACTGCTTCATTTATTCATTCTCAAAAAAACTCACTCTCTAACACCTTATGCATATCAAAGTGATATCATTTATAGAGTTTGCCTCATGACTGTTTGTATTGCACAGGGAATTCGAGGTGAATAGCCCTGACTTTTTGCCTTTTGCCTTCTCATTTCTTTGTCCAGCTCATTCAGAAAAATATAGCAATTTGTGTACATTTCAGTTTTTCAGTGGAGTTTTGTTTTCCTACCGGAGACTTGCCAATGCATCACAAACAATATAAAACAATTAAAAACATTTACATTTTCAGTTATAATAGAACAAATTCACTCAGCTCTTTTTCTGGCCTTTGGCTTTGCTTGTTTTGTCTTTTCTGCTGCTGTTAGGTAACTTCTCTACATACCTTTGCTGTTTACTGCAATTGTGTGCGCCTGTGCATGTACACCTGTCAAAACCACATTTTCATTCCTGTGCATATTCACCTGTTCACTGCAATTTTGAATCTGCTGTATATATAACTGCTTTTCCAAGTTTAGTCCCAAATTTTTCTTCTTTCTATGCATATAACAATGCATCTCCAACTTTCGGTCCTCAATTTCTCTCAATCTGTGCAATTCAACATTATACTACTGATCTGGCAATTTTAATAAACATATCTGGAGGCTTTTTCTTCCAAGGTTATCTTATGGTTATGAACCATGCCTAACAAACTGTATATGCGGGAACTTTGTTCTTTGCATCAATGGGATTAAACCTTATTATAAAATCCATAACGCGCCTCCAACGTTCTCTACCTTTTATATTTGATTATGAAATCATATATGTCGGGACCCACAATTTCGAGCTCTTTGTATCTGTCGATGCAATGAATTAAGCCATGGTTATAAAGCCATTGAAATTCCCCATTACATAATGGTCTTCAGCATATTAACAAATATATAAACTTACATGTAAAACTCCTTTCAATCTTCATAGCATTTCATTCCACGTCAAAGTTCCACCTTGGTAAAACTCCAAATGCCCACAACTATAATATGCCCAGCGCACAATTCATTCCAGACAAGGTTCGGTTATCATCAACATAATATATGTATCAACATATATTGCGACCCCAATTCAAATGTTACGAACCATTAAAGTAAACCTTTGATCACTCCAAGGAATAGCCTAGGCCAACACCCATATTTCATCATTCTCGAATATTTAACTTGGAGTATAAAACCATAAAACCAAACATTATAAAATCTTGCCACAACTATATTCCGATCCCATTTAACGTTAGCCCTTAACTATTTACGCAACATGCGCTCGGGCCCACATATCCAGAGTTTTCTTATTCCCCGATGCGATGAATCGCCTCTGAATACTTCCGATTGTGAGAGTTCTGATGCGATTAATCGCAATCGCAACTTTCAATAGTATGTTCCGATGTCCTGCTTTTACTCCGATGCGATTGATGCCTTTGCGATGGATCCGATGCGATTAATCGCAATCGCATCTTTCAACAGTTCGGTGCGATGAACAAAGGGTCCCACTTACGTATTAACTTTGGTTTATATTCAAATATTAACATAAGGTTTCGGGCCCACAGCTTATATATCCGCATACCAACTCATTCATAAGAGGTTCGGATTATCACCAACATAACATATATATATCAACATGTATTGCATACCCCTTGTGGTATTGTATGCCAACTACAATATATGAACATATAATACAGCGTTCGCCAATGCTAGAACATTATAGTAAAACCCACATATTTAACTTACCTCTCCAATGACAATGAGACCAATGCAATGTCTGCCGATAAAGTGGATCGAACGATTAATATGTCATCACGCTCCAACCGGATGACCGCCACCGTTGATCTTCGCTTTATTAACCCCTTCACAATTTCAATACACAAACACCGTCAGATCTCCATCGCTCCAGATCGAACAAACCAAATTGATATCACATTTTTTCAAAGGCCGGACATTAACACTTAAAATTTACGCGATGTAAATGGTTTTCCAATACCGCCTGAGGCCACGTGTCAGGCAAGGACCCTAATCACGTTTTTTCACCAAAATTTATTTACCACGTTTAATTCGCGCAATACTGCCGGTATTTGTCTCCGAAACCGCTTCATTGTTCATTCAAGGTCACGGTTCCGCCTTATCTTAGCTCATGGTTCTGCTTCTAATAATTCCGTTTCAATGTTTTATTATAAGGAATTTCCGCCTTTTATTCTATTTCCTTCATCGCTCAGCCACTGAAGCATCATTCCGCGCAGGCTTCATTCAACTCTGCGTTTCTAATTTCATGTCAGGGCTCGATCTCACTGTAAACCCAAGCATGCCTTCGATCCCTTCAGACTTCGATTGCCATTATCAACTAAATAATCCTCCGTGGTTCCAACCAGGAACTCCCATCATGTTATATGGGCAACCTTTATGTTGCTTCTCACACTGAATCAACACACTGACATTACTATTAACACAGGGTTTTATCACACAATTCCCCACGCCAGTCAATCATTAAAGGCGCAACAATGACCTCCCCTATTATGTTTAGAACAACCATTTAGCCACACTACAGAGTACGAACTCTACATTGCCATACAATCACTCATCTCACACCGGTTCTCTTACACTGGCTTCTAAAGTGCAAGCCACTCATATAGTAACCATGGGGATTCAAACATTCTCACACAGAAATTAACTTGACAAATGCACAGAAATACTGAAACAAATTTCTCATTTATACAGTGAAATTTCTTACAACTTTTGGCCCTTCTGCAACCTATTCTCTGCAGATCTCTCCTACAGCTCTACGCAGCCCTCAGCAGGTCTGTGCTTCGATTCACTGCTTGTCTCTGCTTCAATACACTACTTGTCTCTGCTTCAATTCACTGCTTCCTCTGCTCATTGACTGATGATGCTCCTTGCTTCTCTTTTTTTTTTGCTGCCTCTGCTACCTCTCTACTGCCTTGTTGCTGTTTCAGGTGCTCTTCCTTTGCCATCTCCTTTTCCATCAATGACAACATTTCCAACACAAAGAGCCATTATCACTATCAACTCAGAATTTTTTGTTGATCAAAGTGATCCAGGTGGATATTGGTGGCCACCCGCCTATTCCACTTGGTGCCCCACCATTGCCTCTTTCAGTTTTTCAGTTTCGGCACAACTTACTATTTTTAGCAGTTTTTCGGGTCCTGAACTTCCGGAGCCGTTTTGAGGCCCTAAACGACTTTTTTTGGGCATCGCGCATCCAACCAATATCATTTTGTTCCGGAATGGATATTCGTGGTGAAAGTTGTAGTCCTCGGATAGATCTTTCTAATGATGTACCTTGTGTGTCAAACGGAGATAGTATGCCAAAGTTACATCCCTGGGAAGTTGAAACACCAATTTACCCAAACGGGGCCCATAGTTTTGGCGCTTCATGTCCTAGGGTTAGGTTTTTGGATGTTTAGAGTTCTCCATTGTTTCTCAATAATAAATAGGCCCTCGAGCCTCATTGTAACTCAGTTTAGAGGCCTGTAACCGCCACATCTCTTCTCAGAGATAGCTACCAGCGCCCTAGCTAGTTTTATTAGCTACCAGCGCCCTAGCTAGTTTTATTTCCATTCTATCTGTAAGCAAATTTCAGTTCTTTGATATTAATGAAATGAAGTGTTATTTCCGCTGCATCTCTGTATTTATAGTTATATGTTTATTCTGTTGCTTTCCTGCATAAATCCGGATCACAAAGATTGAAGAATAGTGAGAGAAACTTCATTTCTTCCATTAATAGATATGTTCTTAAAAAATCCATGTTAATGATTTTTTTCATAGATTTAGGGTTATGCTTGCTTGCCTCTTTGCCTACTAAGATTTTGTTTCTTTGTTTTTTTCCATTTTCTATGATTTTCATGTCCATGAGCCAATGCAAGGGTTTTCTCCAAATTTGGACAACAAGCTTCATTTTTTTTTTTTTTACTTTCTTATGCACCCTCTTATTGCCATTTTTTGTGTATGCGTGTTTAATGCCAATTATTTGTTTTTTGGTGCCCTAGGTTTGAAATTTGAATTAGTTCACTGCAAATATGCCAAAATCCTTGGACCCATTTTGGGAGTATGGGGAGCTTGATGATGGGACAAATCAGACACATCTATCATGCAGATTGTGTGGGACCAAGATAGCAGGAGGGGTTACACGATTGAAATACTATCTGGCTAGACTCTCTGGACATGATGTTATACCTTGTACAGTTTCTAGTGCGGAAATTGTACAAAAATCTCTTGAAGCAATTGTTGAAAAAGACATAAAGATAGCTGCTAGGGAGAGGGAACTGAATCCTGATCTCAGAGAGATAGTTGCTAGTTTTATTTGTTTTGCAACTTTGCTACATATAACTCATGATGATGAGATACTTTTATATATGTGATGTTATTTTGTATTGGTTCTCCACATTTGAGTCCTTGATTGGACAATTATCAGGGATCAACAGGATTTGGTATCTACTGTGATATATCATTTTTATTTTACATCCACTACATCATATATATCAATGCTTTCTTTATATTAATGTTTCAATGTGTTTATTTCATGTTCTTATTGCTTTATATGTTTAAAAATCTGAAAAAAATGAATATATTATGCATTTTTTATGCTTGCCAATATTTGCTGATATTTTCGCCGATATTGCCGATAAGATGTTTTCTGGACCCTCGCCGATATTTTGCCGATACTGACATTAACAACACTAGTAATCACTATTAAAAGAAAGTTCTTTGCTTGAGGGAGCTTGGGAAATTTTCCCATGCCATACCCCTTCTTCAGTTGAAGAGGAAGGAACTTTTGTGGGTGGATTGACTTTGTTTCTAGTTTCTTTTATGCTTATTTACATCGCATGCATGCTTAAAATTAACAACATATTCACTCCACATTTCATTCACTAAATCTTGCGTGTAAAATATCTAACATGCATAAGTTCCAAAATTTGCAAACTTGAGCAAATCTCTTTTATGTGTGAACGGTTTATATTATGGGCAAGTTTTAATTGTTTCATGGTTATTTAAGAACATGTTTCATTGTTTGGTCCATTTATGCTACATTTTTTGGTAACTGTTGGAGCATTATCTCTCACTTGAAACAATTGTATCATAAAAAAAATCTATTTCACTCAACTTACCTACTTTCATTTATTGGTGCAACACATATGAACTTATTTTCATTCTTGTTTTTCAAGTTTAATTTGTTATTGCAATGAGCACAATATTATTTCTATTTCTTTTGAAGCATTGCATGTGGCAATTTAATTAGGACAATCAATACTCACCAAAATTTTACCTCTAACATAAGTTGGTTGAATAGACATCTTAGGGACTCTCTACTCCTCTATTGACTCCTCATTGTGGGATCCATATCTTTGGGCGAGGGTGAGGTTTGAGGATTGAAGAGTTCATTTGCAATCTTGTTGTAGAGGTAACTAATAATAAAATTAACCAAGAGCACTATTCATCAAATCTACTTTACTTGTCTCTTGATGGTTTGAGTTTTCATATGCAATGTTTATTCTAAAAACAAGTATTGTAATTCTCTTAACAAGTGCTTTCTTTTTATGTTTCAAGTCTAATTTCATATTTGGCATTTCCTTGTTCACATTTTCCAAGCTAATTACTAATTGTGGCGTTTTGGCAATGTTGACCACTAGAGTGACACCTGATGATTATGTGAAGACTCCATGCCCAAGGATGAACCAGAGGACACTTTTGCCATCGGATATCATCAAATATCATCAGTTCAACAGAGTTTTTAAACTCTACTTCGTCTTCTTATCATTTTCTTCTTCAGTCCTCAGATTCCACAGCCCTACGGGGATATTGTATAAATGTCATTAGCATGATGAATAAAGTCATGTAACAGGCCTAAGATGTTGGGACTTGATCATCAAGCGAGTACACCTTGGAGTGTTTTTTTTACTTGGTTAATTATTCCTTCTTTTTAGCGGTGAATAATTTTCTAGGTTTTTTCACTCATTGCATTTCCCCAAAGCTGGAGTGACAGCTTGAAGGTTGAGCCCCTAACGCATCTTAGTGTCTAGAGTTGATGTGTATTACCATGCTAGGTCATCTTTGAAATTTCATAGAATTTGACTAGGTTTACGTAGCATTTTTTAATAATTAAAAATTTCCCGCAAAATGGGATTTTTTAATTAATTTCTATGTAATGATGTAAATAAGTGGCCTTAGGAAATGTCTGGGGTGTGTGACTAGTCGAAATTCATCCTCAGAGACCCAACATTATCCTAGGACCCACTTTGGGGGTCAAAAAACGACTTATACTCCCTAAAAATCCAATTTTTCCAATGTTAGTGGCAAAAATGAGGAAAAAATTCAAAAAAATTGAATAATTGGAAAAATTCATAAATTTTTTCAAAGTCAAAATAAGTCAAATTTTGACATGGAAATTCTAGGGAGGGTCAAAGATGACGTGGCAGCCATGTGGGGCCCACCATAAGGTATAACATGTCAAATAGGCAAGTCAAAGGAAGTCAAAAGGTTCCACGATGAGTTAAAAGGCAATGTTGAATATTACATATGGTGAAAAGTTCAAGTTTTTATTTAATCAAATGTTATGATGAAATTAAAATATAAGGTAAGGTGAGTGGGGAATGGACCCCACCTCAGCCCCCCATAGTCTACGTACAACCAAAACTTGAGCAACAAACGCACATGCTAAAAAGAAATTCAATGCAAAGAAAAAAAAATCAATGCAGATTTGGAAGGTTCGATCCAAGGTTCAGTTAGGAAAAATATTTCATGTGAATTTTCTTATTTAGCTCAACTCATCAAGCTCCACGTAGCTAATTATCACCACACACATGCCAAGATTACATGTTGGACAGTCCATAACAGCTACATGCTGCTAGCAAATCAGAGTTTGGAACCTCCAGTCAACAACGTCCACACAGCAACAATGTTACGTGTAGTTTGTGGGCAGTTTACACAGCAGTTAACGGAGGCCAGCAAGAGATAACACGCAGATTTTTTTTACTGCAGCTAACACAATCTACTTCAGCTTGTACATAGCAGTTTGAGGTTCAGTTTTACGTGGGAGTTGAGGCAGTCTTATGTGGGAGTTTGCTCCCCCATGCACCTATCATCAATCACACATGGCATCAACAATTCAATACACATTAGTCAACAAGGAAGTACGCTGCTAGTTAAAGGGAACTCACACAACAACGACCAACAGTTAGAAGTGTACGCTGCCCATTTTGGAAGCCACCTACAACAATCAAGCAGCCACTTGAAAATTTGTTTAAGCATTGAGATCTTCACCATTTCTACACTTGTCATTTGATCTTTCATTGGGATTTGCTCTCATAGTTCTATTTAAATGAGCCTTGGGCTCTCATTGTATTCATTGTTTACTAGCTATTGTGCTTGCGAAAGTGCTACTGCCTTGTACACTTTCAAAAATATCAATAAAGACTTTGGGGTTTCATTCATGAGGTGTTCCTCCTTTTGGAGTGTGATGAATTGTTGATCATTGGTATAATTCCTTTTACTCATGCTTTGATCTAGTTTGTTTCCATATGCTCTTGTAGATTTGTTAATGTAGAGCTATCTTACATTGACATTTGATTTAGGAGTATGCTCTAGGTATAGAATGCTCTAGTTGGTTTCAAATAAATCTCTAAATTTTCTAATCATTGTTTATTGTTAGCTCTATATGGAACTAATTCTTGATTGAAGTTTTGTAGAGGGAACATCTTGTTGGGATCAAAGAATCAAGTGTTGGGGGAAGTCTTTGGAGAGACCAACTCACTCTTGATCATTCTCAAAGGAGATCTAATTTGTTCTTTGAACCTTCATGGTCTTATCTTAGAGAGTGGTTTTGCAGGGGTTTTGGGACATAGCTTGTATACAAGCCGAATATTTCTAAATTTGAATATCTTTTAAAACATTATACTTCATTGCTTTCATTTGCTATCTAAGAGTTTGAAGATGACTAAGCAAAGAGAAGAGTTTATTTGAACTCTTTGGCTTAGCCCTTTGTAAATTGTTGTGCAATACTTTGTAATTTTATCTGTCTAATATTTGATTGGTTTTGTAGCCTTCTTTTTGAACTTTTTCTTGTGACAACTTGAGTGGACAACTACAAGAAATTACTAACAAGTTGTTGCAGGACCTTTGGGCTCTGAATTTCAAATGAGGATGATAACTCTCTATCTTCTTTGGTTGTGGGCATAGAAGAGGCTTAGCTTGTTTTCTCCTATTGTAAAGTCTGAATTCTTTTGAGTTTTTTTAGAAATTCTTATAGAGGAAAAGTCTATGGTCTCAATTTTTATTTGTAAAGACTTTCCTTGGTTTAGAAAAGACCTCCTAGTCATTTTCTTCTTGTAAAATTAGTAAAAATTTCTGAATTTGTTGTGGGAGCGTGGGTTTTACCCATTGACATCCCTATCTTTCCATTTCAAAGGAGAGAATTTGTAGATGGATTGACTTAGTGGTTTTGACATTTCCACTTTCTTTCACATCACATATGCATGCTCTAATTGGGAAGTAACACAAATCGCATTTCTTTTTATAAAGTTTGCTTCACAAATCTCAAGCCACATTTCCATTTTAAGAGCATTGAAGCATTGTGTACTTGACAAAGTTTGCATTTCAAAGCAGTCACTTATTTTCATGTCAAGCTATTCTCCTCAAGTTTAAATTCCTTTTGCAAAGCTATTGTGAGCTCAAATCTCATTTTCATTTTTAAAAGCATTGCAATTTACTTTACATGCAAATTAATTGCTCATAAGCATCAAGCTTTTAATTGATTCATCACAACTTTAAATTTTCTTGAAGCTTATGCATCTTATGTTTACTTGAGAAAATATATAAAGTGATCTTGTGGAACAATCTTACTAAGAGCATTTCCATTTGGGCATTTCACTTTGCATACTAAATTAGACTTGCATCTCTAAAAATTAACCTTCAACTTAAGTTGGTTGTATAGACATTACGGACCCTCCACCCCTATTGACTCTTCATTGTGAGACCCAGATTTCAGGCGAGGGTGAGGTCTGGGGACAAGAGTTAAATTGAAAATAGTTTTAGAATTCTATTAATAAAATAAACCAAGAGCACCTTCTCATCACAACTTTATTCGCAATTTTAATATCTCATGTACTTGTTACTTTGGTGGTTATTTAGCTCATGGATATTTAACGTCACTATCCTTTGCTACTTGAGCACTCTCTTACTAGTACTTTTTCATTTATTCCAAGTGATCCTTATATGTTAATCTTGGTCTAACACTTCCTTTGTGGGATTATTGTCATTGTATCTTGAATTTCATTTTTGAACAATCACTTGTCATTTACTTTAAAACACTGGTCTATATTTTGAACACATCATTGAATATTGCTCATATACTTATATGCTTGTTTACATCTTGGAATTGAGTCATCTTTGATAAGTAATTCCTTCTAAATAAATTCTCCTAGAAGCCTCACATCTTTGATTTAGTTTGCCTTTAGGGACCACCCCCGTTAGCTAACCTAGGAGATAGCTTAAACGGAGAGAGTCGGGAATAGGTGACAACCCCTTCTTTGAGTTGTTTGCACCAACCACACCTGTGGGGTTGAAGGCTTTTCCCACTAACTGTAGGTAGGTGTAGGCGGCAAGCGATAGCAAGCAAGATATATTTCAATGTTTTGATTCCCAAATTTTATTATCTCAATGTCATTTTCTGTGTCTTGCAATATCTTGTGCTAGCAATCTTTGGTTTGCATTTCAGGGCTACTTTGCTTTCAATTTTTGAAAGAATTGCATTTTACTTCTTGAGAATATATATATATATATTTTTCAAATGTTGAGCAAATTCTGTATAAGACACTGGTTTGTGGTTTTATCATGTTAATGATTGTCATTATTATTTCAAGTTGCTCACATCATATTTGCTCATAAATCCTTAAAAGAAATCCATTTTCACTATAATACCCTCCTAGAACCTCACATTCTTTTAACTTAGTTTCTTCACTTTAAAGACCACCCCCCTTAATTGACCTAGGAGAGAGCTAAAATGGAGAGAGTCAGGGTCAGTGTGGCAACCTCTTCTCTAAGATCCTTGCCACCAACCACACCTTGTGGGGTTGAAGGATTTTTCCACTGACTTGTAGGTAGGTGTAGGCGGCAAGGAAATCGATAACAGGGTGACTTGTCCAAGCCATATTTCATCATAGGCTATTATTCCAGGCAATGTAGAAGTGTGGGGAAAATAGGGTTCATTTTGGAGCGTCAAAACTAGGGCAAACCCTTTTTGGGTTTTTTGGTTTTTTGACAAGGATCTCAGAAATAATTTGGTAGAATTTTCTGGGCAGATTTGAGGGGTCAAACAGTGGTCCCAATCCAGCCAGCAGTGCACTTCTTCAAGCGCTAGCACAAACATTTGTTGGGGAAGCCTTCTACACCATTTGGGAAGTCGTTACTCATCCACCTGGGACTTGTAGGTTGCTCTAAGCATGCCCAGGTGCACTCATTCTAATCCATATTGTACTCCTGATATTAATAAAATTGGCCCATTTTGGTGTATTTTCTAGTTCATTTCTCGTTGTCTGATGTGTGTAAATTTTATTGTGTTGAATGTGTTGCACATGCTTGGTTATTAATGTTAATTTTCCATTTGGAATATTACATGCACCTTGGTTGCAATTTAACCTAATTTTATGGTTCTTTATTCTGGTTTTATTCTATTTTATTTTACAATTGAACTTTAAAAAAAAAAAAACCAATCAAATTTTATCAAAAATCAAGGCATAGGTTCTCTACTAAAATCATCTAGTCGTTATTGAGAGTACATAGTCTCAATCTCTTTTACATAATCTCTTACCTTAAGAAATTCGATATTCATTGCCTTCTTTTTACTTTTTGATTGAATGTATCCCCATACAATTGTGATAGTATTTGTTGTGGAGTCATCTTCCTGCATCCTGCAACACAACTTTATATACAAGTTAATTGAAGAGATGTTAACAGACAATGAAACCTACTTAGACTATGTGGAGAAATTGGTGATACATCCGTATTATTAATGTATAGAGGGGATATAACATGAAATGTTTTACGTCGAAAAAGTCAATTGTGATCAATGTCATGTGACAATTGGGCATTCTTCATTTAGTGAAATTGACACATGGTCTTGTCTCACTAATTTGTTGCTCAGCAACTAGACATATTGTAATACTCCGAATAGAAATAAACAGCAATATAAAGCACATAAACAAGAAACTACAACAACTAGAGAGACATCATATGAACAAGACAAAACATGGAGAAGGCTAAGCCATTTTATTAAGTACTGAAAGATAAAATGAGTACAAGGTGATCAAAATGATGACACCTTGGCTTGCACTAGGCAAGCATAGAAATACTCTCAGACTATATCATGGAATGGCTACTCCCTCGATGACTGCATTATCTCCGACGCTGCTGCTGCTGGAATAGATCAACTATTTGGGGGTGCTCCCCACCTCAGAAAATTGTGAAACTTTGAGAATGGGCTCTCTACCAAATACCCAGAAAAGCCCAGAGAGCTTTCCGGAAATGGATGACCTCGGAAAATGACCTCTCTTGAGGTACAACGCTATCCCAGTGGTGAACGCTGGCCCTGAATGATTTGCTGCAAAATATGCCTCCAACTCTACCAAAATAATGGAATAGGGAAGTGCTAACCCCTCTCCAACTCTCCCGGGCTAAATCCCCTGATAAACCCTCAATCCGAAATCTCCTCCTCCAAAGATTGTGTCCTCCCTCTCACTAACTGCGCTATCTATGCAAGTGAATGATCCCAACTGTGGCTGCTACAACTCTCTCCGAAAAATCAAGGATAGAACTCCTCATCTGAGTAGGCATTTGAAGCCCCCCGGGGCTGAGGTTGGGATCTCCGCATGAAGACACCCGATGTGCTGAACAACACTTGTAGACTTTGCTCAACAACAAAAGCGTGCTCAATGTCAAAAGACAAATATCATAGTTGCGTAATAGAATGCTCAAATGAGGAGCCTCTCTCCCTTTTTATGCTTGGAGAGCCTTGCTCTCACCTAGGCCCCACCAAAACTGCGTTGTCTCCTTGAGCCATGCTGTCCCTCTAGCTCTGTGTTGTCTTGGGCCCACACTGTCCACGCTGACAGCTCCTCCACCTTGCCACTTCGTTCTCTAGGCCCCGTGCAACCAATTAATCATGTCTCCAAGTGACTTTAGGAAATGCTTTTTATCCTAAGTGTGAGTTAAGTGTCTCTTTCACCCACTTTATTTCTAACTTAACTTTATTGAAGTAAAGTAGTCAAAAAATAATATTTCCAATTAGCTGTTGCTAATTGGGAATATTAGTCCTCCTCGCCAAAACGTTGCTTGTCCTTAAGCAACTGCAATGATGGATGTTGTAAAATTTTCTCACTCTCCCAAGTGGCATCCTCATCTGGTAAATTCTTCCATCTCACCAGGTATTCCCTGACTGTCCTGCTCTGCAACTGCCTCTCCCTAGTGTCAATGATGGCCTTTGGTTGCAGCACTAAATGCCCCTCATCATCTGTGGGTGGGAGCTCCTCAGTTGCAGTCACCTGCTGTCCCAATGCCTTCTTCAGGCATGACACATGGAAAATATTATGAATCTTGCTACCAGTGGGTAGCTCCAACTCATATGAAACGTCCCCAATCCTGCGTGTCACCCTGTATGGTCCATAAAAGCGGGGCTTGAGCTTCTCAGCCCCCTTCTGCTTCAGCGTGCATTGCCGATATGGTTGCAATCGTAAGTAGACCAAGTCCTCTACTTCAAACTGCCTCTCAACCCATCCCCTGTCGCCATACAACTTCTACTAATTTTGCGCTGTAGCTATGTTATCCTTAAGAGCCCGGAGTATATCCTGACTCTCTTGGATCCAATCCATGGCCCTAGGGGCCTTGCTAGCACCAAACATCACGTCAGCAAAAGATAAAGCATGATACCCATATAAAGCATAAAATGGAGACATACCGATAGACATATGGTGAGTGGTGTTACAACAGTACTCCCCCAAGTGCAACCATCGTAACCATGCCTTTTGCTGCCTGGTGACATAGTTTCGCAAGTAGCCTTCTAGCCACTTGTTCACTATCTCCATCTGCCCATTCGTCTGTGGGTGATAATTGGTGCTCGGGGTCAACTCGGTACCCACCAAACGGAAAAGCTCCTGCCAAAACCCGCCCATGAAGCGGCTATCCCTGTCATTGACAATGGTCTTTGGGAGACCATGCAATCTGAAAACATCTCTGAAGAACAACTCCACTACTTGTGATGCATTGTATCGTGCTGATATAGCGAAGAAGTGTGCATACTTTGTCAGCCGGTCAACGACTACAAATATGCAATCCTTGCCCTATATAGTGGGCAACCCTGTGATGAAATTCATCGAAATACTCTCCCATTTTACCTCTGGTATGGGAAGAGGCTGAAGTAAAACCGCCGGATGGTTCATCTCTCCCTTATTGTGCTGGCATACTTCACACTCCCTGACATGTCGGAGTACGTCCTCCTTGAGGCCCTTCCATGAGAACCACTATCTGATGGCCCTATAGGTCTTGGTGAATCCCTGGTGGCCTGATAATCGCGAATCATGTGAGGCGTGCAATATCTTCTCCTTGAGATGGGAGCTCTTGGTCAAGAAGATCCTATCCCTAAAGTATATCACCTCATCCATCACCCTGTACTTGTCATCTGTAACCTGTCTGTCCAACACCTCACAGGAAAAACGGTCCTTGGAGTACTCTACGAACAACTGAGCCCTCCAGTCCGTATCTAAGCTCATCAAGGACAACGCTGTTGGTCTATGTGAAAGTGCATCAGCCACCACGTTGTTTTTCCTCTTGACATACTCGATGTCGAAATCATACGCTTGGATCTTACTGACCCACTTCTGCTCTAGAAAGAATCGGAGGCTGTTGTGGTCAGTCCTCACTCTGAACCTGTTCCCCACCAGGCACTGCCAAAATTTGGCCAATGCATGCATGATGGCCAACATCTCCTTGTCGTATATAGCATACAACCTCTCGTTTGGTAATAGGTTTCGGCTTTCGAAAGCTATGGGGTGGCCTCCCTGCATCAAAATTGCGCCTATCCCCTCCCCTGATGCATCGCACTCTAGGACAAATGGTTATGTGAAATCTGGCAATGCTAAAAGTGGCTAGTTGCTCATCACTTCCTTGAGCCTATCAAAAGCCCTCTGCGCTGTGTCATTCCAACTGAATGCTCCCTTTTTGGTAAGGTCTGTAAGGGGTGCAGCAAGTTGGGAAAACCCCTTGACGAACTTCCGGTAGTAGGCACAAATGCCCACAATCCCTCGATGCTCTGTCACATTCTTCGGCTCTGGCCAATCCCTGATGGCCCTGATCTTCTCTTCGTGGACCGTCACTCCATCCACACCAATGATATGCCCCAAGTAGAGCATCTCTGTCAGCCCAAACTCGCATTTGGAGAGCTTGGCATAAAAATGCTGCTCCTCCAATATGCGTAATACAGCCTCAATATGCTGTAGGTGCTCCTCCCATGTCCTGCTGTAAATCAAGATGTCATCGAACAACATGAAACACAAACTTCCTCAAGTGACTGCGGAAGATGTGATTCATTAATGATTGGAAAGTGGCCGGAGCATTGGTTAGCCCAAAGTGCATCACCAAGGACTCAAAGTGACCGTAATGACATCTGAAAGCGGTCTTGGGAACATCCAGATCCCTCACGCGAATCTGGTGGTATCCGGATCTCAAATCAATCTTCGAAAAGAACTTCGATCCCCTCAACTTATCCATCAATTCATCTATCTGTGGAATGGGGTATCGGTTCTTCATGGTCTTTTTGTTGAGAGCTCGATAGTCAATGCACATCCTCAGTGTGCCATCCTTCTTCTTCACTAGCACGACAGAAGAAGAAAATGGGCTAGTGCTAGGACGGATGTGCCCTAGTGCCAAGAGCTCATGGATGGCCCTCTCAATCTCATCCCGATAGGCCTTAGGATGCTTATAGGGTGTAGTGATCACTACTTGAATGCCTTGCTCCAGCTCAACGGTGTGCTTAAATCCCTGATCTGGTGGCTGCCTTGGTGGTATATCTCCAAAAACCGTGGCATATCTGTCTAGGATGGATTGCACATCCAGGTGTATGGCCTGCCCTGTAGACCCGACATCCGAAGCACGTAGCTCCATTGCCCACTCGATGTCTCCCTTCCGGAAATCTGCCTCCATCTGGTGTGCCGAAATTGTCTATGGTAGGTAAGTGTGCATGCCCTGAATCATGTTGTGCTTCCCAGTCTTCTTGTCTGTCCACTCCATCTCCAAAGTCTCCCAATCTGTGGTGACCTTTCCCAACGTGATCAACCACTACACTCCCAGTATCACATTGGTGTTCGGAATAACCACCACAAAGAAATGATCTGTTAGAGTGTAAGTCGCCATAGTCACTGCCAAGGTTGGCACATACCTGGCACACTGCATGGTTTTGGCACCTGGAACCAGTACCGAAAACCCATCAAAGCTCTCTGTCGGTATGCTCCTGCGCTCTACCAACTGTGCATCAATAAAGTTGTGGGTAGCCCTACTGTCCACTAGTACCGAAACACGCTGTCCCTGCACTGTACCTCGGACACGCAGTGTCAAGTATTTGGGAACCCCTCGCAAGGAAGCAAGGACTCCCCCGGTAGGTGCAAACACTGCACCTCCTGCTCCTGGTGGTGGAGGTGGTGGATGATCTCCTCTCTGTCCCGCATTGCTGCCTCCTGCCTCCATCTCCTCATACTCATCCTCTTCTCTGTCACTGTCGGAGAAAACCTCAATGTAGTGTGCCTTCCCCACAACACAACGATGTCTTGGTACCCATGGCTCCTGGCATGTGAAGCATAGCTTCTTCCGCCTCAGATCTCTCCTGGTCTCATCATCCAAAGGCCCTCGGCTCTGGTTCCCCTTTGGAGGCGGAACCCTCGTGTCCTTCCCCTTCGGTTGAAATGCCGGTCTCTGGGGGAAAGGAGCTCTAGTCCGGGGTAGTGCATCCTGCAAGTCTCAAGTCCTCCCAAATGTGTCATGGAGTGTAGCTGGCCTCATCGATCTGAATAACCCCCGAAGAGGCTCTGCCAATCCATCGATGAACATGTAGATCATCCTGGCTGAAGATAAGTCAGGTACCATCACGGAGAGTCTCAAAAACTCGGAAATGTATGTGTCCGGACTCCTGGTCTGCTTGAGCTTAGTTAGCTCAACAAAATGCTCCTCTGGATACCTCCGATCAAACCGCTCTATCAGTCTCCGTGTAAACTTGGCATATGCTGTCACACCTGAGTGCCCCAACGTAGCCATCCCATGGAACCACCAATCATGGGCCTCGCCCTCGAGGTGCATCGCTGCCACCTTGATGGCCTCTGCCTCTGCCATTTGATTAAGCTGGAAATAGATATCCAACTTCTCCACCCAAGCCTTTGCTGAACACTTGGATGATCCATCAAATGTTGGTAGATAAAATCTGCCTATAGTGCGTTGTACATCCCCATCCTGTGAGTGCCTGTTCCCCCTATTATGGTTGCGGGGTCTGTTGTCCCTCGAGCTGTACGAAGTCATGGAATGTGAGGGCCTCTTTGAACTCCCGACCATAGGACTGGTACTCGGCAAAGTAATCCCCCATGTGAGCCAGTTCTTGCTCCTTTTGTACTCCTACCCTTGTGTCTGTGGCAAGAAATGTGGGCATGGAACGTGGGGATGTATGAGATGCCATCTGCTGCGCTGTGAGATGCTCTTGTAAATGATGGGATGTGCCCGATCCCTCTCCGGTATGGAAAACTCTTGGGGTTTCATGCTGTCTAGGTTCTGTAGTGAGCTTTTGCCCCATCTCTTCTATCCGTCTCTACAAATCCTGCACTGATTTGAGGAGAAGTTTCCTGAACTCCTTCCCGGCATCTCTTCCCTCCGCCATCGGTTCCTCCTCTTCTCCGTCCACTACTAGAACGCAATCCCTTTTCCCGAACGTGATCTCTAACCTTTACTCTTGGTCTTTGTACTTTTTGTCCTGCTGGTGTCATAGACAATCTGCTCCACAGGCTGAGCCAAGTCTATGAGCTCTGATACCACTGTAATATTCTAAATAGAAATAAACAGCAATATAAAGCACATAAACAAGAAACTACAACAATTAAAGAGATATCATATGAACAAGACAAAACATGGAGAATGCTGAACCATTTTATTAAGTACTAAAAGATAAAATGAGTACAAGGTGATCAGAATGATGGCATCTTGGCTTGCACTATACAAGCGTAGAAATACTCTCAAACTATATAATGGAATGGCTACTCCCTCTATGACTGCGTTATCTCCAAAGCTACTGCTGCTGCTGCTGTGTTGCCGCTGTTTCTGGAATAGATCAACTATTTGGGGCTGCTCCCCACCTCAGAAAATTGTGAAACTTTGGGAATGGGCTCTCCACCAAATACCCAGAAAATCCCAGAGAGCTTTCCGAAAAATGACCTCACTTGAGGTACAATGCTATCCTATTGGTGAATGCTGGCTCTGAATGATCTGCTACAAAATATGGCCTCCAACTCTACCAAAATGATGAAATAGGGAAGTGCTAACCCCTCTCCAACTCTCCCAGGCTGAATCCCCTGATAAACCCTCAATCCGGAATCTCCTCCTCCAAAGACTGCGTCCTCCCTCTCATTGACTGCATTGTCTATGCAAGTGAATGATCCCAACTGTGGCTGCTACAACTCTCTCCGAAAAATCAAGGATAGAACTCCTCACCCGAGTAGGCACTCGAAGTTCCCCGAGGCTGAGGTTGGGATCTCGGCACGAAGACACCCAATGTGCTGAACAACACGTGCAGACTTTGCTCAACAGAAAAAACGTGCTCAATGTCAAAGGACAAATATCATAGATGCATTATAGAGTGCTCAAATGAGGAGCCTCTCTCCCTTTTTATGCTTGGAGAGCCTTGCTCTCACCTAGGCCCCACCAAAACTGTGCTGTCTCCTTGAGCCACGCTGTCCCTCTAGCTCTGCGCTGTCTCGGGCCCACGCTGCCACTTCGTCCTCTAGGCCCCACGCTGCCAATTAATCATGTATCCAAGTGATTTTAGGAAATGCTTTTTATCCAAAGTGTGAGTTAAGTGTCCTTTCACCCACTTTATTTCTAACTTAACTTTATTAAAGTAAAGTAGTCAAAAATTAATATTTCCAATTAGCTGTTGTTAATTGAGAATATTACACATATCTATGATGGATATAAAGCTGGACAAATTGAAGCAACTCTATTGAGATTGCTTTAGCCTCTTTAAATCACATTTGATTTTATCTGACTGTTAATTTGTATGCCACCTCCTTTTATGGTGAGCTGTGTTTGATTTTCTTTCTTTTTCTAACCAATTATAAGTTTAGCTGGCTGATTCTTATCTAATTTGGGTCCTGTGTTTCAAAATGCTTGTTGGATGGGAATTCCAAAAGATCTTGTTGATTGTGGCAGCACAGAGTTATTGACAACAAAGAATTAAAATTAAATGATTTTTTCAAAGCCATGTCTACCTGGTACTAAGAATGTTTGTTTACTTGACCACATATTATAAATGTGACGTGTAAAACTCTTCAACATGTCAGTATTAGAATCAAGGAATAACGAATTGTATGATCTGTTGTTTTGATTTAATTTCATCTTAACTGGAACCTAATTGTTGCCTATAAGTGACAACGTGATTGTGCTCTTCCTGATGCAGCTATAAAGCTCAGGGCATCAGATTGGATTCCGGTGACCTTGCATATTTATCTACAGAGGTACGGAAATCCTTTCATGCAATCGAAAAGGAATTTGGAGTTCCTGAGTTTGGGAAGATGATAATTACTGCTAGCAATGACATCAATGAAGATACACTTGATGCATTGAACAAACAGGTAAAGTCTTGAGGTTAGAACTGCATCTGATTGCAAGAAATGAATATAGTTACCCAGAAATGGATTAATAGAGATGAGTTTAGAACACTATCTCATTGCAAAAGAGAATTCGCGGTGTTTCAACCATCCAGTGTTATGTTCTTAGCATGTCCTATTTTTCTTTTTTCCATCTCCTCTACCTTTCTGTTTTCCTGGTTTTTATATATATTTTTGGGATCCTTTTATTAAATTTCTTTGACTTTAATTCCAAGTTCAAATATGTTAGTTTGCTTGCAGTAAAGCTTGCTGACATTATATATTACACTTACAGGGGCATGAGGTGGATACATTTGGGATAGGTACCCATCTTGTTACATGCTTTGCTCAACCTGCCCTTGGTTGTGTTTTTAAATTGGTAGAGATAAATGGTCAGGCTCGCATGAAATTATCTGAAGACGTCTCAAAGGTTGGAATCTTTTACAAAATGTTTTTATTTAGGATAAAATGTTGATACATGCTTCTAAGTTGGCTGTTATAGCTCATAAGTTTTTATGCAGGTGTCAATTCCTTGCAAAAAGGAGTGTTATAGACTGTATGGGAGAGAGGGATATCCGTTGGTGGACATAATGACAGGGCAAAATGAAGAGCCACCTAAAGTAGTATTCTAATCCCATGTATCCTTGTTAGGAGTGTGTGGTGAGAATGTATGAAGTAAATTTTTTGAAAATCAATGCAGATCAGAATATTTAGTTTTTATAACATTATAAGGTTAATCTATATGGATATGGGTATTTGGAAATTCGGCATGATTCACTAGCAAGCTTAGCGATAACTTATAAAGGAAGCAATTTGAGAATAATTATTAAACTGTTAAGCAATCAATATGCATTAAAAATGCCTGCTAGAGAATATCCGTAGTTAGGACAAGCTTGGAAATCTAGGAAACAAGGTGGTTTGGAGATAAGGGATCCCATTGATTGGTATCTAAATTTTATAGGCAATGACAGTCATTTGTTCAACATTTAGTCATTGTTATTTGTCTTCTATTGAGTTTTCAGTAATATAGCTTTGCATTTGGTTCAATTTGGTCTTCTACTATGATTAGTTTTTCATAAATAATCCCTAGAACACATACAATTTGTTGGATTCTTATTAATGAGTATTTTAATTTTTTTTTTATCTGACTGCAATGTCAATCCAAAGAGGATATTTTGGAGGAGTATGAGAGCGATGGTATTTTTTTGTCCCTATATTGATGTGATATCACTTCTTAGTTGCACTGAGAGAATTGAGGTGCTCTTTAATCCCTTGGCCATAGATTGTACTTTCTAGTCCCATTCACCTATTCCTTGGTTATCTGTGGACATGAATAAATTTATATTATTATTTTACCTTACCTTACAGTCTGCTGTGTGAAATATCCCTGTTTTCACCTATCCATGGGTAGTATTACCCACCAAAAAGTGGGTGACCCCTAGGAGAAACATTGTTCTTATTCATATGTGAAATTTCCTCAAATTGCAGCAACTGGAAATTTATTCTTCTAACTGATTAATTATGCAGTTTATTTGTTACGGCAAAAAAAGAATAAATCATATTGCAATTCTTCACAATAAAATTATGTTGCAGAAAATAAACTGGAACTGAGAAAATAGATGCACACACACAATAAAAATGACACCATTATTTTTGGACAAAAGTCCCCAAAAAAACCTAATTGGGAAAAACGATGTAGTACATGAGGGTTTATTTTACTATATGCAGCAGCAAAATCCGAGTACAATATCTGGATGCCAAACTAGCAATCCTCCAACGAAATATTCTTGCCAAAATATTAGTGAGACAATTTGTCTCACCCAACAACTGATCTCAGCTCCAAAACTGGCACTAACTGGGCTACTCAAACACCTGCATCAGCGTTTGCGTAGGCTTTATTCACATTGTCTGTGGAGCTGCTTTGATCCTATCGTTCTGCCCAACTCAGCCACTGGAAATGACTCGCTTGGCCTCCTGGATCTTCCTCCGGCCACTAGCACTTGAATCAATCTCCGCTACAGCTAAATTGAATTGTCCTTTGAAGCTGCCTGCGTAGACGGTAGACCCTTGTTAGTTTTTGTATCATCAGAGGTGTTCTAGTCTCGAAACTGTGGAGAGGCTAAAACACATGAAATCTCCAAAACCCAGAAATCGCTTCTAGAAATTCCACTTAGAGATGGCTCAATTAGATTATTAACCGGTTTTAAAATATTTCCTAAATCTAAACTTAGGGAATATGGTTAATTAATCAGTGTTAATTGAGATGAGGTGAGAATTCTCTAGAAACTCACATGGATTGACTAGGAATTAATCTAGGCCCTTGATTAAGTTCTAATCTTGGTTGTTGGTGCTCCAACAGAGAATTATAAGAAGAAGTCAATGGGTACATGGAGAATACATTTGTGAGAACCACAAAGAGATTGATTTTCCAGATAGCCAGTAGTGTTGGGAGAGTTCGAGCTTCAGTAGGGAAGCAGAGAGAGGGGCAGGGACAGTGAGTCTGGAGGAAAGTTTTTCTAGATCTGAAGAGTCAGCTACAGGAGGTCGAGTTCCTTAGTGAGGTTGCACAGTCCCACCGCAGAAGCTTCAGAGGCAAAGTTCGATATAGCCAAACAAAGGGTCAATTTAGTTGCTGGAGGCCGGGAAGATTTCTGAAGGGTGTCAGTGAGTCATTCTCAGAGGCTAGATTGGGAAAACGGCTTGATCAGTTGCAGTTTCGGGCAGAGCATGTTGATTTCTGGTAGCATCGGATGTGCTCTAAGTCTCAAATTTTGCAGGGAGGCTTAGACACATGTGTTCCAAAATACCCAGAAAGTGTTTTGGAAATTCCATCCGAATGGGGTTTTATTAAAATAATTAATTATTTTTAATGGAACCCTAAGTCTAAACTTAAGGAATTAAAATAATTAAAGTATATTAATAAAACTGGGTGTGAAACTTCTAGAAAAAGACGGAGATCGAGTCAATATGATCTAAGTCGTTGATTATGTTTTAATCTAGGTCGTTGGTTATCCAACGAGAAGATTATAAGGACTTCGATGGGCATTTGGAAAATACATTGGAGAGAGTCTAGAGATTGATTTCTCAAGTGAGCAGCGCAGAGCGGCTGAAGGATTGATCGAGTTGATTCTTGCAGTGAGGGGCAGTGATAGTTCCAGTTGGAAATTTTTCCTAAGTCAATAATACATCGCAGAGAAGGCAGAGAAGAGGACGCAAAAGAGGTAGCTGCGGATCAGTCAGATCTAGTGCCAAAGTGTCGGGGCGTGAGACGAGAGGGGCAAAAGATCAACATCCATCCAGCAGAACGACCAGTAGAAGGAGGTGACCCAGTCCCTAGCCAAAGTGACGTAGATCTGCGTAGAGGCTGCACAGAGGCAGCGCAAAGGCAGCGTGGGGCTGTCCAGCTTAGTGTTGGGTTAGTGCCGAATCTCCAGTGTTATTGTGATGTAATCCTCACTAGTTCTTTGTTAGTCAGATTCTCTGTGGATAGGCAGATTTGGGCTTCCAGTTGTATTCAGAAAAACTTATGCTTAATAATACAAACCCTTATATGCTACACTGGTTTTCCCACATTGGGTTTTTGCTGGGACTGAGTCCAACAATAACGGTGTCATGTGTGTTTAATTTTCTTGCTCAGATCTTGTTTTTGCATTTAATTTCTATAGTTTATTTAGTGAAGGTTGTAGTGCATTTGCTTCAGTGTTTACTTGTAGAACACAGTAAATAACTTGTATAATCTATCAAGTAGGAGAAGTAATATCAGTTTGCTGCAATAGGATTCCGAGAGTAGGAATTTTCACATGGTATCAGAGAAGTGCAGGTGAAGCAAGTGTGAAATTTTCAATCTAAAAACTATACAGTTGCAGTGATAGATTTATTCCTCCTTATTATTTCAATAAGTTATTTACAGAAATCTTCTGGCAAATATCGAAATAAATACTATTGCAACATTCACAAACATATATGCAGAGAAGTAAATAGTAAAGGACATAAGCACAAGAATCAATCACATGTACACAGTTATTTTTGGCCAATTGTCTCCAGAAAAACCCAATGCGGGAAAACCGGTGCAGTAGATGAGGGTTTTATTAAATTCTTCAGCAATTGATTTCTTTACACTGAATATACTAGCAAATAAAATCTGAAACACCTGAGACAGAATTCTTGGCTCCTCCCGACAAATCTCTGACACCCTGATCAGCCTCTGCTATCTCCTGTGCCTGTCTGCGTTTTTCTCTGCGTAGTCCCTGCGCTGGACTGCGTAAGTCTGCGTAGGCTCTGCGTGGGTTCATTGTGTTGCAGCCCAGAGTTGCCTCTTGTGACCCACTGCGTCCCTTCATCCCTGACCTTAGTCACTTGCTGACTCCCTCCTCCTTCTGCTTCTGCAAATCTCTGCCCTGCAACTCTCCCACTGAGATCGAATTCTCTTACTTCCGAACCGATATCCTTCGGGTATTGAATGTATGCCCGGCTTGTTTTCCAAATGACCCTCAAGCCTTCTTTTATAATCTTCTCGTTGGTGAATCAACGACCCAGTTTAGAAGTTTAATCAATGGCTAAGATTAAAACTTGACTTGATCTTTGTCTTCTAGAAGATTCACACTCTGACTTATTAATACCCTTTAATTATTTCATATTCCTAAGTTTAGACTTAGGGTCTCCATTAAAATAATTAATTAAAATTAATTAATTATTTTAATAAGTCATGAACCGAGTGGAATTTCCACAAACGGTTTTTGGGTTCTTTGGAATACTGATGTCCAAGCCTCCTTGCAAAGTTTGAGACTTGGAACAATTTTTGATGCTACAGAAATCAACACTCCTTAGCGAGGAAGGTGTTCCAACAATATGCCTACTACATGCTGCTCTACTTTTGAAGCACCCTCTGCGTTGTTGATCTCTGGACGTTGTCCCTCATCTACTGCGCTGCTGCCCTCTGTACTGCTGCTCTTGACACTGCCACTGTCACTGCTGCATTTGTACTACAGCTTCCTCTGAATACTGGTCCTATCCACTCCTGCTACTGGAATGGATTCTTGATCATCCCTATCTTCTTTCTGAAGTAGAAAAACTTAGTCTTCCCCAGATATTTTGTGAGAATGTTTGCCACCTGTTCTCTTGTTGGAGTGTACTGCAACTAAGCAACTCCATGTTGTACACAGTCCCTAATGAAGTGACAACTGATGTCAATATGCTTCGACCGATCATGAAACATAGGATTTTTAGAGAGCTTGATGCAACTCTGATTATCACATAAGATATTGGTTGCTTCCATTTTTTCCTTAAGTAGGTTCACCGACAGTTTTCGAAGCCATATGGCCTCACACGACGCTGTGCTAGCTGCCATATATTTTGCCTTTGCTGAGCTCAGTGCCACAGACTTCTGTTTCCTGCTGCACCAGGAAGTCATTCCTGATCCTTGACTGAAACAATACCCACTGGTACTCTTTCGATCTACTGAACTCCCATCCCAATCTGCGTCGGTGAATCCTCTTAACCTGACATCACTTCTACGGGTGTACTTCAATCCAAGCTCGATTGTTCCTTGAAGGTACTTGAGAATATGTTTGGCTGTTGCCCAATGAGCCCTCTTATGTTTTACCATGAACTAACTGAGGGTATTTACAACATAACAGATGTATGGCCTTGTGTCTACCAGATACATCACTGATCCTATGAGATGCATATAGAACGTAGAATCAACCTCATCGTCTTCGGAAGTGTCGATTTTCTTCTAGTTGGTGATCATTAGAGTTGTCATTGGTCTACAATCCTGCATTTGAAATCTCTTCAGAATCTCTGTAGTGTATCTTCCTTGACCAAGAAAGATCTCCCCATTTTGCTGCCAAACTTCCAACCCCAGAAAATAATGCATCCATCCTAAATCCTTCATGTCAAATTCCTCAGCCAAATTCTTCTTGCAGTTTGTGATGAGCCTTGATGATCTTGTCAAGAATAGATCATATACATATAAAATCAGTATCAGAGGCTCATGCCCTAATCTTAGATAGTAGAGATTTAGATCTATGTCACTCTTAACGAATTCCATTTTCTACAAGTAGTTGTCAATTCGACCATACCAGACTCTAGGAGCTTGCTTTAGTCCATACAATGCTTTCTTTAGTCTGCACACATGAGTCTTCTGATCATGCATCTCGAAGCCTTCTGGTTGTTCTATATACACCTCTTCCTCTATCACCCCATTCAGGAATGTTGTCTTGACGTCCATCTAGTGAATCTCCCATCCCATCTGCGCAACAAGGGATATCATGGATCTGATAGAGGTGTATCTGGCTACTAGGGCGAAGGTTTCTTCATAATCGACCCCTTCCCTTTTGAGCATACCCCTTAGCCACAAACTTAGCTTTAAATTTCTCGATGCTGCTGCAGAATTTCTCGATGCTGCCATCTGTAGCATACTTGACCTTGTAGATCCACCTTAATCCTACAACTGATCTCTCCTGAGGTCTAGGGACCACATCCCCGACATCATTCGTCATGATGGAACTGTACTCTTCCACCATTGCATCTACCCACACCTGGTACTGAATTGCTTCCTCAAAACTGGAAGTTTCTGCGACTTGAGCAACCAAGGCTTGATACCTCTTCTCATTTCGGGGGACTCGGACAAGGTCCTTTGCATATTTTAGAATCTGTCTTAGTTCCTTGTTTATTCTTCCATTGGTGGTGGGCGATTTACTGGCTTTCCCTCTTGCAAATCCTCAGGAGACACGTCCCTTGGATCCCCATGCCTTGGGGAGGCAACTGAATTTTCTGTCGCTGGTTGTTGAGGCTAAACCAACGGATCCTCCTTAATTGCATTGCAAAATGCAACTCACGGGATCTTCTGAAGGCCTTCTCCTCCATGAATTTGACATCCCTCCGCACTATGACTTTCCTGCTCTCAGGAATGTAGATGCGATATGCCTTTGCATTCTCACTATATCCTACCAGATACCCTTTTTCTGTAGTCATTTCCAACTTCTTCCTCCTCACTTGGCACATGGCAGTAAGATGTACTGCCGAAGATCCTAAAGTGACTCACTTCAGGCTTACTGCCAATGAAGACACTTTCCAGCGTGATCTTTCCCAATGTAGTGTGAGGAGTCCTATTCTAAACATAGACAAATGTATTACAAGCTTCAGCCCACAGAAATTTGGGCATGTCTTGGTCATACAACATTGCCCTTGTTGCTTCAATAATAGTCTTGTTCTTCCTTTTTGCCCCACCATTCTGCTCTGGATTGTATGGAGCTGTCCACTCAATTTTGATACCTTCCCTTGCACAGAACCCATTGAATTCCTTATCTATGTATTCACCACCATTTTCTGAACGCAACACCTTGATCCACTTTCCTGTCAGATTTTCTACCAGAGCCTTAAACTCTTTAAACCGATTGAAGACTTCATGCTTGGTCTTCAAAATGTAGATCTGGGTTTTCTTGGAATGGTCATCCATAAAGGTGACGAAATACTCGACACTAATAAGAGCTCTAGTGGACATTGGTCCCCAAATATCCAAGTGTATCAAGTCCAATACACCCTTGGCCCTATTATTGCTTCTCTGATATGCTGCCTTGGCATATTTTGCCAATACGCACCTTTTGTAGACGTCATCCCATTTTGTGATCAACTCTGGAACTCCGGGGACAGTTTATTATGAAATCGGCTCCAAAAAGGGAAGAAAAGAGAAATCAACGCCTTAGAAATAAGCCACTTCGAGGGGGCAACCTCCTTTACATTACATAAATGAACAGTTCTTAGATGATACAAATGACAAAACCTCCTTCTATATATAGGAGTCCATGGGGTCACAATATAATCCTAGTCGACCTAATAATAATAATGTAAAGGCACAATAATAATAATATTGGGGTTACATGGGTACAACAATAACAATAAGGGGACTATACTAACAAGAATAAGGGACTACACTAGTAATATAGGGACCTAACATGCCCCTCTCTTTCAAAAAGAGTGTTGTCCTCAACGCTTGAGTAGCTCTGGGTGCTTCTGTATAAAATTCTCATCCTCCCATGTAGAATCTTCAGTGGGTAAGTTCTTCCACTTGATGAGATACTCTGAAATTGATCGATTTCGTAGCTGTCGAGTTCTTGTTTCTGTGACTGCTTCAGGTTTCAATATGATTTTTCCTTCCTCATCAAGTTCTGGCAATATTGTTTGAACTGGGTGTTTTTCACCTATAACCTTCTTTAAGCATGAAACATGGAAAACTGGATGCACTCGCGAAGAAGTAGGAAGCTCCAATTTGTATGCTATAGTACCAATATTTTGCAACACCTTTTAAGGACCATAGTACTTTGGCGATAATTTATTATCCTTCTTAGCTTGCTTGAGGGACATTTGTTTGTATGGTTGTAGCCGTAAAAATACCCAGTCTCCTACATCAAAACTTCTCTTGCTGTGATGTTGATATGCCTGTTGTTTCATTCGATTTTGTGCCAAATTCAGGTTATCCTTTAAGAGTTGGAGAACTTCTTGTTGATGCTCGATGTGATCTTCCACTGCTTGAACCTTCGAATTTTCTCTTAAAGATGATGACAATAAAGTTTTATACCACAATTCAGCCAAGGGTAACCACTTGACCCATTTTGTTTGTTTATCATATACAAAGAAAAAAATATATCCTTCCAAACATTTATTCACGATCTCACTTTTCCCATCACATTGAGGATGATAAGATGATCTATGAGCTAATTGAGTACCAAGAAATTAAAATAATTCTATCCAAAAATTTCCAAAGAAAATGGGATCTCTATCATTTACAATAATATTTGGGTTTTCGTGTAGTTTTTGAATTGTTTCCATAAATGCAGTAGCAATTGTACTTCCTTTAAAATGGATGAGATACTGCAACAAGGATACTTCAAAGTCTATAGTGACCGTCACCTTTTCACATGACACCTGTTCCGTCGTGACCAAGGTAAATTTGTGATAAAATCCATTGAAATATCATCCCAATGTTGACTTGGAATGGATAAAGGATGTAAAAGACTCGAGGTCTTAATTGTCTCAACTTTATTTTGCTGGAAAACCAAACATTTCACCACAAAATTTTGAATATCAGATTTAAGGCCATCCTAAAAAAAAATGTATTCACCCTGTGGTAAGTTCTTAAAAATCTTGAGTGTCCTCCTAATGCAGAAGTGTGCAATTCGAAAATAATATTTTGTTTTAGTTTGGAATTCTTACAAAGATATAAGCGATCTTTGTACCATAAAGAATCATTTTTCCAACTAAATGTATCAGATGTACTAGGATCTTGCTACAAATTTTGAATGAGTGTCCACACTTCTTCATCCTTCTTCCATTCATCTCTTGCTTCGGTTATCCAATTTGGTTGGATAATAGAAATGTCACAAAGCAATGCTTCCACCTCTTCATTCTTTTTTGAGAGTGCATCTGCAACAACATTTAGCTTCTCTTTTTTTGTAGATGATTTCAAAGTCATAACCCAACATCTTTGTGACTCATTTTTGTTGGTCTTCCGAAGATATTCTTTGTTCCAAAAAGTGTTTAAGACTATCATGATCAATTTTTACCTTGAAGTGTCTTCCCATTAGGTAAGATTGCCATTTCTTTAGTGCATGTAGTATTGTTAACATTTCCTTCTCATAAATAGCTTTATGTAAATACTTTCCTTTGATTGGGTGACTTTCAAAAGAAATGGGTCTTCTTTCTTGCATTAAAACAACACCAATTCCATTTCCCAAGGCATAACATTCCACAATAAAGGTTTTTGTGAAGTCTGGCGTAGCTAAGACCGGTGCTAGGCACATTGCATCTTTAAGATGTTCAAAGGTCTTAGTTGCTTCAGGAGTCCATGAAAATGCATCTTTCTTCAATAATGTCGTTAGAGGTGCTGCTATTCTCCCATAATTCTTAACAAATTTGCGATAATACCCCGTTAACCTGAGAAATCCTCGCAACCGCTTTATGGTTGTGGGGACTTTCCATTCCTTAATGGCTTTAATTTTGTTAAGCTTTACGTTAACACCCTCATGAGATACAATATGACCCAGATATTCCACCTCTTGTACTCCAAAGAAACATTTGGATGTTTTCGCATATAATTGTTTCTCCTCCAATAGTTTGAGCATCCTGTCAACATGTTGAACATGATCCTTCCAAGACCTGCTGTAGATTAGTATATCATCAAAAAATACTAGCACAAATTTTCTAAGGAAGGGTTTGAAAATGAAATTCATCAACCCTTGAAATGTAGAAGGTGCATTGGTAAGGCCAAAAGGCATGACCAAAAATTCATAATGACCCTCGTGAGTTCGAAATGTTGTTTTTGGAATATCTTCAGTCTTCATTCTAATTTGATGATATCCTGAACAAAGATGCAACTTGGTAAAATAAATTGCTCCATGTAATTCATCCAATAATTCATCAATCACAGGAATGGGAAATTTATCTTTAATGGTGAGCTTATTGAGCTCCCTATAATCCGTACACATGTGCCATGATCCATCCTTCTTGTGTACCAATACTACAGGAGCAGAGAAAGAACTTTGACTAGGTTGAATTATACCCGCCTCTAACATTTCTGCAATCATATGTTCAATTTTGCTCTTTTGGAAGTAAGGATATCTATAAGGCCTGATGTTTGGAGGAACACTTCCTGGAATCAAATGAATAGCATGATCATGATCACGAATAGGTGGGAGTCCTTTGGGAGTTTCAAACACCTTGTAATGATTGTACAAGATTTTTTACCTTAACACCCTCATGAGATACAATATGACCCAGATATTCCACCTCTTGTACTCCAAAGAAACATTTGGATGTTTTCGCATATAATTGTTTCTCCTCCAATAGTTTGAGCATCCTGTCAACATGTTGAACATGATCCTTCCAAGACCTACTGTAGATTAGTATATCATCAAAAAATACTAGCACAAATTTTCTAAGGAAGGGTTCGAAAATGGAATTCATCAACCCTTGAAATGTAGAAGGTGCATTGGTAAGGCCAAAAGGCATGACCAAAAATTCATAATGACCCTCATGAGTTCGAAATGCTGTTTTTGGAATATCTTCATTCTTCATTTTAATTTGATGATATTCTGAACAAACATCCAACTTGGTAAAATAAATTGCTCCATGTAATTCATCCAATAATTCATCAATCACAGGAATGGGAAATTTATCTTTAATGGTGAGCTTATTGAGCTCCCTATAATCCATACACATTCACCATGATCCATCCTTCTTGTGTACCAATACTACAGGAGCAGAGAAAGAACTTTGACTAGGTTGAATTATACCCGCCTCTAACATTTCTGCAATCATACGTTCAATTTCGCTCTTTTGGACATAAGGATATCTATAAGGCCCGATGTTTGGAGGAACACTTCCTAGAATCAAATGAATAGCATGATCATGATCATGAATAGGTGGGAGTCCTTTGGGAGTTTCAAACACCTTGGAATGATTGTACAAGATTTTTTGGAGATCTGGAGAAATAGATGATTTTGATGTTGGAACTTCTAGTGAGCATAATTGTGCAATTACGCCTTGTTGTTATTTTTTCAGAAGCTTTTGTCATGAAATTAGAGCTTATTATCTTTCCCGGCTTCCCTGCGATACCTCGTAATTCGACTTCTTTTCCTTCCAAAAATTTTTTCAAGAAAAACTCTTCAAAATTAAAAGCTACTGCCCCAAAGATTGTAACCATTGTACTCCCAGTACAACATCAACACCTCCCATTGGAATGAAAAGCATTGGACTATTCAATACATATTCCCCCATGGTTAGCCTGATATTATAGCATTTTCCAGAGCAATTTATAGTTCCTTCATTTGCAACCATCACCTGACATTCTGGTGTTGGGTATCGGAATGTAATATTCCTAATTAGCGATCGCTAATTGGAAATATTAACTTTGATCAATTTTGCCTTCTATGGTTAAAATATAAATAAAAGTGAGTAAGCGGGGGACATAACTCACTAAAATAAAGTACAGTCCCTAGTAGACTCAACGTTGTAACTTAAGTGGGTCAAGGGGGGCCAAGAGACCACGTAGAGGGGGACCCACTTAGACCACGTGGGCATAGACAACGCAATTGAGTTGGCAACGTGGGCCGAATGGAGGCTACGTAGGAGATGGTGGGGCCTAGGGTTGAGAGAGGCCCATCGTTATAAAAAAGGAGGAGAGCCTCCTCATTTCCTCATTCGAGTTTATGCATATTGAGCTGGTCACTTCGATTTTGGGCACGCTAGTTGTTTAGCTTGTCTGCAGCACTGTTTAGTGCATTAAGTGTCTCTGTTCGGAGATCTCACCCTCAGCCCCAGGAGACTTCGAGTGCTTGCTCGAGTGAGGCATTCCCATCAGTATTTTTCAGGAGTATCGAGTTGTGGCATTTGTGGAGGAGCATTGCATCTATAGACTGCGCAGTGTTGAGAGGGAGGACACAGTGCATCTTGAGGAGCTCCGGTTTGGTATTATTTTGGGGGTTTCGGGTCAGGAGATTGAGCAAGGGGCCAGCCCTTGCCTATTGGAGGCTTTTGGCAGAGTGGGAGGCCATATTTTGGGAGGATTCATTCAGCATCAGCGCAGAGCCTTGGAGGATAGCGTAGATCCCCAAGGGGGGTTTTTCGGGGGTCGACTATTCCAGAAATGCTCTCTGGGCTTTTCTGGGTTTTGTGAGTAGAGGCTGATTCCAGAGTTTCAACTTTTTCCGAGTAGGGGAGCAGCCCCAAATACTTGGTTCTAGCAGTGGCAGCAGTAGAGCAGATCTCCAGCAGCTTGGACGCAGATCAGAGAGTAGCCATTCCTTTGTCATTCTGAGAGTATTTCTTCACTTGCCTGGTGCAAGTCGAGGTGCCATCATTCTGATCACCTCTTGTACTCATTCCTATTTCTCAGTATCAATGTTACCAGACTCGGAATCGACAATAAATCGGCAAGGCAAAAGAGCGAAGAGTTTGAATCGGATCGGGAAAAAATCAGGAAAAAATCGGCAAATTCAATAAATAAAGATATACACATATATTGAATTAAAACAAATATTTTTCATTGATATTCAATAAAGCCATGTCCAAACAATGCATAATATCAATAGATGTCCAAAATATCATGAATGAATAAGTATCTCATATGTGTTATGAGTCCAAACATGATCCGAAGTACTGAGTCCTAACCAGTGACTACATAGAACCATAAGCATATGCTTCTAAAAGTTTACAAAATTGAAAATACTGCCAAGCAAATCAGTAAAAAATCAATAACTGAGAGTCTAAGACTCTAAGAGTGAGAACTAGAAGCGATTCCTCCCACTCCTTCACTTGCTTGACTCTCTAAGTTCTCCAAGTCATGTAGACTTAAAAGAAGAGGCTCCTCCTCTATTTGGACCCAATCTGATGCATTTGTAGTTTGCAGATCTATCTCCTCAAGGTCGATTGGTGAATGATCCAAACCTGTCATTATCATGAGACATTGAAATGTAAATTAAAGTTTGAATTTTAAAGTGCAAATCAAATTATGAAAACTTCAAATTTAGGCTCTCAGCTAGTATTTTCTTGTTGCGAAGTCGTAGATTGTAATGGACAAATACAAGGTCATTTAAGCGCTTTTGTGTCAATCGATTGCGCTTCTTAGAATGTATTTTCTCAAACATGCTCTAGTTGCGCTCACAACTTGAAGCACTACATGATTGGTTTAAGATTCGAATGGCGAATCTCTTCAAATCTGGGGTATCACTACCAAAATTTTGCCACCAAAGACCTAGCAAATGCCAAGTGTTTGTGAGTAGTAAGTACTAAATAGTAAAAACTTAAAAGAAAACAAAATTTAATAAAACATTTAACATACAAAATAAATTTTAAGCAAATTTAATGAATTGATGAAGCCTTCAGGGTACCTGGCAGCATCTTAGTCCTTTCTCGTATAGCACTGGTATAGGCAAATAATTTGGTTGGCGTCCTATAATCCTGTAGTTGGGAAAAGACACGGCTTTGAATGTTTGGATCAGGGGAGCACCTTTCAATGCATGTCATAAGTCCTCTGCCAACCTCCCCAGCTTCATTAAATTTGCTCTTATCATAAAAATACTGTGGGTTTAAGAAGTACCAAGCAGCATGTAAGGGGGAATGCAATTGCCTATCCCAACGTGCATCAATAATATCCCAAAGAGGCAAATACCTTGCCTCCTCATCCCCATATCTTCTTTTGATGGCCTCCTTTGCGAGATCCATCGCCTCATAAATGTAACCCATAGCGGGTTTGTCACCATCAACCATCCTGAAAGTTAGCTTTCAAAATTAATGAAATATGAAACTTTGAAAATAAAAAGAAGCTTGAAATGAAATTTTAAAAATGAAAAAAAGTTAAAAGACTTGAAGTACCTGAGAACTCTGACAAGGGGCTCTGTCACAGCGATAATCTCTTCGGCATCTTTCCAAAAACCGTCATTAAACACAAGTGCAACAATTTCAATGCCTTCAAGGGCCTTGGAATGTTTAGATGCCATCCACTCAGGTCCCAAGAACATCCTCTTCAAATTTATCTTTTGCTCAACCACAGATTGCAAAGATATGAAATTTGTTGCAAATCTAGTCACTGCAGGTCGAACAATTTCTTTACCTTCAGTGTATTTTCTCATGGTGTTTAGGACAATAGTGTGGTTGTACAGGTATTTGGTTATGGATTTTGCCTTATCCACAACCTCATGTATCCAATGAAGCTTACCAATGTCCTCAAGCATTAAATCTATGCAATGGGCAGCACAAGAGGTCCAAAAAATAGTGGAGTGCCTAATCTCAAAAAGTCTACCAGCAGCCATATAATTAGCTGCATTGTCGGTGACAATTTGTACAACATGTTCTTCTCCCACTTCTTGAACGACTTCCTCCATCATTTCACAAATAAGTTGGGCAGTCTTAACCTTTTATGAGGCGTCCACTGATTTGAGAAACATTGTGCCTGTTGGACAAGATACAAGGAAATTTATTAAAGTTCTATTCCTCTGATCAGTCCATCCATCACTCATGATGGTGCACCCTATCTCTACCCATGATGAACGAAACTCAGCTAGCACAAGCATGACATCTTCAACACTCTCTAACAACAAATCTGTCCTAAGGCTCTCTGATGTAGGGGCTTTGAATCCTGGACCTGCAACAACGACTGCATCAATCATAGCTTGCCAATAAGGACTTCTGGCACAATGGAAAGGTATGTCAGAATAGAACCAATATTTAGCAATGGCTGTCCTTGCCTGTCTATGGATATCTTTTTTCCAACCAGTGCCATCCAAGGTAGGTTGGGAACCAGGTTTTGTGCGGGGAGTAAAAAAAGTGTTTATGTTTCCACCTCCAGTGTTGAATGCAAGAGGATTCCTCTGGGCTTGAGTTTGACTTTGACTTGGACTTGGAGGCATGTGTGAGAAACTTGGGAATGGCATTGAGGACTCAATAGAAGGAGATGAAAAGGGGGTATTGGAAGAAGAAATTTCAACTCCAAGAGTTCCTATTTCTTGTTTTTGCTTTGCTCTCTAAGCATTATGCTGCCTCAACATGTCAAGGGCCAAGGCTGCTTGGTGTTTGACATTATCGTCAACCTTTTTGCAGAGACCTATATCATGCCTAGGTATCTGTGCAAGGTGGTACTTGAATCTATAGATGCCTCCACTACATTCTGTTTTGCAAAATTTACAAAGGAGCTTGGCGCTTCCGGGAATCTTGTCACAATAAGCCCAAGCAAAATCCTTCTCCCTCGGCATTGTTGTGGTTCCTGCAAAATAAGAAGACAAAAAATATAAAAATTAAAAAAAGAGAGATTTATTTTTTGGAATCTGAAATTTGAATCTCTGATATAAATTAAAAGTTTAATTTAAAATTTTTGAATGATCCTTTTAGAAAAATGAATAACCAACTCTTCAATAATTTCAATGCTCATATCACCAACAAAGTGCAATCTGCCTTTACAATTAGTGCACTTTATGTTTTTTAGTAGCTTTAGTAGTCCTTCCAGTGTCTAGTTTGTGGATGAGGAAATTGTCTTTCAATAATGCTCCAAGTTGTTGTTACGAATAGTGAGATGCTTGCTTCAATTTCAAAAACATGTTTCTGCTTGTTTTAACACTTTCATATGCTCCTTATTCTTTATTGAAGAAACTGTCTTAGAAGGAGGGCTGAATTGGATCAGTCACTTCAGGGGAATGAGTCTGAGACTCTGATATTAATAGGGTGTATTGCTATTTAATTACAGTTACCAGAGTTGCACTGTTGTTTGAAGCTGATCTCAGAGGGCTGAATCTTATATCTTTGAAGACCAAGTTTCTTGTGATCACTGCAGGCCAAGTAGCAGTGACTGACTCCATTATAAATTATAATTACTTCTAATTCCTGTAGCGGAGATCACGTGTCTTAGATTGATTTGGAGGAGGTTTGAATCATAGTAGGTCACTAATTCCCTCTACCTCCTCACTTCTAAATTCTATGCCCCTAAAATATTTTTACTCATCTATAGTTCTACAGTTACTTTACAGCCACTTCCCAAATTTTTACGGCGGAGCTTTTTAGGAGCATGGCAGTGAGGGAATTCAAGGGAACTCAGTGAGGGAATTGAAATTCACTTGATAAGTATTAAAATTAAAAATTTAGTCGCCCTGTTTCTTCGTGACTGAGATCCAAATTTGAGTAAGAGAAAAATATCAGTCTTGCGGCCTGCCAAGTTCGAGGTCTGAGTTTATCTTGGGTTTTAATATCCCTTGAAATAGTTAACTGTTAAATTAATTTGTGGCTCACTGTAGCGATAAATCATAAGCCTCAAGAGTCACTGAAGATTCGAGTCTCGGCACTTACTGTTGAACTCAACGGCAAATTTGACACTCCCGAGTCTCGATGGCGGCGGCAAGACTCTGGAGTCTGGACTTTGAACTCCCGACGGTGGCGGCAATGTCCAGGGGAAAGTTAAAACTCTACGGTGGCGGTAGCAATGTCAGAAATGGCTCCAGCAGCACAGCAAACTCCAGTGGCGACAATGGACAGTCGAGCGATGGCAAACTTCAGAGCGATGGCGGCAGACAGTGGGCATGTAAACAAAACAGCGGGCGGACGAATAAATATCGGGCGGGCGAATAACCTATCGGCCAAATAATTGTAGAAATCGGGTTAAGTCGGATTAATCGGCTCTGCGCGAGTTAAACTCGCGTTGACCATGAGTCAAACTCGGTCAACGTGAGTTTAAATCGCGCAGAGCCGACTCTGCTCGTTTAGTCGCCGAGCAGAGTGGGAATCGCGACTAATCGGCTAAGTCGCCGATTCTTGTTTCACTGCTTAGTATAATAAAATGGCGTAACATTCTCTCTATTTCATGTGTAACTGTTTCATATACTGTTTCTAGCATTTCATGTACTGTTGTATGCTCCGTATCACTGCCTATTTTCCCTTTGAGACATTCCAGGTTCTATCCCATCTGTTGTGTTTTTCCCATACTCTAAAGACAGAGTCTGGTGAGGGCCAGGTAGCCTCCAGATCTCACCCTCTTTCCAGAGGTGAAATATCTGGTAAACGCCCCTCCAGTCCATCTCTGGTTTAGAGTTGACTGTGTTTGAGAGATATCTCTGAAAGGGGATATTACAGTGGTATCAGAGCTCATAGATCTGGCTTAGCCTGTGGAGCTAGTTGTCTATGACACCGGGGGAGAAGCCTTATATTTGCTACAGAGGTAGGAGGTACCGTGACAGAGAGCGTAGGTTGCAAATCACCTACAGAGAGGGTGACTGCATTCCAGTGGTGGACGCAGAACACGATCCAGTAGTAGACGCAGAACAGGAGGAGCCAATGGCAGATGATAGTGATGCAAAGAAGTTTGGGGAAATGCTCCTCAAGTCAGTACAGGATCTGTCGAGGCAGATTGAGGTGATGGGATAGAGATTCACGACTGTGCAGGCTAGACAACATGAAACCCCAAGGGTTTTTCAGATTGGCGAGGGATCAGGCACGTCCCACCATTTGCAGGAGCACGATGCCACTCAGCACATGGCATCACATGCCGCCACACGCTCCACTATGCCCACTTTTCTGGGTGCAGACACTGGGGCAGGAGCACAACAGGAGCCAGAGCCTGGCCACATGGGGGATTATTTTGCTGAGTATCAGGTATATGGGCAGGAGTTCAGGGATGCCCTTTCATTCAGAGATTTTGTTCAGCTCCAGCAAGACTGCAGACCCCGCGACCATCACAGAGGGCACCGACATTATCACGAGGGGGACACTCAACGTTCAGTGAGCAGGTTCCATTTGCCCATGTTTGATGGTTCATCAAACAGTTCAGCAAAGGCTTGGGTGGAGAAGCTGGACATATACTTCCAGCTCAACCAGATGGCAGAGGCGGAGGCCATCAAGGTGGCAGCGTTGCATTTGGATGGCGAGGCTCAGGATTGGTGGTTCCATGGGATGGTTACACTCGGGCATTCGACAGTGACTACATATGTCGAGTTCACCCAGAGATTGATAGAGAGGTTTGATCGGAGGGATCCAGAGGAGCACTTTGTTGAGCTAATGAGGCTCAAGCAGATCGGGAGCCTGAATACTTATATCTCAAATTTCCCGAGACTTTCAGTGATGGTGCTAGACTTATTCACGGCACGGATGATTTATATGTTCATTGAGGGGTTAGCAGAGCCACTTCGGGGTTTGGTCAGATCCATTAGACCAACCACACTCCATGACGTAGTTGGCAGGACACGGGATTTGCAGGATGCCCTACCCAGGACCAGGACGCGTTACCCCCAGAGACAGGCTTTCCAGCCAAAGGGGAAGGATGTGAGGATTCCGCTTCCAAAGGGGAATCTGGGTAGGGGACAGTTGAATGATGATGCTAGGAGGGAGTTGAAGAAGAAGAGGCTGTGTTTCACATGTTAGGAGCCGTGGGCACCAGGACACAGATGTGTTGCTGGTAAAGCACATTTTATTGAGGTCTTCTCCGAGGATAGTAGAGAAGAGGATGAGTATGATGACGTGGAGGCAGGAGGCAGCCATGCAACGCAGGACCATTTGCCACCTCCACCACCAGGAGCAGGAGGTGCAGCCTTTGCACCCACAGGGGGGACCCTTGCAGCATTGCGGGGAGTACCCAAGTATCTGACGCTGCGTGTCCGAGGAGCGCGGGCGAGGGGCGTCGAGTTTCGCATCGATAGACAAAGTGGGCAACCCACAACCTCATCGAGGCGTGCCGTATGGTTGAGCCGAGAGGCATACCGACGTAGAGCTTCAAGGGATTTTCGTGCTGGTCCCAGAGACTCCACGATGTAGTGCGCATATTTCTGTGAGTCAGTCGTGTGATTTATGGGTACCTGCTACTTCGTTGACCGACCACTTTTTCATGGTTAACATACTTGATACCAATGTGGTATCAAAAGTACAGCACATCACTCTAGGAAGGTCACTTCGCGTATTGGGAGTAACAAGTATGGTAAATTTATTAGTTATTAATTAGATTTAGTTATCTTAGGTTATTAATGTGGAAGGGCATGATCAAAGATCATGCCTCTTCGCCAAGGGACACCTTGAGGCTATATTTAAAGCCTAGGCGATCCCTCATTGTAATCATATTTTCATCTTCATCAATAATAATATATAATTATCAAGTTTACCAGAGTTTTTACACTCCATTGTTATCAGAGCCATCGCTCTTCGGATCTGTGTGATCACCCAGAATTAAGGAATTGAAGGAAATTCCAAAATTGCAGATTTTTTTTTAAATCAGGTGTTTGTGCACAACAACATTTGTTTTTAAAAAAAAAAAATAATAACCTTGCAGATTTTTTACCCAACCCCCTCTGTTCTCTCACCCCTACTCTGCCTTCGATTCCCAAATTCTCCTCACGTAAAAAAAAAAATAATAAATAATTTTTTTTTTACAACCCCTCACATTCCTTACATTCCCCTCATTCCCTACGCTTCCCATAACCCACCCTCACCGGCGGCTACCCATTACCCGTTCGGCTCTTAAACCTGCCGTTCCCACCGTCTGTCACACCGTCCTCGCAGTAACTCCTCCGCAGTTATTCAATTCTCTACCACGATACACAAAGACGTCTTACAGCTTACACTCTGAAACAATATACAAGTTTTGATATATGAACTAACGCTACAAGAAAGGGAGCTACGTGGGTTTGGGGATCAACGGTATTCGATTTGGAGTTGTCTCGGACCAGATTCATAATTGTCTCGAACCAGTATTACTCACATCATTACTCAGATCAGTATTACTTCCTCGGACCCATCATGCATGATTTGTGAGGTTATTTACCACTTCGGACTCGTAATTTGTGATACAATTCTTGGGAACCTTTAACCATTGTTTTTATTATAGCTCGGACGTTCTTGTAGAATCTCATACCTATAGCAGCTTAGATGTATTTGTGAACTACGTTGTTCCATTACCTGCTCGTCGAACACAGTTGCTGAGCCCTCCGACGTCAGCGACACAACCATTACCACCGTGCTGAAATTAAAAAAAAAAAGAAAAAAAGAAAAAAAAGAAAAAAAAAAAAAAAACGAACCAACGGTATATATCATCATCCAGAATTGCAACAGAGGCCCACTACAGCCGCAGATAAAAAGGCCAACAAAAACTTACGTGAACAGGTGTGTCGTTATAACTTTTGAGCATCGTTATAAAAAAAAAAATCGATTTATTTTAATTATTAACAAACAATGTGTCTTGCAAACGGAACGGGCACATTTATCACGGAACGATTTTTTTTAATTATATAAAATATATAATATATAGTTAAATTGATAATTATATATATATATATATAATAATTATATAATTAAATTATATATATTATATAATTTTTAATTAAAAATTATATATATATAATAATTATATAGTTAAAAAAATAAATTATTAATTAATTAATTAATTTAAAAAAAAAAAAGGGAAAAGAGAAACTGGCAGAAAAATATTCCCCACCTCATACGCGTTCGATGTTGTCGTAAATGTCAATGGCTGAATTCCAGAAAAAATTGGTGGATCTCAAGAAACAGATCACTAATAATTCCGAAGAATTCGGAAAAAGATTAGTCGACCTTGAAGGCACAGTTGCAGGGCATTCCAACGACATCAAAAAGGTTCATGATACAACAAATCGAATAGAAAGACAAATGTGGCTAAATCATCACGAGGCCACAGAAAAGCAGAACGAACTCTTCAATAAGCTAAATGATAAGCTAGATAAATTAAGTCAGACACAATTCCCAATATCTCCTAACATGGAACAAAATCAACAAAACAATACCGCAGATTCAGGGAACTCAGAAGAGCATCAGGAAAACACTGATTCCCCACATCATCAAGAAGATAGTAATGCAGATTTTCAAAATAAGCAGCTCTGGAATGCATTTGCTAATCAATATCCCCTTCTAGTTCCACCATTAGCATATCAGCACAAAGCCAAGATTGACCTACCCAAATTTGATGGTAATGAAAAAAATAGCGTAGCATGGCTTAATAAAGCAGAAGAATATTTTGAGATTTATGACATTACTAGTGATGACGAAAAAATCAAGCATGCTTCCATGAAAATGGAAGGAGAAGCATATAATTGGTATATGTGGTGGAAAAAAACAACGCTCGCTATCAGTTGGAGGAAATTTAAGGATGCGTTCTTCAAAAGGTTTCAAGGCATAAAAGAAGAAAAGTTTTTTCCAACCTTTATCAAATTACGCCAAAAAGGAGATGTGGATGAGTACACTAGAGAATGGGAGACCTTGGCAACACGAGTACCGGGATTGTCGGAATCTCGTCTAATCCAGTCATACATCTCAGGACTTAAAATCCACATACAAGAAGAGCTAGAACTACATGAAATTACGTCCATAGAAGTAGCAAGGCAAAAAGCAAAAGCTGCTGAAAAGAAATTTGAAAGATTATCAAAACCAGAAAAAGTATATTCGAGACGACGGTTTCCTCAATTTGAAAATATAGATGACACAAAATATGTCCCTGTCCATCTTCGTGAAGAAGAAAAATATAGTATGGAAAAACAAAGAATGCGAGAGGGCAAGTGCAAACGCTGCGGTGAAAACTGGGACCCTAAGCACAGATGTGCTAATGGAAAAGCGAAAAATCTATACAGTTGTGAAGCAACTAACGACGCTAACAGTACTGATTCGTGTTTAGAAGGATTAGAAGACAACTTAGAGTTCTCTCCAGAAGTGGATGGTGAAACTATTCCGCAAGTGTCATTATCAGCTATGACAGGCATATCACAACCTCAAACCATAAGGTTAAGAGGACATATTAAGAAAAACAATGTAATGGTTCTAATAGACACAGGCAGCACACACAATTTTCTAGATTCAACCATGGCCAAAAGACTCAACCTCTTTAATTTTCCCATATCTAATATGAAGGTAATGGTGGCCGATGGTAAGAAGATTGAACAAGTAGGAAAATGCCATAAAGTCAAATTGCAGATTAAAGACTTTCATTTAGAATCTCCATTCTACACAGTTCCATTATGAGGAGTAGATGTGGTCTTAGGAATTCAATGGCTACAAACTCTAGGTACTTATTCTGCCAACCATCAAAAGTAGTTTATAAGTTTTAAGTGGAAAGGGCAGAAACACAAGTTGTATGGATTCCAAGCCCCAAAAGATCAAGTCGTATCTTCCTCTCTGATGACGAAGATGATTCAAATAGGAGCGCCAACATCTACAGTACAATGTCATCAGTTAGAAATGTTATCTTCAAAAGGGAGCCACAAAGAGTCACTAGAAGTCAAGACAGGATCCGACCCTGTCGATATCAGATATTTTCACTATCCAGATCAACAAAAGATTGAACTCGAGAATATGCTCCACGATCTTTTTAAAATGTGAGAAGCAAGAGCCCGCCGCTCAAGAAACCCAGGCGTTCATCAACATTGTCCATCGTTACATATGCTTTGAGGACAAAGCATCTTTAAGAGAGGGGCAATGTTATGTAAATTTTATTAGTTATTAATTAGATTTAGTTATCTTAGGTTATTAATGTGGAAGGGCAGGATCAAAGATCATGCCTCTTCGCCAAGGGACACCTTGAGGCTATATTTAAAGCCTAGGCAATCCCTCATTGTAATCATCTTTTCATCTTCATCAATAATAATATATAATTATCAAGTTTACCAGAGTTTTTACACTCCAGAGGCCTTGGAGATGGAGTGGGATGATAAGAAGACCGAGAAGCATGAGAAGATACGAGGAATGCACACTTACCCACCTCAGACTGTTTCAGCTCATCGGATGGAGGCAGACTTTCGGAAGGGAGACATAGAGTGGGCAGTAGAGCTGTGTGCATCAGAGGCAGGGACTACAGGGCAGACAGTGCATTCAGAGATACAGTCCATCCTTGACAGGTATGACAGGGTGTTTGGGGAGATACCGCCAGGTCAGCCACCAGATCGGGGATTTGAGCACACGATTGAGCTAGAGCAGGGCATTCAGGCCATTATTACCACCCCCTATAGGCACCCCAAGGCCTATCGGGACGAGATTGAGCAGGCCATCCAGTAGTTGCTGGCTCTTGGACACATTCGGCCTAGCACCAGTCCTTTTGCTTCTTCGGTGGTGTTGGTGAAGAAGAAGGACGACACATTGAGAATGTGCATTGATTACAGGGCCCTGAATAAAAAGACCATGAATAACAGGTACCCTATACCGCGGATTGATGAGCTGATGGATGAGTTGAGAGGAGCACAATTCTTCTCAAGGATCGATTTGAGATCCGGGTACCACCAAATTCGCATGAGGGAACAGGACATTCCCAAGACTGCTTTCAGGTGCCATTATGGCCACTTTGAGTTCTTGGTTATGCCTTTCGGGCTAACCAACGCACCAGCCACCTTCCAGTCATGCATTAATCATATCTTCCGCAGTCACCTGAGGAAGTTTGTGTTGGTCTTTTTTGATGATATACTAATATATAGTAGGACTTGGGAGGAGCATCTCCAGCACATAGAGGCAGTGCTACATATCTTGGAGGAGCAGCAGTTCTATGCTAAGCTCTCCAAGTGCGAGTTTGGGTTGACGGAGATGCTATACTTGGGACACATCATAGGAGTGGACGGAGTGAGGGTCCACGAGGAGAAGATCAGGGGCATCAGAGATTGGCCAGACCCGAGAAACGTGACAAAACTTCGAGGATTTGTTGGTATCTGCACTTATTATAGGAAGTTCGTCAAGAGTTTCTCTCAGCTTGCTGCACCCCTTACAGATTTGACAAAGAAGGGGGCATTTAGTTGGTCAGATACAGCGCAGCGGGCCTTTGACAGGCTCAAGGAGGTGATGAGCAGCTGCCCAGTGCTTGCATTGCCAGACTTTACGCAACCATTTGTTCTGGAGTGTGATGCGTCGGGAGAGGGGATTGGCGCAGTGTTGATGCAAGGAGGCCATCCTATAGCTTTTGAGAGCCGGAAACTCCTTCCACATGAGCGGTTGTATGTTATATATGACAAGGAGATGCTGGCCATTATGCATGCATTGGCCAAATTCCGGCAGTACCTGGTGGGTAACAGGTTCAGAGTGAAGACTGACCACAATAGCCTCAGGTTCTTTTTGGAGCAGAAGTAGCTACAGGAGAGGCAGCGGAAGTGGGTCAGCAAGATCCAGGCCTACAACTTTGACATCGAGTATGTCAAAGGGAAGAACAACGTGGTGGTTGATGCACTTTCACGCAAACCAACCACATTGTCTCTGATGAGTTTGGACATAGATTGGAGGGCTCGACTTCTGGTGGAGTACTCCAAGGACAGGTTCGCTTGTGAGATTTTGGATGGTCGGGTGACAGATGATAGATACAGGGTGATGGATGAGGTCATCTATTACAGGGACAGGATCTTCTTGACTGAGGGCTCTTAGCTCAAAAAGAAGATATTGCAGGCTTCTCACGATTCACCATTGTCTGGCCACCAGGGGTTTACCAAAACCTACCGGGCCATCAGGGAGAAGTTCTCATGGAAGGGGCTCAAGGAGGACGTACTCCAACATATCAGAGAGTGCGAGGTGTGTCAGAGGAACAAGGGGGAGATGAACCATCCAGCAGGTTTGCTGCAGCCTCTTCCCATTCCAGAGGGGAAATGGGAGAGTATTTCGATGGACTTCAGCACCGGGTTGCCCATGGTGCAGGGCAAGGACTGCATATTCGTCGTTGTTGATCGACTGACGAAGTATGCACACTTCTTTTCCATATCCACACACTACACAGCAGCACAGGTGGCAGAGCTGTTCTTTAGAAACATCTTCAGGTTACATGGTCTTCCCAAGACCATTATCAGTGACAGGGACATCCGCTTCATGGGCGGATTTTGGCAGGAGCTTTTCCAATTGGTGGGGACCGAGCTGACACCGAGTACCAGCTACCATTCACAGACAGACGGGCAGACAAAGATAGTTAACAAGTGGCTGGAGGGCTACTTGCGTAACTATGTCAGTGGGCAGCAGAGAGCATGGCTGAAGTGGTTGCACCTAGGGGAGTACTGCTACAATAACACACATCACTTGTCCATCGGTATGTCTCCATTCTATGCATTATATGGTTATCATGCTTTATCTTTTGCAGATGTGATGTTTGGTGCCAGGAAGGCTCCAAGAGCCAGAGATTGGATCCAAGAGAGTTGGGACATCATTCGAGCTCTCAAGGATAACATGGCTACAGTGCAGAACCAGCAGAAGCTGTCTGCCGACAGGGGTCGGGTGGAGAGACAGTTTGAGGTAGGGGACTTGGTCTACCTACGTTTGCATCCATACCGACAGTCGACGCTAAAGTAGAAGGGAGCTGAGAAGCTCAAGCCCTGTTTTTATGGGCCTTACAGGGTGATACACAGGGTTGGGCAGGTTGCTTATGAGTTGGAGCTGCCCCAAGGCAGCAAGATTCATAACATTTTTCATTTATCGTGCCTGAAGAAGGCATTGGGGCAGCAGGTGACAGTGACAGAGGAGCTACCGCCTATGGATGATGAGGGGCATTTGGTGTTGCAGCCAGAGGCCATTATTGATACCAGGGAGGTAGTTGCAGAATAGGATCATTCAGGAATTCCTAGTGAGGTGGAAGAATTTGCCGAATGAGGATGCCACCTAGGAAAGTGAGAAGATCTTGCAGCATCCATCACTACAGTTGCTTGGGGTCAAGCAACATTTTGTCGGGGGAGACTGTAATATTCCCAATTAGCGATAGCTAATTGGAAATATTAACTTTGATCAATTTTGCCTTCTATAGTTAAAATATAAATAAGAGTAAGAGGGGGACATAACTCACTAAAATAAAGTACACTCCCTAGTAGACTCAATGTTGTAACTTAAGTGGGCCAAGGGGGGCCAAGAGACCACGTAGAGGGGGACCCACTTAGACCACGTGGGCATAAACAACGCAGTTGAGTTGACAACGTGGGCCGAATGGAGGCTACGTAGGAGATGGTGGGGCCTAGGGTTGAGAGAGGCCCATCGTTATGAAAAAGGAGAAGAGCCTCCTCATTTCCTCATTCGAGTTTATGCATATTGAGCTGGTCACTTTGACTTTGAGCATGCTAGTTGTTTAGCTTGTCTGCAGCACTGTTTAGTGCATTGAGTGTCTTCGTTCGGAGATCTCACCCTCAGCCCCAGGAGACTTTGTGTGCTTGCTTGGGTGAGGCATTCCCATCAGTATTTTGTAGGAGGATCGAGTTGTGGCATTTGTGGAGGAGCATTGCATCTATAGACTGCGCAGTGTTGAGAGGGAGGACGCAGTCCATCTTGAGGAGCTCCGGTTTGGTATTATTTCGGGGGTTTCGGGTCAGGAGATTGAGCAAGGGGCCAGCCCTTTTGCCTATTGGAGGCTTTTGGCAGAGTGGGAGGCCATATTTTGGGAGGATTCATTCAACATCAACGCAAAGCCTTGGAGGATAGCGTAGATCCCCAAGGGTGGTATTTTGGGGGGTCCACTATTCCAGAAACGCTCTCTGGGCTTTTCTGGGTTTTGTGAGTAGAGGTTGATTCCAAAGTTTCAGCTTTTTCTGAGTAGGGGAGCAGCCCCAAATACTCAGTTGGTTCCAGCAGTGGCAGCAGTGGAGCAGATCTCCAGTAGCTTGGACGCAGATCAGAGAGCAGCCATTCCTTTGTCATTCTGAGAGTATTTCTTCACTTGCCTGGTGCAAGTCGAGGTGCCATCATTCTGATCACCTCTTGTACTCATTCCTATTTCTCAGTATAATAAAATGGCTTAGCATTCTCTCTATTTCATGTGTAACTGTTTCATATACTGTTTCTAGCATTTCATGTACTGTTGTATGCTCCCTATCACTGCCTATTTTCCCTTTGAGACATTCCAGTTGCTATCCCATCTGTTGTGTTTTTCCCGTACTCTATAGACAGAGTCTGGTGAGGGTCAGGTAGCCTCTAGATCTCACCCTCTTTCCAGAGGTGAAATATTTGGTAAACCCCCCTCCATTCCTTCTCTGGTTTAGAGTTGACTGTGGTTGAGAGATATCCCTGAAAGGGGATATTACACGGAAACAATTCAATCCCTTGGGTACTTTACAATGACTAAAATTATGGGTACTACCCGAATCAATCAACACTATTATCTTTTTCTTCTTGATATGTCCTTTTATCTTGAGAGTTTGAGGAGTGCTAATTCCTGCCAATGCATTACATGATATGGTCAGACTCATTTCTTCTTCTTCTAGGGTTGGTTCCTAGTGTATATCCTCTTCTTTTGAAGTTTCTTGTTCATTTTCTTCCTCCTCTTCACAATCTATGGAAAATAATTTCTTCTCAGCACACTTATGACCTTTAGTGTATTTGCTATCACAACTGTAGCAAAGCCCTTTTGCTCTTTTTTCTTCCAATTGTTGTGGTGTCAACTTTGTCGGTTGTGGAAGTCTACGAGCAGCAGCACTTCCATCTTTATAGATGTGAGTGGTAGGCTTCTTTGTCACCATAATTTTACATTCAATTTTTCTTGCCAACCTAAATGCCTTCTCCAATGAATCAGGTTCCCAAATGCGAGCCTCATGTTGGATGTTATCCTTTAAAGTCCCTATGAATACATCAATCTTGTGTTCCTCTGGAATATCAGTTACCCTTATATTCGATTTTTGGAAGTCCTCAATGTGGTCCACCACTGAACCCTTTTGTTTGAGATTTATCAATTGGCTAAAGAAGGTGTTGCTCTTTGTATCCTCATAATGTGCTATCATTTCCTCCGTAAAAATTGACCAAGTGACAATTTTTCTATAGGAGCAAAGCCATCGATACCATACAAATGTATTTTGTTCTAAATATAAAGTTGCAATGCGTACCTTTTGTGTGTTTTGCACATTATTGAGATCAAAATATTGCTCCATCTGTAGTATCCATGTTACGGGATCCTTGCCATCGAACTTCCTCATATCGATCTTTGGAATATGGTGGGTCTTCCATCCAACATTAGAGTTTATGAAATCACGATTAACATTTATTTTGTTCTCATCATGAATTTCCTCTACTATCTTTTCACCATTAGGAATCATTTCTTGTATCAACTTTGTCAAGCCTTCCATGTCTGCTTTTATATCATTTTTTATGTTTTCCATTTTTTCTTCCATGTTTTCCATGCCATTCTTCAAACCATCCATCTTAGCTTCCACGCGTTTCTTCAAACCATCCATATTATAGCTTCCATGCCCTTTTTCAAACCATCCATCTTATCTTCCATGCCTTTCTTCAAAACATCCATTTCATTGTTTGTTGCTCTTTGCGAGAGCGAAATTTGGTGCACTTGCTCTTGTATTTTTGATATATCATGTTGCACTTCTTCATCTTCATGAGTCATAGTAGAGTATTTTGAGGGCTTAATGGGTGTTGAATTCTTTTTAGGGGGCATTTTAAAACCCAATATTGATATCTATGCTTCAATATGCTCTTGGAGTCACTTCAAATTGATTTTTCAAACAAGATTTATGCAATTTGAAAACAAATACACACATTTTTTCTTGCTTTTGAGGAGCTCGATATTAAAACTGAATTATCTCTGTGATTTCGGATCTTCAATATCTGAAATTCAGTCCTGTAGTAGCCCTCTGAATTTTCTTTCCAATGCCACAGGTTTGACCGGATTTGGATTCTTCAAGACAAAGTTATGCCCAATCTCCCACAATGACCTAATTATGGGCTGGTTCTGTAAAGTGAACTTGTACGATGTGCCTCGTGTCACTCTTTTGTCCTTTGGCTCTGAAATTGATAGATAGAAAACTACAGTTCGTGTACTTGCAGCCACTTTTTACAGAATTCAAATCTGATGCCCAGTGAGAGAGTTATGAGGATTTTCCCATGGTCACCTCTTTTAGATGAAATTCAGGAGCTTGCAAAAATCCTAACTTCAGTCTTCCACAGATCATATCTCCGAAAATATTGTGAACCAAGATCTGAAATTTTTACACGACATTCCTTGAGATTTCGGCTTTGCGTGCTAAAAATTTCAGCTTTTGAACCTTCGTATAAAAAATGTTATAGTGAAAATGCCACGATGACCTGTTTGGAGCAGTGAAACCCTAGAATCCAAAGCTCTGATACCAAATGTTATGAAACCAGCTCCAAAAATGGAAGAAAAGAGAGATCAACGCCTTAGAAATAAGCCACTTCGAGGGGGCAACCTCCTTTACATTACATAAATGAACAGTTCTTGGATGATACAAATGACAAAACCTCCTTCTATATATAGGAGTCCATGGGGTCACAATATAATCTTAGCCGACCTAACAATAATAATGTAAAGGCACAATAATAACAATATTGGGGTTATAGGGGTACAACAATAACAATAAGGGGGCTACACTAACAACAATAAGGGACTACACTGGTAATATAGGGATCTAACACAGTATTCTGGAGAATTTTTAACGCCCCATGATGCAAATGTTCCATTCTTCTGTGCCCTAGCTCATTCAGGTCCGTTTCATCTGTGCTGCCAACAAGTGCCATTGGGGATTCAAGTTGCAACTTGTAAAGTTTGTTGCTTGTTTCCCCGATCTGTGCCTTCTTCTTCCAACTGGGGTGTTTGACGTAGACCCTATTGCCAGTAAAGTAGACGTCATAACCTCGGTTTTGAAGCTGAGACACTTAGAGCAAGTTCATCCCCAACCCGGGCACATGCAGTACGTTAGTGGCCCGAGTCTTGTTTCTAGCCTCGGTCTGAAATACTACGGTACCTCTCCCAATAGGGGTACACTTTGCTTTATTATGCATGGTTATTTTAAAATTCATCTGCTCCTCTCAGTAGTCGGAAAAACATTCCCGCACTCCTGTCATGTGAGCAGAAGCTCCACTGTCAATATACCAGACATCAGAAGAAGCAATGCTTGATATGCAAGCAAATTCTTCTTCAAGTCTGGATGCTAGAACAAAGACATCGTGATCCATCTGTTCTATCATGCTTCTTTCCCTCCCTGGAGAACTACGTGAACCCTTCTGCGCTGCTGCTATAGCGGTAGACTTCTGTCCACTAGTCGATTCTCCGTTCCTGTTACTCATTTCTGGATTTGATACCATGTGAAATTTTCAATTTGAAAACTATACAGTTGTAGTGATAGATTTATTCCTCCTACTTATTATTTCAATAAGTTATTTACAGAAATCTTCTGGCAAATATCGAAATAAATACTACTGCAACATTCACAAACATATATGCAGAGAAGTAAACAGTAAATGACATAAGCACAAGAATCAATCACATATACACAGTTAGTTTTGGACAATTGTCCCCTGAAAAACCCAATGCGGGAAAATCGGTGCAGCAGATGAGGGTTTTATTAAATTCTTCAGCAAATGATTTCTTTACAGGGAATATACTGGTAGATAAAATTTGAAACATTTGAGACAGAATTATCGACTCCTCTCGACAAATCTCTGACACCCTGATAAACCTTTGCTATCTCCTATCCCTGTCTGCGTGTTTCTCTATGTAGTCCCTACGTTGGACTGCGTAAGTTTGCGTAGGATTTGCGCGGGTTCACTGCGCTGCAGCCCAGAGCTGCCTCCTGTGACCCATTGCGTCCCTTCGTCCCTGACCTCAGTGACTTGCTGACTCCCTCCTCCTACTTCTGCAAATCTCTGCCCTGCAACTCTCCCACTGAGATCGAATTCTCTTGCTTTAGATTTGATCTCCTTTGGGTAGTAAGTGTATGCCCGACTCGTTTTCCATATGACCCTCAAGCCTTCTTTTATAATCTTCTCATTGGTGAATCAATGGCCCAGATTAGAGGTTTAATCAATGGCTAAGATTAAAACTTGACTTGATCTTTGTCTTATAGAAGATTCACACTCTGACTTATTAATACCCTTTAATTATTTCATTTTCCTAAGTTTAGACTTAGGTTCTCCATTAAAATAATTAATTATTTTAATAAGTCATGAACCGAGTGGAATTTCCACAAACGGTTTCTGGGTTCTTTGGAATACTAATGTCCAAGCCTCCTTGCAAAGTTTGAGAGTTGGAACACTTTCTGATGCTACAAAAATCAACAGCAAGAGAGCAGATCAGAAGATCACAACGTTGAAGAGAAAGAGGGAGATGGAATAGCTACATAGGCAACAAATCGAATCCCCAAGGGATTGCATAGTCCAAGCCAGAAGGGTAAGATTCTCGAGGAAAATATTTCTCTAAGTGAGTCGACAGAGAGGTAAGATTTCCAATTTGTGATTTGTCAGTGGCAGAGGGAGCAGCGCAACAACAGTTTCAGCGCAGAGCAGTTTTCAGTGGTACGCAGTTTTGCTACAGCGTTTGTTGGGACAAAAAAGCGTCAGAAGGAAGAAGACACATTTTGAGGGAGTTTTCTTCCTCATTGAATTTCGAACCAAGGAATTATAATTCTCAGTTGTTGAGCAGTAGTAGCGAGGAGCACATCTACTAACTCCAGCAGGGAGTGCATAGGCCAGCCTAGCAATTGCACAGAGGAGAGAGAGGGAGTAGTTCGACATTATTCATGTGAAAATTCTACTGCAGTATCATGGTTTACTTCTACTTGATTTAAATTATACAAGTTATCTTCAAAAATTAGATTCATAAAATACCGAAGTAAACACAACTACAGTCTACACATGCAAATCATTTACTGAATACTATGTTCATTCAATCAAAGTGACACATGGATTTTTGGACATAAGTCCCCGGAAAAACCCAAAGCAGTAAAACCGGTGCAATAGATACGAGGGTTTATTTTATTAAGTAGATTTTGAGTACAGTAAATCTGGGTTCCAGATCTGGAAAACCCGACAGAGAATAAAAGAAATCTGCAGCTAACCCGATGTTATAAGACCAAATATTTGACTAATCCACACCCTCAAACGAGATTTACAAGACTCAGCCCGGATTTGGCCCTAGAAACCCCAACGCTGCCCCTGAAACCCTAGCGTCAGCCCTGCTAGCCTCAGAGTACCACTGCGTTGCCCAGAGAGGGACTGCGTGACCCCTGAGAGGGTGATGCAGGCCTTACAGTAGCCCTGTAGACCCTCTGCGTAATTTCTGAAGCCCTCGGGAGCCTCTGCGCTGCCTTGTGTAGCTGCCCTTTGCTTCTCTATGCTATCCTTGTTTGCTGCTCTTCTGCCTCTTACTAACTCTTGGCTTCGGGATCAGATCATCCCCTCAGCCAATACTACCGCTCGTTGCAGAAAATTCTTCTGGAAATTCTTAGCAAACCCTGCCCTAGAATTCCAGATCTATTTCTCTGCTCTGCAACTATGTCTGTCTCCAACTGACCCTCAAGCCTTTCTCTTATAATTTTTCGATGATCTCATCAACAGCCGAGATTAAAACATTCATCAATGACTGAGATTAAAAGACTACTTGATCCTTGTCTTTTAGAACATTTCAGCACATGTGTTAATTAATTCACTTTAATTATTTAATTTTCCTAAGTTTAGACTTAGAAAATACATTAAAATAACTAATTATTTGAATAACTTGAACACGAGCTGAAATTTCACAAAACACTTTCAGGGTTTTGGAGTTCAAGTGTATCTTAGCGCCTCCACAAAATTTTAGGGTTAGAGCACACCCGATGCTACACCAACTATACAAAATCTCAACGCTCCCTCTTAGCACGGAGTGTGCTCTAGCAATGCATCCACAACATGCACTACAAGATCTTGAAGTTGGATTCTATGCTGCTGATGGTTGGCCTGCTGCCCTCCATCCACTGCACTGCTGCTCTTTGTACTGCTGCCCATGCCACTGCCACTTACACTGCCACATCTGTACTGCAGCTCCCTCTCAACTTGCTGCATCATGCTACCCATAGCAGTGCCACTTGTAATTGCTGCACTGCAACTCAGTTGCTGAGAAGTAAGCAACTAAACGACTCCTGCCCAATTGTTGATAGATAAGTCGGCTGCCTCCCATCACTGAAGCTCCCTTGGCTGCTGATTTATGCTGTCCTCCTGAAGCCACTACGCTGCTACAACACTGCACTGCGTGAGGTCAGCCTCTCTGCGTTGATGAAGTCCCATCAGCCTCTGCGCCGCTGCCTCCATGCTGCTGCTGCCTCTGCCTTATGCTGCTCCATCTTCAGCTCTTCAACTCTCCCTTCTGCTTCAATGTGACTTCCTGAAACCATCTCCCGACTCATCCCACTACCGTCTTAAGGCTCCCGTAGCTCGTATGTGATCCAAGAGTAGGGTTGACTCAAGGATCCCGCCACTGCTCTACAGATGAATATCACCCCACCTCCTCTCTCGAGGCACATGAGCACTCATGGCTGCATCATCATTAGAACCATCATCCTTTGCTGTTGTAGCCTTGGAATCAGAAGAGCCTTTGTCCTTCTTCTTAGGAAAAGTGTTGGCGAAGTGTCCAAGATCGCCATAGTTAAAGCACCGGGCCTTGGAAAGGTCCCTCTTCTTCTTCCCTTGCTGCTTCCTTTCCTTTGATGCAAGGGTTGCATCATCCTCCTCTTCTTTCTTCACTCTGGCTGATTCGCTTCCACCACTGATATTCTGCTTCTTGGTGATCCTCTTGATTTCCTCTTGGTAGAGGATAACCCACATGTCAGTCCATGATTGTAACGCTGCCCTTCCCAGAATGCTTTGGACAAACGTTTCCTAATCTTTCGAGACTACATTTAGGGCTGTCCTCACTAGGAGCCCTTCATTTGGATTTGCACCCATGGCAATCAACTGATCTAGGATACTCTGAAGTCTGAAGAGGAATGGATCCATCTCCTCACCCTTCATCATCTGGAACAACTGCATCTAATTTTCCAAAAGCAGCCTTCGTTGGAAAGAGCCTCGTTGATACATCGTGTCCAAGGCTACCCACATCTCATTTGCCGTATTCTTTTCGGCAATATGAGGTATGACGTGGTCTTTGACTCCGTCCATGATCAAACACTTGGTCTGCGCTGGATTTTCTTCATACTTCTTTAGAGGATCTGCATTGGTTGGTACAACTAGAACTTTTTCTGCATGATCTTTGATACCATACTCATCCAGAACTGACAGGATTATGGCCCTCCAGATAACAAAGTTGGACATGTCATCCAACCTATCCTGATCTCTCAATCCATATCTCGCCATCTTGCTCAGATCTGTCAGAACAGATACTCGTCTCCCTCTTTCTGTTGCAACACTCAAGAGAAAAATTCTGGATCTGGGTTTCTTGGTGATTAGAAACCCTCTATAGTAGCTGCTCCCTCTGACCACTAATTTCCCTCCTGGAAATATTTCACCCAAACACAATCGGATAGTACTCTCTGATCACCCTCGTGATCAAATCTCAGATCTGTTTGGCTCAGATCTGCTGAGTAGCTGTCTTCCTCCCACCTTTGTTGACTTATTTAGGCACAATTTTGCATCGACATAATCTCTACCACACCATCACTGTTGAAGATCTGAAGCATTGCTTCCGGATCTTGGCAAGGCTTTCTGCAACAGAGGGAATACTGGACTGCGTCTCACTGACTGGCCCAGCACAGCCTCAGCGTTGCTCAGAAGTGGACTGCGTAACCCCAGACTGGGTGATGCAGTCCTTACGCTGCCCTGGGAAGGCTCTGCATAAGCCTAATGGCATTCTGAATCTACAGCGCTATCCCTTCCTGGATTTGTGTCCTCCTACTATCAAGCTGCCCGTTCCGGATCTTTGCTCGTTTGCTGTTATCCTGCAAAAAAAATATTCTTCAGATGATTGCTGGAGATTCAGCTTGATCTGTTATTGCTCTGATACCATGTGAAAATTCTACTGTAGTATCATGGTTTACTTCTCCTACTTTATTTAAATTATACAAGTTATCTTTAGAAATTAGATTCAGAAAATACCAAAGTAAACACAGCTACAGTCTACACGTGCAGATCATTTACTGAATACTATGCTCATTCAATCAAAGTGACACATGGATTTTTGGACATAAGTCCCCGGAAAAACCCAAAAGCGGGAAAACCGGTGTAGTAGATATGAGAGTTTATTTTATGAAGTAGATTCTGAGTACAGTAAATCTGGGTTCCAAATCTCGAAAACCCAACAGAGAATAAAAGAAATCTACAGCTAACCTGATGTTTTAAGACCAAATATCTAACTGATCCACACCCTCAAAAGGGATTTACAAGACTCAACCCGAATCTGGCCCTAGAAACCCTAGCGCTGCCCTTGAAGCCCCAACGTCAACACTGCTAGCCTTATAGTGCCACTGCGCTTCCCAGAGAGGGATTGCGTAACCCCTGAGAGGGTGACGTAGGCCTTACGCTGGCCCTGGAGACCCTCTGCATAATTTCTGAAGCCCTTTGGAGCCTCTGCACTGTCCTGCGTAGCGGTTGCGCAATAGCTGCGTAGCTGCTGTTGCTACCCTCTGCTTCTCTACGCTATCCTTGTATGATGCTCCTCTGCCTCTCACTAACTCTTGGCTCCGGGATCAGATCATCCCCTCAGCGAATACTACCCCTTGTTGCAGAAAATTCTTCAGGAGATTCTTAGCAAACCCTGCCCTAGAATTCCAGATCTATTTCTCAGCTCTGCAACTGTGTCTGTCTCCAACTGACCCTCAAGCCTTTCTCTTATACTTTTTTGATGATCTCATCAATGGATGAGATTAAAACATTCATCAACGACTGAGATTAAAAGACTGCTTGATCCGTGTCTTTTAGAAAATTTCAGCACATGTGTTAATTAATTCACTTTAATTATTTAATTTTTCCTAAGTTTAGAGTTAGGAAATACATTAAAATAACTAATTATTTGAATAACTTGAACACCAGCTGAAATTTCAGAAAACACTTTCTGGGTTTTGGAGTTCAAGTGTGTCTTAGCCCCTCCACAAAATTTCATGGCTAGAGCACACCCGATGCTACACCAACTATACAAAATCTCAACAATTCAGTGGGTAGAGATGGCAGCAAATTGGTTGAGAGATCAAGATCGGTTGGAGGGTGCCTCCAACTATGTGATCTAGCAGGGAAGGATCACTTGTCTATTAAATGAGCATGATCTCAAGGCCTTTATTGAGAATGTGGTAGATGTCCTCGTAGATGCAGATCCGTTGAAAGCCTACAAGAAGATATGGCGAAGGCTGAGCGTTTGATCCTCGACAGAGTGAGGGATCATGTAGTATGTCACATCGCTTGCAAAGGGACTGCCAAGGACATTTGGGATGCCTTAGCGATGTTGTATCAATGGAGAACGCATTGATCCATTCCTTGCAAAGCTTCAGGAAAGCAGAAATCAATTATCAGTTGGCAGTTGTCGGATCAACACCTCAAGCCATAGAGATGGTAAGGTTGGCCCTGAAATCTGTATCAGATGAATGGCAAGTCTTTGTCCAGAGCATCCTGGGTAGAGAAAGGTTGCCTGATTGGGAACAGATGTGGGCCGCTCTTCAGCAGGAAGAGATGAGGCGAGATATGATCAAGTGGAAACTTGATTGCAGTAGCAGCAGTGGGTCGAAGCCCAAGGAGGAGCAAGAGAATGCAACCCTTTAATCCAAGGGGCAGCAGGAGCAGCATAGGCGTAAGAAGGACATCTCAATGATCAAGTGTTTCCGGTGTGGTGAGATGGGTCACTACGCTACACAGTGTCCTATCAAGAAGAAGGACAAGGACGAGAAACATGATCCGCAGGCTGCAACTGCAAGGATCGAGGAGGAAGAGGCTTCGATGATTGCCCACATATCTCCAAGGGAGAATTGGGGTGATCTAGAATTGTACTTCGAAAGAACTGCAGTTGGGTAGGATCCTTGAGGAGTCCACCACTCGGATCAATACCTTGCTACGGGAGCCCATATCAGAAGTAGCAGGATGGACCAGTGTCAGTCGGTGCAGAGGAGTGTCAGAGTGATAGCGCAGTGGCTAGAGAGCGCCAGAGTCTAAGCATCGCAAAGTGGAGTTGGCAGCAATGTAGCAACGCACAATGCAAAGTCAGCAGCAGCGCAACAGCTTCAGAGGGTTAGCACAAACTCTAGCAGCAGTTAGATCTTCAGTATCAGATGCATCAAGTTGAACACTTAGTTCATTAATTTTGGATGTTTTTCTGCTGCAGTAGCAGCAACAGAGTTGCAGTGTAGATGCAGTTGGCAGCAGTATGCAGGGTTAGCAGCAGCGCAGTTGTTGATGGGCAATAGTGGCAGGCATTAGCAGCGCAGAGGGAGATGTTACAAAGTGAGGGTGATGCTTCATCAGGATGCATTACTAGAGCAAATTCCTCGCTAAGGGGGAGTGTTGATTTCTAGTAGCATCGGATGTGCTCTAAGTCTCAAATTTTGCAGGTAGGCTTAGACACATGTATTCCAAAATACCCAGAAATCATTTTGGGAAATTTCACTCGGATGGGGTTTTATTAAAATAATTAATTATTTTTGATGGAAGCCTAAGTCTAAACTTAGGGAATTAAAATAATTAAAGTATATTAATAGAAATGGGTGTGAAAATTCTAGAAGAAGACAGAGATTGAGTCACTATGATCTAAGCCGTTGATTATGTTTTAATCTGGTTCGTTGGTTATCTAACGAGAAGATTATAAGAAGGACTTCGATGGGCATTTGGAAAATACATCAGAGAGAGTCTAGAGATCGATTTCCCAAGTGAGCAACGCAGAGCAGCCGGAGGATTGATCGAGTTGATTCTTGCAGTGAGGGGCACTGATAGTTCTAGTTGGAAATCCTTCTTGAGTCGGGAATACATCGCAGAGAAGGCAGACAAGAGGACGTAGAAGAGGCAGCGTAGGGGCTACACTGGGCAACGCAGAGGTAGCGCTGAACCTCTGAAGAGATTCACAATTTTGCTAAGGATCAGTTAGATCCAGTGCCGGAGTGTCGGGGTGTCAGACCAGAGGAGCAGAAGATCAACATCCAGCCAACAGAACAATTGGCAAAATGAGGTGACGCAGTCCCTAGCCAGAGTGATGCAGATCTGCGCATAGGTAGCATGGGGCTGTCCAGATCAATATTGGGTCAGTGTCGGATTTCCAATGTTAGTGTGAGGTAATCCTCACTAATTCTCTGTCAGTCAGATTCTCTGTGGATATCCAAATTTGGGCATCTAGTTGTATTCAATTTTTTTTTGCTTTACAATACAAACTCTCAGCTGCTGCATCGATTTTCCCGCATTGGGTTTTTCCAGGGAGTTAGTCCAAAAATAACAGTGTCATGTGTGTTTAATTTTTCTTGCTCAGATGTTGTTTCTGCATTTAATTTCCGCAGTTTATTTAGTGAAGGTTGTAGTGTATTTTCTTTAGTATTTACTTGTAAAACACAACAAATAACTTGTATAATTTATCAAGTAGGAGAAGTAATATGAGTTTGTTGCAATAGGATTCCAGGAGTAGGAATTTTCACAAAGCATCCGAGCGCCTGCACAGATTTGACGCAGGGGTTTTGTGGAGCCCATTGAGAGCTAGTTTCGGAGCTGGATCAGTGTCGGGTGAGACAAAATTTGTCTCACTAATTTTTGTGGCCAATTTTTTTCTGCAGTGGATTGCGTGTTTGTGCATCTAGATTGTACTCAGAATTTCACTGTTGCATAATAATTAAAACCCTTGGCTGTTGCACCGGTTTTCCCAAGTTGAGTTTTTTCAGGGGCATTTGTCCTAAAATAACTATGTTAATTATTGTGTGTGTGTGTGCTAGTATTTTCTCAGTTTCCAACGCTATTTTTCTCTCGTAGTTTATTTGTGAAGATCACAATATGAATTATTTGATATTTTTCGTAGCTGATAAATTGTTGAAGTAATTAACAATTAAGAAAATAATTTCTAGTTGTTGTGATAGATTAAATTATCACATGGTATCAAAGCGCGAGTGATTAGTCAGGAAGCTCAGAAGCGGAGAAGCGAATTTTGCTGTTCAAAGGGAGCAGCGAGCCGAAATTCTAAGAGGTTGCACAGTGCCTAGCCATGCAATGCGAATTGCTGGGAATAATTCAATTTTCAGTTGCAGGTGGTTGAAAAATTCGAATTTCCCAAGATAGTGTTCCAACAGTCAAAGGGAGCAGCAACAACTCAAATTTTCACTGAGCAGATTCCTTGGATGGACGTAGAAGGTTTTGCAACAGAATCTGCATTGGGTGGAAGAGAAAAGCACACACAACAGAGCGAAAATTTCTCTCAGGGGACTTCGAGTTTCACAAGTTCGATTTTTCCAGGCAGATTGACAATAGTTGTGAGAAGATCTTGTCACTCCAGAAGGGAGTGTGAATAGTAGAAGCAGCAACTAAGCAGAGGGAAAGAGAGTTTTTGACAGATTCAGAGATGGCCACAGCAGGGCTCAAAGATCAGGATAGGTTGAAGTGAGCCTCCAACTATGTCATCTAGAAGGCTAGGATGTCCCTCCGTTTGGATGAACATGGTCTGAAAACCTTTGCAAAGAGTGTGGTAGCAGTTCCCTAGGACCCCGATCAACTAACTGAGTACAAAAAAGGAATGGTGAAGGCAAAGAGTATGATTTTGGATGGAGTCCAGGATCATCTAGTCTCACATGTGGTAGACAAAGGGACAACCAAGGAGATGTGTGATGCTTTGTTTGAGCTATTTGAGCCAGGGAGAAGTGTCTCAATTAAATTATTAGTCGTTTTTTAAATATTTCCTAAGTCTAAACTTAGGGAATATGGTTAATTAATCAGTATTAATTGAGATAAGGTGAGAATTCTCTAGAAACTCACACGAATCGACATGAAATTAATTTGGGCTCTTAATTAAGTTCTAAATTCTAATCTTGGTTGTTGGTGTTCCAACATAGGATTATAAGAAGAAGTCGATGGGTAGATGGATAATACACCAGATACACCTGGGCAGTTCAATTTCGAGAGAGCAGCAGCAGTTGCCGGAAAGCCAGAGATCGAAGCATAGATGGTGAGGCTGGACGAAGTTTTCCAGATCCAACGAGTGCATTTGCAGAGAGGCCGAGATTTCTCCAGGAGGCTACTCAGAGGCATCATAGAGCCTTAAGAAGGCAGTTCGATTTGATGGGAAGGAAGACGTTTTCAGTTCCAAAGGTCGGGCAGAGGTTCTAGAGTGCTAAAGAGACGTTTTCCCAGTCAGTGGTAGACATGACGGCTAGACTAGCAATCAGTTCAGGCAGCAATTGCAGCAGATGTTAGTTTTGTAGCATCAGATGTGTTCTAGCCACAAATTTTGTGGAGAGGCTAGACTACATGAGTTTTTCAAAACCCATAAATCGTTTATGGAAATTCCACCCAAAAGTGTCTTGAATTATATTATTAACCAATTTTTAAATATTTCCTAAGTCTAAACTTAGGGAATATGGTTAATTAATCAATATTAATTGAGATGAGGTGAGAATCATCTAGAAACTCACACAGATCGACAGGGAAATAATCTAGGCCATCGATTATGTTTTAATCTTGGTCGTTGGTGCTCCAACAGAAGATTATAAGAAGAAGGCGATGGGTAGATGGAGAACACACCAGTGCAAATAAACAGTTTCCTAGGTAGTTTGATCTTCTCAGTGGTTGCGATTTAACAGAGGAAATAGAGCTAGAGGATGAGTAGTAGGTGAGAGGGAGTAGTAGTAATCCAAAAGGAAGATTTCCCTGATTCTAGAAGAGGCAGAGAAAGGAAGAGCAAAGTCCAGAGGAGCTTTGTGCAACCACTACACAGAGGGTGATATAGAGTTCCATCTCGGGGTGAGAAAGTTGCTATGGAGTGTGAGAAAATTCTCACAAAATTTCTCTTAGTGTTTCCTTCAATTTAGATTGTTAGTAGGGCATCTATAATTGTTGTACTGAGATTCGTTGCTGAAGATTAATAAGAAAACCCTCATCTACTGGACTGGTTTTCCCGCATTGGCTTTTTCTACGGAAAATTGTCCAAAAATAACTGTGTTAATATTCTTATGTGTGTGCTAGGATTTCTATGTTTCCAGTATTTTATTTTCTACAGCAAATTTGTTGTGAAAATTGCAGTTGTGAATTTATTCGTTGTTTGTCATAACAAATAAACTACATAATCAATTTATAGTTAGAAGAATACTTTCTAGTTGCTGCAATACATGAAATTTTCACATGGTATCAGAGCAGTTATGATTAGTCAGCGAGCTCAATAACAAAGATATGAGTTTCGTTGTTTAGTGTAAGCAGAAAATCAATACCCCAGAGGGCAGCGGAGTCTCCTTGCAGGAAAACCAAGTTACTTGAGTAGAATCGTTTTCTTCTGAGAGAACGACAGAAAAAATTGACTTCTCCATATCGAATAACTCCATAGGCAGAGGGAGCAACCCTATATTTTTTGCAGACTAGATCTCTAGCTGGATGCAGTAGCTTTGCGTAGTATTCTAGAACACAATCAGTGTCAGGAGAAAAGGGAAATAGCACACCATGGACAAAATTAATAGTTAGGAAGCTTCAGATTTATCTTCCAGGTTGGATGGCGAATTTTCTTGCTTATCAGGATCAGCTTCACCTAGTGTCTGGTATATAGACAGTGGAGCATCAGTCCATATGACAGGAGTTAGAGAATATTTCTCTAGCTACAAGGAGGAGCAGATAGACTTCCAGATTACTATGGGCAATAGAATGAAATGTACTCCAGTAGGGAGAGGCACCATAGAATTTCAGAGGGAGTCAAGAGCCAACACCAACGCTACAAATGTACTGCATGTGCCAGGATTGGGTATGAACCTGATTTCAATATACCAGTTGCAGGATAAGGGGTATGATGTCCACTTCGTAGGGAAGAAAGTGTATGTCAAGCACTCAAGCTGGAAGACGGTGAAACAAATTGGAGCTCGAAGCAACAGGTTATAAAGGTTGCAACATGACTCTCCAATGGCATTGATAAGCAGTGACAGTGGCACTGGAAAGGAGTTGAACGAGTTATGGCACAGGAGAATGGGACATCTACACCATGAAGCACTCAATATGCTCAGAGAAACTGTAGCAGGGGTTCCAGTTCTTAGTATGGAGCACAACGATGTGTGCAGAGGATGCATACTTGGGAAGTGATAATAGAGCAGATGACGTGTTAGGACTGATACATTCAGATATTTGTGATCTGATGTCCACTAGAGCTCTTAGTGGTGGTGAAGATTTCGTCACCTTTATTGATGACCATTCCAAAACAACATGGATCTATTTCTTAAAGACTAAAGATGAGGTCTTTGATCGGTTCAAAGATTTTAAAGCTCTTGTAGAGAATGTGACAGGGAGGAAGATCAAGGTACTTCGCTCAGATAATGGTGGAGAATACATTGATAAAAACTTCACAGAGTTTTGCGCGAAGGAAGGCATCAAAAGAGAATGGACAACTCCATATAACCCTCAGCAGAATGGGGCAGCGAAGCATAAAAACAGAACTATAGTTAGGATTGCAAAGGCCATGTTGTATGATTTAGATTTACCCAATTTTTTATGGATAGAGGCATGCAACACGACAATATATATTCAAAACAGAACTCCTCATAGAGCATTGGGGAAGAAAATGCTAGAGGGAGTCTTCACAGGGAAGAAGTCTGAAGTGATTCACTTGAGGATTTTCGGGAGTGTAGGTTATTGCCACGTGCCAGATGAAAAACGTAGCAAATTAGATCAAACTGCAGAGAAGGGGTTTCTCGTCGGGTATAGCGAGACCTCAAAGGCATACATGATCTACATTCCTAGTAGTAGGAAGATTGTAGTGAGACAAGACGTAAAGTTCATGGAGGACCGAGCTTTTAGGAGATCTCGAGAGATGCATGCAGGAGATCAAAATTAGTCAGCAGAAGTTATGTTTGTCCTAGAGCAGTTGCTACCAGTGGGACTAGCAGGAGGACAGTCACAGGGGCGAGTACAATGACTAGTACCAGTATTTCCTCAAGGGTAGGAGATCCGGGAGTTCTCAGCAGACAGAGCAGCAGGGACAGGAGGAGGAGTTGGTTCACTGTTGAACCTCCCACCACCAGTGGAAGAGCCAACAGGGAGGTTCATCAGACATTGAGAGATGCAGAGGAGCTTATCAGAACTTCTAGGATGGACAAATAACAACGTAGACAACCTAACAGATATCAAGCTTTGGTAGCTCAGGTTGCAAAACCTTCCAACTTTCAGGAAGTAACAACATTAGGTGTGGGTGGATGCCATGGTAGAAGAGTACAGTTCTATCATGAAAAATGATGTATGGAAGGTAGTGTTGAGATCGGAAGACAGATCAATTGTAGTGTCCAGATGGATCTACAAGATCATGTACGATGCAAATGGTAGTGTACACTGTAGAGAAATACAAGGCTAGGTTCGTGGCAAAGGGGTATGCACAAAAATAAGGAATAGATTACGATGGACCTTCGCCCCAGTTTCCAGGTACACATCTATCAGATCGGTTATATCCCTAGCAGCTCAGATGGGATGGCAGATTCACTAGATGGAAGTCAAGACAACATTCTTGAATAAGGTGATAAACGAAGAGGTGTACATAGAACAGAGAGAGGCCTTCGAAACTCATGAGCGGTGCACTCATGTGTGCAGATTGAAGAAAGCTTTGTACGGGCTCAAGCAGGCTCCCAGGGCCTGGTATGGTCAGATTGACAGTTACTTGCAGCAGTTGGGTTTCATCAAGAGTGATGTAGATCCCAACCTCTACTATTTAATGGTAGTGTGAAAGTTTCAAAATAGAAACCCTACTGCAGTATCTAGATCTACTTCACCTACTTGTTTCATTAATACAAGTTATTTTACTGAATTATTCAGAAAAACATTAAAGTAGACACTAAGTGCAGCCTACACATCTACAGATCATTTACTGAACATTTCACACATTACACGATTTTTTGGACAAATGTCCCCAGAAAAACCCAATGCGGGAAAACCGGTGTAGCAACTCTAGAGGGTTTATATTATTATGCAGAATCTGAATACAACATTATGGACACCAGACATTGTTGGCCCCTGTTGTCGCACAAAATGTCTAGGCACCACGACAATGGCTCAGATCAGGGGCTATCACCCTGATCCCCAATCTCTCTATTTCAGCTGTCTCCCTATAGCAGACAAAGGGGGGTAGACCCTATGGAAATGGAATGAATGAGAACTAGTTGTGAACCAACCAATTTGGGAGACAGTGAAACGACCAAATACTTGTAATAAATCTAGCAAGATTAAAGGATTTGATTAGATTTGAATGATTGATACCATTGCCTTATGGAGTCAACTATCTTGCTAAGAATTTATGACCAAGTATTTGATGAGAAACTGCTACTTGGATGAATAACTATCCTATATGTAATGCAAATACTAAGACTAACGTGAAAAGCCGAAATCTTAGTTAATTTTAATGAAATGCCTACTCTAAGTTTAAGCCCTTCGATCCTTTCTATATTGAACCTGATTCCTTAGCAAGTAGGAGAGATAAGTTAAGGAGAAGCACACCAAAGTGTGCTTAACGATACCTCTCCTGAAAATCTAACATACTCGGCACCTCTGGCATTGTAGAGTGTTGTGGTTCTGACGACTGCAAGGTCACCGTTTTAAGTACTACTAAAACCAGGCTTCCCAAGCAAAGATGGATGGGACCTATCTTTCTATCGACTAAGCTTATGCTTGGAAGTAAATTTTAAATACGCAAGGCTAATTTAATATGAAAATGCACGAGAATTAGGAGGCGATGAAATGTGATGTTAAAACCCAAAGCACTTAGATTACAAATTATCTAATTTAGCCACCAAGTACTTAAGCAAAAATGTCGATTATGAAGATGTCAAAAAATACTCAATTAAAAGATATTCAATGTCATAGATCCACAATAGAGTGCTAAAAAAAGATATCAATCACACTTGAAAAATTTCCCAAACTTAAACATTCAATATAGATCCAATAATTCAAGTAAATGAAACAAAATTTAATTAAACAATAAGTGATTTTAATCGATAGCAAACATTTAAAATCCCATCAAACTCAGCTGAAGCATATGAAAGTAATTAGCACTTAAATCTCAATAATTAATCATCAAGAAATACCATGAAATTTAGATGCTAAATAAACATTTCATCAAGTAATTTATGGATTAAACGATATTCTAAAATAATGCAAATCTAATAAAAATTCTTATTTTTCTCATATAGTCAAACTTAGGATATATTCTTCAGCAAGATTTCAGATTTGAAATATTAATTGCATCAGTAATTTAAACCATAGATCAACAAATAAACGATACCGGCACCAATGCTCAAAATGACTAAAAATAGTAAAAATTATTGAACTTGAAGAAAAATCAATGTTTAGGGCTTGATTAAGAGAAACTTAAGATCTTATATTTTTATTTCAGCAGTGAAACAATGACAGATCAGCAAGATAAAACTACCAAATGCTTCTAGAAATAGCAAAAAATGTATTAAAACAAAAAAATTTCAATTTTAAGGTTTTAAGAGAGTTTGATTCAGTAATTTTCATAACTGATAAGTTTATAACAACAGTAAATTGATAACAAATCAACAAACTAAAAATATTGAAGGTGAACCCCACAATGTCTAAAAATTGTAAGTTTTGCCAAAAAACTGAAAATTAAATTTTTTTGACCATCTTTAGGATATGCATCAGAAATGTTCAGATCTGATTTTTCACAGTTATGTAGTAATTTCCAGCGAGTTTCAAAGTTAAATCTAGGAAAAATTAAAGATGCCCAGGTGGTCAAAAACTCTGAAAATGAAGATTTTTCAATTCTAAACAACTTTGACAATATAAAATGTGTTTTAGGGCCTAATTATTTGTGATTTTCTTGCTATAATCAAATTTGTAGAAAATAATGGTTTCGAGATCAAACCCTTAGCCCAAGGCTTTGAAGATCCCACCGTTGAAAATCATTGAAATTTTGGGATAATGGTGCTGCTTGAAAATTAGAATTTTGGAGACAAAATCCTGCAAAAATAGTCTCAAAAGCTTAGACGTCTAGGGTTTTTGAGGTCTCCAATGCCAATTTTTTAAATCTGAAATTTTTGCGCGGACCCTCCAAAATTTTGTAAAGACTAGATCTTACCCTCAAGGGCCTAGATCTAGCTCTTCTTCCACTTGATCTCACCTGCAAAAAAATATGGAGCTTAGATCTTGCCCTCTAGGGTCTAGATTTGGCTCTGATATGAAAATTTCCTTGGTTAATTTTTCAGATCTATTTCTGCACAAGTGAAAAGAGAAAAACCCAATACCTAATATGTACAAAAATAGAGAAAATCCTAAAAACCCAAATGTTAGAATTCAAAATTATGTTACAAAACTTCAGATCTATAGAAATAAATTATAGATCTATACAAACAAGTCACAGATCTATACAAATAAGTTATAGATCTATATAATACATCTACAGATCTATGCACAAGAGTTGCAGATCTGTCAGATCTGATGAGTGTAAGTGTGACTTTGCTCCAAAGATCTAAGGCTCTTACTAGCCAGATCTAACTTTAAATTTAATTAAAGTTAAGATAATTTTTTTGTATTTAGGCACAAGTTCTAGAAAACCCTACAAGAAGAGAACTTAAGATAAGCTTGGAGAATTAGATCTAGAAGGCTCTTCAGATCTTATTTCCTTATGAGTCAGCTGGTCCAATCGAGGACTTCCCTAAACACCCAATTCTAAATCCGAGAGATTTCTTCACACTTAAAGTTAAACTTTTAAATCAATAGAGAAATAAGATAAAAATGAAATTTTCAATCCAATTAAAATTCTTACCCTAAATCTAGTAACCTAAGCAAGATACCTGTGCAATAGATTACTCTAAAAGAGCCATTAATCAACAATTTGTTGAAATAATTACTAGCAGAATATAAAGAACAAGTTTAACATAAAATGGCGAAGAGGAACATGACCATCAAGTAAAATCCCAAAGACTTCGTTTGTATTATTCCAGAGAGTAATACAGGAGAGCTTCAAGAGCTAGTACACGATTAAGAGATCGGATGATCAAAAGACTGACACTGACTTCTAATTTATAGATAAATTCTCCAATGGCTAGTTCCCTTGATCCCCGTCAAAAAATATTTGACCATCTTTTAACCTCATCCGTCAAAATTATTATTTTTTGAAGAATTTCGAAATTTTCATTTAATTCCTTTTTACTTAACTCAAAAATAATAATTTTGAGTTAATTACGTCAAAAATATGACTTTGACTTAACTATCAAGGCCCAAGGGTCTAAAATTTCTCAAAATTTCAATATTTCCTTGGCCCGGAACCTTTAAAAATTTATTTTTCAAGGACTCATGAATTTTGCCTTTGAAGAATTTAAATTTACGTAGGACATAAAATTAATTAAATTTCTGGCTTAGTATTTTTAATTCAATCTGACCAACAAATTTAATTAATTCACTCATGAGGGGATTAATTATTTTCCAACCCTCTTTACATAAGATTAATACATTAAACCCATGAGGGGGAACACCCGTTCGTAATAGACCTTCAATAATCTACCCAATTTTGCGACTCAAAATATGATTTAGTAGACCCAACAATTTGTCATAAAATGATCTAGCCAATTAGCTAGGATCATTTCCAGATTATTTTTACAAAGACTCGATCAAAAACACTAGGACTCACTTAATATCTTGATGACAAAATCCACCCTAACTTTGGGGTGAGGTTGGAGGGGAAAAAGTTAAAAACTTTGCCGATCATTTGTGTCTAGAGATACAAATGAATCAGTGAGACGAAAAATCTCCTAGGATAAAAATCGTCACCAAAATACTAGGGTTCCCTAGGTTGTTACATAGATGATGGTCTTACTAAGATCATTTACATTATAAACATGCAGAATGGATTTACATCTTTTACAAAACTATCGACTGAATGATAAAATCTAAATGGCACAGACACTCGAACATGATGGATCCTTTTGTGAAAAATAAAAAGGGTGTACTACTATGGGGTTGTTGACACAGAGTGGTCAACAGGCCCTACAAAGAAATTACATGGCAGTAAATACCTTTCACTCAAAGACAGAAGATATGGCTGTATCACACCCTCAAACGGGATTTAAAGATCACGAGTCCCTTCTAGCCAATTGGAACCCTTAGTGCTGCCTCTACAGCCTCTGCATCAGCCCTCACTGGCTAGTGCCCCTACTGCATCACCCTGACTGGTGCTGCACTGCCTTTACGTTGCCCCGACTGGGACTGCGTCACGCTGGTTGGTGCTGCACTGCCCCTGCGCTGCGCTGGTTGGGACTGCGTCACCCTGGTTAGGCTTACACAGTCTTTGCGTGGTGTTGGCTGAATTGCGTCCTCTTGATTAGCTTTGCGTTCACTTGTACTCACTGCCCCTCTGTGTTGCTGTATTCTCGGCGTTGGATCAAATTATCCCTCGTCGATCTCTGACCCTTACTGCACTGCAAAGTCGTTTCAAATTTCTCAGCAAAACCCCGCCCCAGAAATTTGACTTAGCTTCAGTGCTTTACCAATGTGTGTGTATCTCCAACTGACCCCAAGCCTTTCTCTTATACTTTTCTCGTTGGAAAACCAACGACCGCGATCTAATCTGTAATTGACCACTGAGATTAAAAGACTGCTTGATCCACGTCACTTAGAACGTTTCATCACGTGTTTAATTATTTCACTTTAATTTTTCTAATTCCCTAAGTTAGACTTAGGGTCCTCATTAAAAAAAATAATTATTTGAATATCTCATACACCAGATGAAATTTCTCCAAATGCTTTCTGGGTTTTGGAGGTCTCGTGTGTCTTAGCCCCTCCACAAAATTTCACGGCTAGAGCACACTCGATGCTACCTGAAAATATCAACACTCCCTTTTAACGAGGAGTGTGCTCTAGCATTACATCCACACCAAGTATTTCCTGATCTCGGCATCAGCCTCTACGCTGCTAATGGTTGGTCTGCTGCCCTCCATCCATGCGTTGTTGTTTTTTGTATTGTTGCCCATGTCACTGCCACTGACACTCCTACATCCGTACTGCAGCTCCCTCTCAATTTGCTGTATCATGCTGCGCATTGCCACTGCTAACTGTTGCACTGCAACTCAGTTGTTGAGAAGTAAGCAACTAAAGGACCCTTGCCCAGTCACTGACAGACAAGTCAGTGGGGCTGCACCTCATCATTGAAGCTCCCTTGGTTGTTGTGCTGCGCTGTCTCCCTGAAGCCACTGCGTTGCTGCTGCTTTGCACTGCGTGAGCACTGCCCCTCTACGATGCTGAAGTCCCATCAACCTCTTCGTTGCTGCTCCTACGTTGTTGTTGCCTCTACACTGTGCCGTTCTCATCTACAGCGTCCCAGCTTTGCCCTCCGCTTCACTTTGATCTCCTGCACCCACTGCTCCATTTGTCCTGCTACTGTCTTTAAGGCTCCTGTTGTAGTTCCTCGAGATAGCCTTGAGTTGCAAAGGACCAGTGCCTAGGACATCTTGAAATCTTTTGCGCCTTCGCTGAGAATGTGAATGTAGAGCACTTAGATGTGGTATTAAGGCTTTTTGTCCAATCCTTGGAGGGAGAAGCCCGAAAATGGTTCAAGTCTCTAGCCCCACACTTGGGAAGAAATGGAAAATTTCTTCACATTAAAATGGGCAGAAAAGAGGGACCATGGATACGTTCTTACCGAGTTCAATGCTCTAAAAAAGAGATACAATGAGGATGTAACAAAATTCATAAAGAGGTTCAATAAGCTCTATAATACTCTCCCTACTGAAATAAAGCCTCTCCAAGCAGCTGTTAAGGTGGTCTTCGCAGGAGCTTTCGAACCGGAGTTTGGGTTCACCCTAAGAGAAAAAAAATCCACATCTCTGGATCAGATCCAGACTGATGCAATGGAGGTAGAAGCAAACTTTGCTTTATTGGTAAATTCAAGGGGAAGACAGAAGATGAAGCCAGAAGAAAGAACAGGGAGGAAGCTTCTACTTCAAATTAGGAAAGGGAATCACAAGAATATAAAATTGAAGAAATGAATAAGCTAATCAAGAACCTTTCAAATAAGTTGATTAAGCTTGAATTGGAGGCCAAGAATTCCCCTCCTCGTCCCAACCAAATGATTCCTAACCAAGGGTTTAATCCTCAATATCGGAAGTCCCCTCTGCAGCTGTTGTAGCGGGAGAGGAAGGAACAGCAAGACCACATCCAACCCCCTCTATACTTGGAGGGAGAAGTGGAGGGGCAGGCTGAGGAAGTCATAGACAGCCAAGAAGATCGATTCCTCGCATACTCTGATGATGAGGAAGGTGAACTCATCCTGTAAGGGGAGCAAGAGGAGAAGGAAGTCCCTCCTGAGGATCAAGATATTGACAGTTACTGCAGACAGTTCGTGGATTTTATACAAGCTCAACTCCACAAGAAATATGACCTCAGGTCCTCCAGGAAGAGAACCCGAGTGCAAGAGCAAAATGAAGAGTCGACATCAAGAGAACAAACCCCTCCTAGTCTTGCCAGTAAAGGAAAAAAGCCATTAGAAGGGTCAGCCCCTCATAAGTCCACTGCATCCACTTTCACATAGCAAGAAGTTGATCCTCCAAAAAATGAGAAGTCCACATCTATACCCTTGAAACTGCCCGACCCTCCTAAAGAGCAGTTCAAAGAAGCCATTACAGAAAAAGGGCCCACACCCTTTAATCTCCAGAAAGAACTAGAGAAGGTCAAGATCTAGGTTCCCCTGATCGAGCTCCTGAAACAACCTTCATACAAAGCGCAGGTGTCTCGATTCATGCTACCCCATGGTGTAAGCCACCATACCTTTTCAACACTTCTGTTGTGGTTCAGGTTTGCCAAGCTCCTTGCAATGAAGATCAAGCTGGGAATTTCTATCAAAAACCATTAACAGGCTTGTTCCCGAGTTTGGTAAAAAACAATGAAAGAACAAAGTTATTAGAGCAGTTGCTTGCCTAGTTACACTGGCATTATTGTATCATTTAGAATAGCAGTGATTCCTGCAGATTAGGGTAGGTAGGTGTGCAAATAAGCTCAGTAGTATGAGCAACTTTCCAGTTTTAGTTTCAGATTGCTTTGCAGTTTTCAAGTTCAAGAGTGTTTCAAATTTTAGTTTCAACATGGTTCAGATTTTAGCATTCAAGATTTTCAGGGTGTGGTAGTGATTTCTGTTTTGATAGTTTGCAGTGCACAGCTCAGTTATAGTTTCAATTCAGATTCATGGTATGCATTTGCGACTCCATGCACCCAATAAAGCACAGGCATTCAGGTCTGCAGGTTCTCAACGCACTTAAAACAACACGTTGTCCCCAAATGGAGCCAATGTTAGCTTGTGACCGCACGCAAGGCGGAGAAGTGGCCCCTATAAGAAAATCACAGGGATGAGGCATGAATGGTTTCATTGAACTCCTTCACCAAGCCCTCGATGCGATAAAACCTTGGCCCTTTTGACCTTTCCGCATGAACCTTTATCATTCACAATTCATTTCTTTCCCACTCTAAACCTTTATTGGTACCCACTAACCTTTTGGCATCACCAACCTCACCGCTCATCGCACTTGCACTTCGCAAATCATATTATTTACCCTCCGCTTCTCATAACTAAACACTCCCCATTGCGAATTGCAGGGGGCCCAACCTCCGTCATGCCACATCGCCTTCCGCCATCGCTCATCGCAGTTCGTAGCTTATAACACTTACCTCTCGTTTCTCATAACAAAACTCCTCGACCTGTGGTTTGCGATATTGTAATATTCCGAATAGAAACAAACAACAATATAAAGCACATAAACAAAGAACTACAGCAACTAGCGAGGCATCATATGAACAATAGACAATATGGAGAATGATGAGCCATTTTATTAAATATTGAAAGATGAAATGAGTACAAAGGTGATCAGAATGATGGCACCTTGGCTTGCACTAGGCAAGCGTAGAAATACTCTTAGAAGATAACACAAAATGGCTGCTCCCTCAAGGACTACGTAATCTCCAGTGCTGCTGGTGCTGCTACTATGCTGCTGCTACTGCTGGAATGAAATGACTATTTGGGGCTGCTCCCCACCTCGGAAAATTGTGAAACTTTGGGAATGGCCTCTCCACCCAATACCTAGAAAAGCCCAGAGAGCTTTTCGGAAATGTCTGACCTCTGAAAATGACCTCCCTTGAGGTACCACGCTGTCCCAAGGGTAAACGCTGGCCCTGAATAATCTGCTGCAAATAATGGCCTCAAACTCTACCAAAATGATGGAATAGGGTAGGGCTGATCCCTTTCCAACTCTCCTAGGCTGAATCCCCTGATAGCTCCTCAATCCGGAATCACCTCCTTTCGAAACTGCGTCCTCCCTCTCACTGACTGCGCTGTCTCTTTCAGTGGATGCTTCCAGCTTTGGTTGCTGGAACTCTCTCTGGCAAAACAAGATGGAACTCCTCACCCGAGCAGGCACTCGAAGCCCCCCGGGACTGAGGTTTGGATCTTTGCACGGAGACACCCGGTGTACTGAACAACACGTGCAGACTTTGCTCAACAACAAGCGTGCTCAATGTGAAAAGACAAATAACATAGATGCATAATCAAAATGATCCAAATGAGGAGACCCTCTTCCTTTTTATGTTTGGAGAGCCTTGCTCTCACCTAGGCCCCACCATCAACTACGCTGTCTCCTTGAGCCATGCCGTCTCTCTATCTCTACGCTGGCTTGGCCCCACACTGCCCACGCTATCCTCTTCCCCATGTTGCCACTTCGACCTCTAGGCCCCCACGCTGTCAATTAATCATGTCCCTCAAGCGACTTGACGAAATGCTTTTATCCTAAGTGTGAGTTAAGTGTCCCTCTTCATCCACTTTATTTCTAACTTAACTTTATTAAAGTAAAGTAGTCAAAAATTAATATTTCCAATTAGCTATTGCTAGTTGAGAATATTACAGTCCTCCCCGACAAAACGTTGCTTGTCCTCAAGAAATTGCAATGATGGATGCTGCAAAATCTTCTCACTCTCCCAGGTGGCATCCTCATCTGGTAGATTCCTCCATCTCACTAGGTACTCTCTGAGTATCCTGCTCCGCAACTGCCTCTCCCTAGTGTCAATAATGGCCTCCAACTGTAGCACTAGATGCCTCTCATCATCTGTGGGCGGGAGCTCCTCAGTTGTAGTCACCTGCTGTCCCAGTGCCTTCTTCAGGCATGACACATGAAAAATGTTATGAATCCTGCTACCAGCGGGCAGCTCCAACTCATATGCAACCTCCCCAATCTTGCGTGTCACCTTGTAAGGTCCATAGAAGCGGGGCTTGAGTTTCTCGACCCCCTTATGCTTCAATGTGGATTGCCGATATGGCTGCAATCGTAGGTAGACCAAGTCCCCTACCTCGAACTGCCTCTCAACCCGTCCTCTATCAGCATACAGCTTCTGTTGATTCTGTGTTGTAGCTATGTTATCCTTAAGAGCCCGAAGTATATCCTGACTCTCTTGGATCCAATTCTTGCTCCTAGGGGCCTTGCTAGCACCAAACATCACATCAACAAACGACAAAGCATGATATCCATATAAAGCGTAAAATGGTGACATACCGGTAGACATATGGTGAGTGGTGTTGTAACGGTACTCCCCCAAGTGCAACCATCGTAACCATGCCTTTTGCTTCCTGCTGACATAGTTTCGCAAGTAACCTTCCAGCCACTTGTTCACTATCTCTATCTGTCCATTCGTTTGTGGGTGGTAACTAGTACTCGGGGTCAACTTAGTGCCCACCAAACGGAAAAGTTCCTGCCAAAACCCGCCCATGAAGCGACAACCCCTGTCACTGACAATGGTCTTTGGGAGACCATGCAATCTGAAAACATCCCTGAAAAATAACTTCGCCACCTGTGCTGCAGTGTAACGTGCTGATATGGCAAAGAAATGTGCATACTTTGTCAGCCGATCAACAACTACAAATATGCAATCCTTGCCCTGTACAATGGGCAACCCTGTGATGAAATGCATCGAAATACTCTCCCATTTCCCCTTAGGTATGGGAAGAGGCTGCAGTAACCCCGCCGGATGGTTCATCTCCCCTTTGTTGCGCTGGCAAACTTCGCACTCCCGGACATGTCGGAGTACGTCCTCCTTGATGCCCTTCCACGAGAACCTCTCTCTGATGGCCCTATAGGTGTTGGTGAACCCCTGGTGGCCTGATAATGGCGAGTCATGTGAGGCGTACAATATCTTCTCCTTGAGCTTGGAGCTCTCGATTAAGAAGATCCTATCCCTGAAGTAGATCACCTCATCCATCACCCTGCACTTGTCATCTGTAACCTATCTGTCCAACACCTCACAGGCAAAACGTTCCTTGGAGTACTCTACCAGAAGTTGGCCCTCCAATCTGTATCCAAACTCATTAAGGACAACGCTGCTGATCTGCGTGAAAGTGCATCAGCCACCACGTTGTTCTTCCCCTTGACATACTCGATGTCAAAATCATATGCTTGGATCTTGCTGACCCACTTCTGCTGCCTCTCCTGCAACTGCTTCTGCTCTAGAAAGAATCAGAGGCTGTTGTGGTCTGTTCTCACTCTGAACCTGTTCCCCACTTGGTACTGTCGAAACTTGGCCAATGCATGCATGATGGCCAACATCTCCTTGTCGTATATAGCATACAACCCTAAGTCACCGGATTCTCCTAAAATGCCCTCAAATCCCCGAATCCCCGTATCGGATACCTGCACGTACCAGATTCGGCTCCAATTCAAAGGATACGGCGTATCCGTACGGGGTACGGCGTATCCCGACCGTATCCCGTTCGGATACGCCGTATCCCGTAAAACCAGATACGGCCGGGCCCACGGGTTCAAAAAAGCGTTGTTTTTTTTTATAAAGGGGGGCTTTTGCTCATTGTTTTTCACCAATTGAGGAGGATTTTTCAGGAGAGGGCATCAAGCCTATGGCCCTACTATTTATATGTGATTCATGGTAATGTTAAATTCTTAAAGTAAAAGTGACATTTTCCTTAATCTTCATTTTCATCCTTTTACTTAAATTTTTAACATTACCATGAAATGACTCAGGATGTTTTTGAGTGGTTCCGACCTCATTGGATTTCATATGGAGAAAGTAGAATTTTAGATCTCATTCAAAATCTAGCAGACTTATCAGTTTTTTAGGATTTCAGGATTGGGTTATTGTAATGTTTCCATCGAATTTTGTCATGTATTAGGGTATGGAACTCGTATTTAATCAAGAGCAGTGAGCATCAATCCCTCTATGTACCTTGATGTTAGTGACATTGGTTGTCAAACTCCTCTATCATGACCCTACTAAAAATGTACCCATCACTCAAACAAAACCTTGATTATCTAAGATGATAGATAAATCTATGTTTAAATCAATGAATTAAGTATGAATTTGTGTAAAAAATATCTAATTTTTAATATATTAATACATATATATTTTTAAAATATATATATTTTTTAATAAAATAATATAAAACGTATCGTATCCAAGAAGTATCCTGTTCCGGGGTCATCGTACCTGTATCCGATTCTTCGAATCCCGGTATCCCCGTATCAGGTGACTTAGATGCAACCTCTCATGTGGCAATAACTTCCGTCTCTTGAAAGCTATGGGGTGGCCTCCCTACATCAAAACTGCGCCTATCCCCTCCCCTGATGCATCGCACTCTAGGACAAAGGGTTGTGTAAAATCTGGCAATGCCAAAACTGGACATCTGCTCATCACCTCCTTGAGTCTGTCGAAAGCCCTCTGCGCTGTATCAGTCCAACTGAATGCCCCGTTTTTGGTAAGATCTGTAAGGGGTGCAGCAAGTTGGGAAAATCCCTTGACGAATTTCCGGTAGTAGGTGCAGATACCCACAAACCCCTGAAGCTCTGTCACATTCTTCAGCTCTGGCCAATCTCTAATGGCCCTGATCTTCTCCTCGCGGACTCCGTCCACCCCAATGATGTGCCTCAAGTAGAGCATCTTTGTCAGCCCAAACTCGCATTTGGAGAGCTTAGCATAAAATTGCTGCTCCTCTAATATGCGCAATACAACCTCAATATGCTGTAGGTGCTCCTCGCATGTTCTGTTATAAATCAAGATGTCATTGAAAAACACTAACACAAACTTCCTCAAGTGACTGCGGAAGATGTGATTCATGCATGACTTAAAAGTGGTCGGAGCATTGGTCAGCCATAAGGGCATCACCAAGAACTCGAAGTGACCGTAATGACATCTGAAAGCGGTCTTGGGAATATCCTGCTCCCTCACGCGAATCCGATGGTACCCGGATCTCAAGTCAATCTTCGAGAAGAACTTCGATCCCCTCAGCTCATCCATCAACTCATTTATCCGTGGGATGGGGTACTGGTTCTTCATGGTCTTCTTGTTGAGGGCTTGGTAGTCAATGCACATCCTCAATGTGTCGTCCTTCTTCTTCACCAATACTACTGAAGAAGCAAAGGGGCTAGTGCTAGGACGGATGTGCCCAAGAGCTAAGAGCTCATGAATGGCCCTCTCAATCTCATCCTGGTAGGCCTTAGGATGCCTATAGGGTGTAGTGATGACAGTTTGGATGCCCTGCTCCAGCTCAATCGTGTGCTCAAATCCCCGATCCGGTGGCTGCCCTGGTGGTATCTCTTCAAAAACCATGGCATAACTGTCTAAAATGAACTGTACATCTGGGTGTATGGCCTGCCTTGTAGATCCTGTCTCTGAAACACACAGCTCCACTGCCCAGTCTATGTCTCCCTTCCGGAAATTTGCCTCCATCCGGTGTGCCGAAACTGTCTGTGGTGGGTAAGTGTGCATACCTCGAATCTTCTCGTGCCTCCCAGTCTTCTTATCCGTCCACTCCATCTCCAAGGTCTCCCAATCAGTGGTGACCTTCCCCAGTGTGATCAACCACTGCACCCCCAGTATCACGTTGGTGTCTGGAATCTGTCAGGGTGTAAGTCTCCATAGTCACTGCCAAGGCTGGCACACTGCATGGTCCTGTCACCTGGAACCAGTACCGAAAATCCATCAAAGCTCTTCGTTGGTATGCTCCTCCGCTCTACCAACTGAGCATCAATAAAATTGTAGGTGGCCCCACTGTCCACTAATACTGAAACACGCTGTCCTCGCACAGTGCCTCGGACAAATAGTGTCAAGTATTTGGGAACCCCTCACAAAGAAGCAAGGGCTCCCCTGGTAGGTGCAAATGCCGCACCTCTCACTCTTGGTGGTGGAGGTGGCAGATGATCTCCCCTCTGCGCTGCACTGCTGCCTCCTGCCTCTATCTCCTCATACTCCTCCTCTTCCCCGCTACTGTCGGAGAAAACCTCGATGTAATGTGCCTTTCCTGTGGCACAATGGTGTCTTGGTGCCCATGGCTCCTGGCATGTGAAACATAGCCTCTTCCGCCTCAGATCTCTCTTGGCCTCATCATCCAAGGGCCCTCTGCTCTAGTTCCCCTTTGGAGGCGGAACCCTCATGTCCTTCCCCTTCGGCTGGAATGTCGGTCTCTGGAGAAAAGGAGCTCTAGTTCGGGGTAGTGCATCCTGCAAATCCAGAGTCCTCCCAACTGCATCATGGAGTGTAGCTGGCCTTGTCGATCTGACTAACCCCCATAGAGGCTCTGCCAATCCATCGATGAACATATAGATCATCCAGGTTGTGGATAAATCAGACACCATCACGGAAAATCTCAAGAACTCTGAAATGTATGTGTCTGGACTCTCGGTTTGCTTGAGCTTAGTCAGCTCAAAAAAGTGCTCCTTTGGATCCCTCCGATCAAATCGCTCTATCAGCCTCCGTGTAAACTTGGCATATGCTGTCACTCCTGAGTGCCCCAACGCAGCCATCCCGTGAAGCCACTAGTCATGGGCCTCACCCTCCAGGTGCAGCGTTGCCACCTTGATGGCCTCTGTCTCTGCCTTCTAGTTAAGTTGGAAATATATATCCAACTTCTCCACCCAAGCCTTTGCCGAACACTTGGATGATCCGTCAAATGTCGGTAGATAGAATCTGCCTACAACGTGTTGTACATCCCTGTCATGTGAATGCTTGTTCCCCCTGTGATGGTTGCAGGGTCTGCTGTCCCGCTTGAGCTTGGCGAAGTCATGGAATGTGAGGGCATCTCTGAACTCCTGACCGTAGGACTGATAATCAACAAAGTAATCTCCCATGTGGGCTGGTTCCTTCTCCTGCTGTGCTCCTACCCCAGTGTCTGCAACAAGAAATGTAGGCATCGTGGAACGTGGAGGTGTATGTGATGCCATCTGTTGTGCTGTGATGTGCTCCTGTAGATGATGGGATGTGCTCGATCCCTCTCCGATGTGGAAACCCCTTGGGGTTTCACACTGTCTAGATTTTGCCGCGAACCTTTGCCCCATCTCTTCTATCCGTCTCGACAAATCCTGCATTGATTTGGGGAGAAGCTCCCCAAACTCCTTCCCAGCATCCCTTTCCTCTGCCATTGGTTCCTCTTCTTCTGCGTCCACTACTAGAACGCAATCACTTTCCCCGAAAGTGATCTTTAACCTCCACTCTTGGTCTCTGTACTTCCTCCCACAGTAACAGATGTATGGTTTTCGTGCTGGTGTCATAGACAATCTGCTCCACAGGCTGAGCCAAGTCTATGAGCTCTGATGCCATTGTAATATTCCGAATAGAAATAAACAACAATGTAAAGCACATAAACAAAGAACTACAACAACTAGCGAGGCAGGATATGAACAATAGACAATATGGAGAACGCTGAGCCATTTTATTAAATACTGAAAGATGAAATGAGTACAAAGGTGATCAGAATGATGGCACCTTGGCTTGCACTAGGCAAGCATATAAATACTCTCAGAAGATAACACGGGATGGTTGCTCCCTCAAGTACTACGTAATCTCCAGTGCTACTAGTGCTGCTACTGTGTTGCTGCTACTGTTGGAATGAACTGACTATTTGGGGCTGCTCCCCACCTCGGAAAATTGTGAAACTTTGGGAATGGCGTCTCCACCCAATACCCAGAAAATCCCAGAGAGCTTTTCGGAAATCGCTGACCTTCGAAAATGACCTCCCTTGAGGTACCACACTGTCCCAAGGGTAAATGCTGGCCCTGAATAATCTGCTGCAAATAATGGCCTCAAACTCTACCAAAATGATGGAATAGGGTAGGGCTGATCCCTTTCCAACTCTCCCGGGCTGAATCCCCTGATACCTCCTCAATCCGGAATCACCTCCTACAAGAATTGCGTCTTCCTTCTCATTGACTGTGTTGTCTCTTCTAGTGGATGCTCCCAGCTATGGTTGCTGCAACTCTCTCCGGCAAAACAAGATGGAACTCCTCACCTGAGCAGGCACTCGAAGTCCCTCGGGGCTTAGGTTGGGATCTCCGCACGGAGACACCCGGTGTACTGAACAGTACGTGCAGACTCTGCTCAACAACAAGTGTGCTCAATGTCAAAAGACAAATAACATAGATGCATAATCAGAATGATCCAAACGAGAGACCCTCTCCCTTTTTATGTTTGGAGAGCCTTGCTCTCACCTAGGCCCCACCATCAACTACGCTGTATCCTCGAGCCACACTGTCCCTCTATCTTTGCGTTGGCTCGACCCCACACTGCCCATGCTGACCTCTTCTCCACGCTGCCACTTCGACCTCTAGGCCCCCACGCTGTCAATCAATCATGTTCCTCAAGTGACTTTAGGAAATGCTTTTATCATAAGTGTGTGTTAAGTGTCCCTCTTCACCCACTTTATTTCTAAGCTAACTTTATTAAAGTAAAGTAGCCAAAAATTAATATTTCCAATTAGCAATAGCTAATTGGGAATATTACAGATATAAGTTGGGCCCCAGCTCCATCATGCCACATCGCCTTCCGCCATAGCACATCGCACTTCGCAAGTTTTAACATTTACCACCGTTTCTCATAACAAAGAACTTCCGACTGCGATTTGTGGGTAGCCCCACCTCCTTGCCACGTCACCTTTCTGCCCATCGCAGATCGCACTTTGCTACTCTTAACACTTACCTCTGCTTCTCATAACAAAAAACTTCCAACAACAATTTGCGGTCGGCCCCACCTCCTGCCACGTCAACCTCCACCCATCGCACATCGCACTTTGCATTGTTTCATTCTTGCTTCCCGTCCTGATCCCCGACACTCCCGATTGCGATTTGCGATAGGAATTTGGGCCCCGCCTCCCTGCCACGTAATCAAAGTCCTCCCACAGTCTTTGTCCCGCTCTCTTTTCAGTGTTAAACCGTCCCGTTGTGTGTTAATGCCACAGGCCCCCTTCAAAGCCCGGTCTCCAGTTTTGCAAGTCAAGCACATCATCGGTTTTTGGCAGACCAAACATAACTATGATTTATTCAGTTTGTCCAGGAAATCTCCTCCAAAGAGCGAGGCATGCGCAACACGACTGGCCGTTCCGTAACAGTTAAGTGGAAATCATGAGAATGAGGGAGTGGAGGTTTTCCACAACAGGTGAAATCATGCGATGGAAACCAGACTGCCCACTTGTTCACAACCACTCCTCGCCTCCCCATTTTGAAGATTCCAGGATTTGGCCTCCATGGCCAACTATGTTTTTCTTTTACTGTTCGATTATGATGTTTTGCAAGTGAAATCTTGATTTCACCTGATTTTGTTTTGATTCTCTGATTATGGGAGTGATTGCTTGATGCACGCTTTGCTAGTTGGTTAGGATATTTTGATTTTCACATGTGTGGGCCGATCATGAATGATTATTCGATCGTAAACCCTCAAGGAGAACTTTATATGTAGAGGGTTCAGAGATGAAAGAAAGGTTATGAATTTTGGAGAATTTTTGCTGTAGTTCTGTATGACTGTGCTCTTTATGCTCTGAGACACATATTTGGGAGAGTTGTTTTGAACATAATATGATATAAAATGCTGTTTATTTGGATTCCAGATGGAACAATGAGTAGCATGTATCTGTATTTTCTTGTTTATCGGTAATCTCCTGTTATGTATAATCATCTTTCAATATTCTGCTGCTTTGACGATTCGTGTAATGTAGCTGCCATTGGTAAGCATTTGATTCATGAATTTGTGTATGAATAACGCTCATGTGTTAAACTTGCTATGTCCCCTTAATTCGCGCTCCGAGAATCTCTATTGTTGGTCACATTCCACGTACATTCGTTTCCTCTAAGTTCATGGGATATAGATTCTTAAGACTTTTAAGCCTGTCTCTCGCAGGTTTCTCCTCCGTTCCTTCTCATCACATTTGTATATTCTGAAAGTCTCTGCTCATTGTTTCATACTCGACCCATTCGAAAAGCCACCGAGCCGTACAACCTCCTGAGCCCTCTCGCAGTATAGGGTAATTCACATGAAGCAGACCCCAAAGTCTTCATCATTCCTGAATCACTAAAACCATTATTCTCTTTATCCTTATTCTGTCAGAGGTATCCTTAAAATTGTCTACATCTAACCTCTGATTTCAAGATGTCCTAGGCACTGGTCTTTTGCAACTCAAGGTTGTCTCTAAGAGTTACAACATCTTTTTGGCACCATTGCCGGGGATATGAATGAAGAAATATTTTCCCTGGGAGACGACATAAATTCCACCCTTCAGACAAGTGAGCAGGAAGTGTTGGGAGTTGCGTATTCCTCACCTTGGCGACTCCACTGTAAAATAGTCCTAATCAGAAGTAATCCTAGCTTTCACCAGGCCCTCACACCAGATTCAGATCCACCATCTACCCCCACCTCTAAATTAGATGGTTGTGCCGAGTTTCCTTTTGAACAAGTATGCCCCCTTGGCCCTCCCTCAGGCTCTAAATGATATGCCACAAGATTATCTAAAGCTCCTGCCTCGGTTCATTGAGGAAGATAATACTTCTGCACAGAGACATATTGAAACCTTCTGCACCTTCGCTGAGAATGTGAATGTAGAGCACTTAGATGTGGCATTAAGGATTTTCGTCCAATCCTTGGAGGGAGAATCCCAGAAATGGTTCAAGTCTCTAGCCAACAACACAATCCACACTTGGGAAGAAATGGAAAATTTCTTCACATTAAAATGGGGAGAAAAGAGGGACCATGGATACGTTCTCACCGGGTTCAATGCTCTAAAAAAGAGACATAATGAGGATGTAACATAATTCATAAAGAGGTTCAATAAGCTCTATAATACTTTCCCTACTAAAATAAAGCCTCCACAAGCAGCTACAAAGGTGGTCTCTGCAGGAGCTTTCAAGTCGGAGTTTGGGTTGACCCTAAGAGAAAGAAAATCCACATCTCTGGATCAGATCCAGACTGATGCATTGGAGGTAGAAGCAAACTTTGATTCTATTGGTAATTTCAAGGGGAAGACAGAGTATGAAGCAAAAATAAAGAACAAGGAGAAGGCTTCTACTTCAAATCAGGAAAGGGAATCACAAGAATATAGAATTGAAGAAATGAATAAGCTAATCAAGAACCTTTCAAATAAGTTGATTAATCTTGAATTGGAGGTCAAGAATTCCCCTCCTCGTCCCAACCAAATGATTCCTAACCGAGGGTTTAATCCTCAGTATCGGAAGCCCCCTTTGCAGCTGTTGCAACAGGAGAGGAAGGAACAACAAGACCACTTCCAACCCCCTCTATACTTGGAGGGAGAAGTGGAGCGACATGCTGAGGAAGTCACAGACAGCCAAGAAGATCAATTCCTCGCTTACTTTGATGATGAGGAGGGTGAACTCATCCTACAAGGGGAGCAAGAGGAGAAGGAAGTCCCTCCAGAGGATCAAGATATTGACAGTTACTGTAGACAGTGCATGGATTTTATGAAAGCTCAACTCCACAAGAAATATGACCTCAAGTCCTCTAGGAAGAGAATCCGAGTGCAAGAGCAAAATGAAGAGTCGACATCAAGAGAACAAACCCCTCCTAGTCTTGTCAGTAAAGGAAAAAAGCCATTAGAAGAGTCAGCCCCTCATAAGGCCACTCCATCCACTTTCACAAAGCAAGAAGCTGATCCTCCCAAAAATGAGAAATTCACATCTATACCCTTGAAACTGCCTGACCCTCCTAATGAGCAGTTCAAAGAAGCCATTATAGAAAAAGGGTCCACACCCTTTAATCTCCAGAAAGAGCTAGAGAAGGTCAAGATCCTGGTTACCCTGATTGAGCTTTTGAAACAACCTTCATACAAAGCTCAAGTGTCTCAATTCATGCTGGCCATGGTGTAAGCCACCGTACCTTTTTAGCACTTCTGTTGTGGTTCAGGTTTGCCAAGCTCCTTGCAATGAAGATCAAGCTGGGAATTTCTATCAAAAACCATTAACAGACTTGTTCTTGAGTTTGGTAAAAAACAGTGAAAGAACAAAGTTATTAGAGTAGTTGCTTCCCTGGTTACACTGGCATTATTGTATCATTTAGAATAACAGTTATCATAGCAGATTAGGGTAGGTAGGTGTGCAAATAAGCTCAGTACTATGAGCATCTTTTCAGTTTTAGTTTCAGATTGCTTTGCAGTTTTCAAGTTCAAGAGTGTTTCAGATTTCAGTTTCAGCATGGTTCAGATTTCAACATTCAAGATTTTCAGGGTATGGTAGTGATTTTCGTTTTGATAGTTTGCAATATACAGCTTAGTTATAGTTTCAATTTAGATTCACAGTATGCATTTGCGACTCCATGCATCCAATAAAGCACAGGCATTCAGGTCTGCAGGTTCTCAACGCATTGAAAACAACACGTTGTCCCCAGATGGAGCCAATGTTGTCCTGTGACCGCACGCAAGGCGGAGAAGTGGGCCCTATAAGCAAATCACAAGGATGACGCGTGAATGGTTCCATTGCACTCCTTCAACAAACCCCGATGCAATAAAACCTTAGCCCTTTTCACCTTTCTGCATGAACCTATATCATTCACAATTCATTTCTTTCCGCTCTAAACATTTATTGGTACCCACTAACCTTTTGGCATCACCAACCTCACCGCTCATTGCACTTCGCACTTCGCAAATCATATAATTTACCCTCCGCTTCTCATAACTAAACACTCCCGATTGCGAATTGCAGGCGGCCCTGCCTCCGTCATGCCACGTTGCCTTCCGCCATCGCACATCGCACTTCGCAACTTATAACACTTACCTCCCGTTTCTCATAACAAAAATCCTCGACTTGCGATTTGCGATATAAGTTGGGCCCCACTTCTGTCATGCCACGTTGTCTTTTGCCATTGCACATTGCACTTCGCAAGTTTTAACATTTACAACCGTTTCTCAGAACAAAGAACTTCCGACTGCGATTTGCGAGCGGCCCCACCTCCTTGCCATGTCACCTTTCCGCCCATCGCACATCGCACTTCGGAACTCTTAACACTTACCTCCGCTTCCCATAACAAAAAACTTCCGATTGCGATTTACGGGCGGCCCCACCTCTTGCCACGTCACCCTCCATCCATCGCTTATCGCACTTCACATTGTTTCGTTCTTGCTTTCTGTCCTGATCCCTGACACTCCCGATTGCGATTTGCGATAGGAATTTGGGCCCCACCTCCCTGCCACGTCATCAAAGTCCTCCCACGGCCTTTGTTTCGCTCTCTTTTCAGTGTTAAATTGTCCCACTGTGTGTTAATGCCACAGGACCCCCTTCGAAGCCCGGTCTCCAGTTTTGCATGTCAAGCACAACATGTGTTTTTGGTGGAACAAACATAGCTATGGTTTATTCAGTTTGTCTAGGGAATCTCCGCTAAAGAGTGAGGCACGCGTAGCACGACTGGCCGTTCCGTAATGGTTAAGTGGAAATCATGAGAATGAGGGAGTGGAGGTTTTCCACAACAAGTGAAATCATGCGATGGAAACCAGACTGCCCATCTGTTCACAACCACTCCTCGCTGCCCCATTTTGAAGATTCCAGGATTTGGCCTCCATGGCCAACTATGTTTTTCTTTTACTGTTTGATTATGATGTTTTGCTGGTGAAATATCGTTTTCACCCGATTCTGTTTTGATTCTTTGATTACGAGAGTGATTGTTTGATGCACGCTATGCTAGTTGGTTAGGATATTTTGATTTTCACATGTGTGGGCCGATCATGAATGATTATTTGATTGTAAACCTTCAAGGAGAACTTTATATGTAGAGGGTTCGGAGACGAAAGAAAGGTTCTGAATTTTGGAGAATTTTTGCTGTAGTTCTGTACGACTGTGCTCTTTATGCTCTGAGACACATATTTGGGAGCGCTGTTTTGAACATAATATGATATACATCGCTATTTATTTGGATTCCAGATGGAGCAATGAATAGTATGTATCTGTATTTTCTTGTTTATCAGTAATCTCCTGTTATGTATAATCATCTTTCATTATTCTGCCACTTTGATGATTCGTGTAATGTAGCTGCTAGTGGTAAGCATTTTAATTCATGAATTCGTGTATGAATAATGCTCATGTGTTAAACTTGCTATGCCCCCTTAATTCACGCTCTATGAATCTCTATTGTTGGTCACATTACACCTACATCTGTTTCCTCTGAGTTCACGGGATACATATTCTTAAGACTTTTAAGCCTGTCTCTCGCTGGTTCCTCCTCCGTTCCTTCTCAGCACCTCTGCATATTTTGAAAGCCTCTACTCATTGTTTCATACTCAGCCCATTTGAAAAGCCACCCAGCCATACATTCTCTTGAGCCCTTTTGCAGTATAGGGTAATTCACATGAAGCAAACCCCAAAGTCTTCATCATTCCTGAACCACCAAAACTATTATTCTCTTTATCCATATTCTGTCAGAGGTATCCTTAAAATTTTCTACATCTAACCTCCGATTTCAAGATGTCCTAGGCACTGGTCTTTTGCAACTCAAGGCTGTTACTAGGAGCTACAATAGTTCCCATAGCTCGTATGTGATCCAAAAGTTTGGGCACCTCAAGGATCCTACCTCACTCCATCTGTAGCTGCTCTACAGATCAATATCGCCCCACTTCCGTGGCTCATGAGCACTCATGGCTACGTCATCATCACTACTATCGTCCCCCTTTGTTGCTGCTGCCTTGGATTTAGAAGATCCCTTGTCTTTCTTCTTAGGACAATTGTTGGCGAAGTGTCCAAGTTCACAACAATTAAAGCACCGGACCTTGGATAGGTCCCTCTTCTTCTTCCCGTGTTGCCTCTCCCCGTTTGATGCAAGGGTTGCATCCTCCTCGTCTTTCTTTACCTTGATTGTACCGCTGCTGCTGCTTTGCCTCTTGATAAATCTCTTGATTTCCTCTTGACCGAGGATTGCCCATGTATCCGCCCAGGATGGTAACCATTCCCTGCCCAAGATGCTTTGGACAAATGTTTCCCATTCCTCGATGACTGTATTCACGGTACTCCTCACCAAGAGCCCCTCATCCGAAGTCGTACCCATGGCAATCGGTTGATCCCCGATAATTTGAAGTTTGAAGAGGAAAGGATCTATTTCCTCACCCTTTTGCATTTGGAACAAACGCATTTGATTCTCCAGAATCTTCTTTCTTTGGACCGAGCCTCTCTGATACATCGTGTCCAAAGCTGTCCACATTTCATTTGTCGTGTTCTTCTCGGCAATAGGTGGTACAACGTGATCTTTGACTCTGTCCATGATCAAGCATTTTTCCTGTGATTGATTCCCCTTGAATTTCTTCAGAGGACCTGCATCGGTAAGCAAAACTAGGACATTCTCAACATGGTCCTTGATGTTGTAATCATCCAGGACTGTCAGGATCCTGGCCCTCCAGATAACGAAGTTGGACATGCCGTCCAACCTATCTTGATCTCTCATTCCATGTGAAACAATCTCTGCTCAAATCTATCAGAATAGATACTCCTCTCCCTCTTTCTGCCGCAACACTCAACAGAAAACTGGATCTGGATTTCTTGGTGATAGAAACCCTCTATAGTAGTTGGTCCCTCTGACAACTGATTTCCCTCCCTGGATATCCTCCGCCAAAAACAACTAAATCAGTTCTCTATGTTCACCCTCCTGATCGAATCTCAGATCTATTGAGAAACTGTTTTCCTCCTGCTCTTGTCACCTTTGTTAGGCACGATTCTGCACTGATAGAACCTCTGCCACTCCAGCAACCTATGAAGATCCGAAGCTCCGCTTCAAGACTACGACAAATTTGCATAGCAACCTCAAAAACTGGACTGTGTCGCTCTTCGTGGCCTCTGCGTGAGCAGACTGGCTCATCGCAACCTCTGCATAGTGACTGCGTAGTGCAGGCAGCTCCTGCGTCACTCTGGAAGGCTCTGCGTTGCCTTTGCGTCACTCAGCCGGGTCTGCGTCAGCCTTTGTGTGGGCTCTGCTGGGACTGCGTCCTCTAGGTGTTGCGTTGTCTTCTTTGGAACTCTGCTGCTTCAGTTGCGTTCTCTGCAGCAATCTTGTTCAACCGCTCTGCTGGTGGATGAGCTTGATTTGCAATGGTCTGATACCATGTGAAAGTTTCAAAACAGAAACCCTACTGCAATATCTAGATCTACTTCACCTACTTGTTTCATTAACATTTTATTTTAGTGAATTATGCAGAAAAACATTAAAGTAGACACTAACTGCAGCCTACACATCTACAAATCATTTATTGAACTGTACACACGTGACAAGATTACACATTGTTTTTTGAACAAATGTCCCCGGAAAAACCCAATGCGGGAAAACCGGTGCAACAACTCTAGAGGGTTTATATTATTATGCAGAATCTGAATACAACATTCTGGGCACCAGACATGGTTGGCCCTACAAAGAAATTACACGACAATAAATACCTTTCACTCGAAGACAGAAGATATGGTTGTATCACACCCTCAAACGGAATTTACAGATCATGAGCCCCTTCTGGCCCACTGGAACCCTCAGCGCTGCCTCTGCAGCCTCTGCGTCAACCCTCACAAGCTAGCATCCCCACTGCGTCACCCTGACTGGTGTTGCATTGCCTCGGCTGGGATTGCGTCACCTTGGATGGTGTTGCGCTGCCCCTGCTCTGCGCTGGCTGGGTCTGCGTCACCCTGGTTGTGCTTACGCAGCCTTTATGCAGTCTCTGCGTGGTGCTGGCTGAACTGCGTCCTCCTGACTAGCTCTGTGCTGACTGGTACTCATTGCCCCTCTGTCTTGCTGTATTCTCGGCCTTGGATCAGATTATCCCTTGCTAATCTTTGCTGCTCACTGCACTGCAAACTCGTTTCAAATTTCTCAGCAAAACCCCGCCCTAGAAATTCGACGTAGCTTCAGTGGTCTGCCAATGTGTGTGTATCTGCAAATGACCCCAAGCCTTTCTCTTATACTTTTCTCTTTGGAAAACCAACGACCGTGATCTAATCTCTAATCGACGGCTCAGATTAAATGACCGCTTGATCCACATGACTTAGAACATTTCATCACATGTGTTTAATAACTTCACTTTAATTTTTCTAATTCCCTGAGTTAGACTTAGGGTCCTCATTAAAAGAATTAATTATTTGAATATCTCATACACCAGATGAAATTTCTCCAAACGCTTTTTGGGTTTTGGAGGTCTCATGTGTTTTAGCCCCTCCACAAAATTTCAGGGCTAGAGCACACTCGATGCTACCTCAAAATCTCAATGAAGGCGAGCCACTCATTCTAGTTCTATATGTGGATGATCTCTTTTTGACAGGATCATCAAGGCTCATAGAAGACTGTGAGAGGAACTTGGCAGTAGAATTCGACATGAAGGATCTAGGCCTTATGCATTATTTTCTAGGATTGGAAGTGTGGCAGAAGAATGGGGATATTTTTTTTGGACAAGGAAGATACGCTACAAATATTCTAAAGAGGTTCAAAATGCAAGATTGCAGACCCATGGCTATGCCCATGATCACAAATTGGAAGAAAATAGATGCATCAGGTGACAAGGAAGTCGACCCCACCTTGTATAGACAGCTCATTGGGTCTCTTATGTATCTGGTCAACACTAGGCCATACATTTTCTTCGCAGTCAATACCCTAAGTCAGTTCATGGTAGAGCTGAAGAGGGTACTTTGGGCAGCAGCGAGGCATATTCTGAGGTATGTGTGCGACACAGTCGGGTATGGGTTTAGGTATACTTGAGGGGATGATGTCAGACTATGTGGATTCACAGATGCGGATTGGGTAGGCAATTCAGTGGAAAGGAAAAGTATCTTCGAGTACTGCTTCAGTGTTGGATCAGGGATGGTTTCTTGGTGTAGCAGGAAGTAGAAGTCAGTAGCATTGAGTTCAATGGAAGCAGAGTATATGGCATCTAGCACAGCTACGCGCAAAGCTATATGGCTTAGGAAGTTGCTTTTGAGCTTGTTCAGGTAGAGGATGGGAGTGACCAACGTATACTGTGATAATCAGAGTTGCATAAAGCTCTCTAAGAATCCTGTGTTTCATAACAGCTCGAAGCACATAGATATTAGATGCCATTTCATCAGAGACTGTGTTCATTGTTGGGCAGTCTAGCTGCAGTATGTTCCCACAGGAGAGTAGATGGCAGACATACTCACGAAAGCTCTAGGGAGAGCTAAGTTCGTCCAGTTCAGGGAACAAATGGGTATGGTGGAGAACCTGTTTCAGTAGCGGGGATAGGGTGTGAAAATTTCTCTATACTACTTATGCAGAAACCCTACTATTAAATCTGGTTATTCTTCTCCTACTTAATCAAGTTATTAATTTGAAATTTCAGCATTAACATCGAAGTAAACACATTAACAGTTCTTCATAGATACAGATCTAAACTGAATACATGCACATAGACAAAGTGACACACAAGATTTTCTGGACAACTGTCCCCGACCCAATGCGGGAAAATCGGTCTTCTGGCTGCTAGAGGGTTTATATTATTAAGTAGATTCTAAATACAACAAATTTGGGCAGTGGGCACCTTACTGGTTAACCCGATAGAGAAAAACAAGATTTGCAGCAATACCTCAGTTTCAGAGACGAAAAATTAGAATGATTCACATCCTCAAACGGGATTTACAGAACTCAGCGCCTTTCTGTCTTCATAAACCCCAGCGCTTCTTTGAAGCCCTCTGCGTCAGCTCTGCTAGCTTGCTAGTGCCCTTGTGCTGCTCAGGAGTGGGCTGCATATCCCTAGATTGGGTTACTGTAAATTTATGTAGATGTTTTATGCTTGATGCAACTTTACTTTTCACCATAGCAATCACATAAACAATCAAGTAAAATGCTGATAGAACATACCAGTGGATCTATAGAAGAAAAACTAGAAACATAAAAATGTGGTGGTGCGTTACGACGGTCAATAGGATGCTTCAACTAGCAAAGTCTCTTTGGTCAGCCAACCCAGCATGTGTCACAACAGCCCTCAAAATAGCCACATGGTCAACTCAAAGTCAACCCCAGAAAAGTCAACGCTACCCTAACGGCAGCAACGGCAGTGACACCGGCAACAACGGCAGCAACGGCAACAACACCAGCAACAATGGCAGCAGCGACAAGTAAAAGTCAACGCAGCATGGTCTACGGTCAACCTTTGACCTTGGTTCTTGTGCCAAAATGTACAGCCTTCCAAAATCGAAGTGTCCACCAAAAATTTGCTCCTTTGGACCATGCGTTGACCAAAGTCAACGCTGGTCAAACTTGTGTGGAAACCCTAGCTGCAGCAACTTCCTCTTCGTCCTTCTTTCCCACGTGTGAACTGAAACTACCTCCAAGGAGCTCGAACCAATCAGAAGAGGAGAGATGATGTGTGAGGATGAGATGAGTGAAATGCCCTCCAACATTGACTATATTTATATCAATCACTGAGGTGTGTGACACATTTGCTGGGGGTGTAAAACCTTAAGGCTGACCTGCACATATTTGAAATTATTAAAAATAAATTCAAAATAAATGTTCTGCTCATCGGATTAAGATCAATTTTAGATCGATCTTACACCTCTCCGAAAGAGGAACCCAATAAAAATATTGGTATCTTCATCTGAGCATCACAACATGGAGTTTGGACCTAGTTGTCCAATTTTAACACTCCTTGTGAACTAGGGAGAACTCCATCCACCTGTGCAATCAAACATCGTGCATCATTCTGCCGTAACTTGCTTTGCTGGCCTCTTTATTTCAGAACAGTAATGGGTCAGTCACAAAGACATCCTTCCCGGCTGACAGATTCAGCCCAGAGGTCCGAAACCTCTATAGGACTCACAAAGAGTCTCATATATACTAACCCGAAGTTAGTCTCACTAACCTGAAGTCAATAGGAGGTCCGAAACCTCACTAGACTTGATCCCAGATCAAGTGGTTGGACACGTGCCATCCTAGATAGAGAGTACGATAATCTCTGGTGCGTCCATCAGTATTTGCTACTAGTCTCTAGCTTTTCCCACCTCATTGGCCAAATGAGAGGTACTTCCCATGAGTCCGGAACTCAGTGGGTAGGATGCATACGGGGCACAGATCATGAGAGGTGAACCTACTCAAATATCATAAAGGTGGGGTAGAAGCACCACAAGGTTCTGTAAGCCTAGCCCCGTGAGTGCTTATAGCTCCGAGGAACTATCCCTAAGGCCCCCCAGAGCTCCCAGAGCTCATCATCCAACAGGACCCTCAGAATAGGGTCGTTCCACGATTCCAAGATTCTGATGGAAGGTTAGGAACATGACCTTCCCCAAGGGCATTGTGAGAATATCTGCGACCTGCTCATCAGTTCCTATATGATCGAGCCTTACGGCGCCTCGCTATACCATATCCCGGATAAAGTGGTACTAGCCATCAACATGCTTGGATCGTTCGTGGAACACGAGATTCTATGACAAATGAATCCCCCTCAGGTTATCACAAAGGATAACGGTGGCATCTAGAACATGCTCAAACAGTTCACTGAAGAGCTTTTGCAACCAAGTGACTTCACAACAGGCCATACATGCTGCAATGTATTCGGCCTCAGTGGTGCTCAAGGCTATCGACTTTTCTTTCTTGCCCGAAGCATATCTACGTGTGAAGCAGCATCCATATGTGCCCTTGCGATCCACCACACTGTCAGCCCAATCGGCATCAGTATATCCAAGGAGTGTCATTCTCCCGGCAGTGTATCTCAGCCCATGGTCTATCGTGCCCCAGAGATATCTCAAGAGTTTCTTGGCACCAACCCAGTGAATGTTATGATCAACCATGTGTTGACTCAAAGTGTTCACTTCACAACATACGTTCGGACGGGTGTTCACTAAGAACATCAGGGCCCCTACGAGTTGAAGATACTCAGTAGGATTTTACTAGCACGGGCCTAGCAGCGCTGCCACTCAACTTCTTAAAGTTGAGCTCCATTGGTGTTGACCCGAACTTACAGTCCACCATACTAAATCTTTCCAGAAGCTTCACAATGTATTTTCCTTGAGAAAGGAAAATCTTGCCAGGTCCCTGCCAAACCTCCAGGCCTAGGAAATAGTGCATCAGTCCTAGTTCCTTCATCTCGAACTCAGCAGCGAGCTCCCTCTTGTACTGATGAATGAGAGGGTCAGCACCTGTCAGGAAGAGGTCATCCACATACAGCACTAGAATGAGAGGCTTCCCTTTGACAACCTAGAAGTAAAGGTTCGGATTAGCATTACTTCGAGTGAAGCCCAGCTTCATCAAGTAGCAATCTATCCTCTCGTACCAAGCTTTGGGTGCTTGCTTTAGCCCATAGAGGGCTTTCTTCAACCTGTAGACCCGGGTGTCCCGATCTTGGACTTCGAACCCCAAAGGTTCCTCCACATATACCTCTTCCTTTATCGCACCATGCAGAAATGCGGTCTTCACATCCATCTGATGAAGACTCCATCCTTGCGTAGCAGCAAGGGCTATAATAGATTGAATGGTGGTGTGTCATCATAATCTATGCCTTCCTTTTGAGAGAAGCCACGGACAACGAATCTTGCCTTGAATTTTTCAGCACTTCCACCAGATCCATGCTTGATCTTGTAGAGACATTTCGAGGTGACAACTGCTTTGTCCTTCGGTCTTGGAACCACATCCCAGACATCATTCTTCATATTGGACTCATACTCTTCATGCATAGCATCCTTCCAGACTTGATGCTTTACGACTTTCTCAAAGGATCCAGGATCGAATTGTACAATAGTACTCATGGCTGTTAGATACCCTTGGTATCTACTCGGCTTCTTGCTTTCACGAAATGTCCCCCTTTGGGCCGCATGTCCCTCAGCATCCTCGAGAGTGTCCCTGAGCCATGATGGTCTCTTTCCCAGTGAAGGAGGTGGATCAATCGGGTCCATCGGTCCTTCAACATCAGGCATTGTTTCATCCTTCGGTTCTTCTTGATTTCCAGGCCTTGCTTCATGATCTTCCTCAGATCTCGGAAGATTGACTACTTTCCTCGGGGAAGTAACTTCGTCAAAGGTGACATCGTGGCATATCTCCACTTCCCTTTGACCAGGCACATATAATCTATAGGCCTTCGAAGTTTCGCTGTAGCCCACAAACATTGTCGTCTCCCTCTTGATGCTAGCTCCTCTGCAAAAGTTCTTGAACTCGTTCGTCTCATATTTAGTGCCATTATTGGTCTTTCGGATAGCATCTCATGTCATTGCTCCTAGTGGACTTCCTCCAACCTGGTAGAGTGTATCAATTCTAGACCCAAACGTGATAGCTTCCTTGAAGCTCTTCTTCCACATGTGCACCTTTCCATCAGTGAATGCCACATTGAAACCTTTGTCTTCCATGGCCGATATAGACATAAGGTTCTTCTTCAAATTAGGTACATAGAGTACATCCTACAAGCGGAGGACTTGACCTTGAGACAAGTGGAGGGTCACAGTGCCTATCCCTTTCACGGGATATGTGGCATTATCTCCAAGGATAATTTCCAGAGTAGTATCTTTCTCAACCATATCAAAGAGTGCTTCCTTGAAGCCAGTGATGTGCCTTGAGGCACCACTATCTATTAACCAGACATCCATAGTGTCGGGTGGAGATGTAGCAGAGAGGGCAGATACAAGAATGAATTCATTTCTTTTATCAACAACATTTGATTCGTCATACCTGGAATTTCTTGACCTTTTAAAAGGTTGATCATTTCCGCCGGAGGGAGCCTTCCTCTTTCCCTGGAACCTGTTGTTCCTTTGATTTCCGTCCCTCCGGTTGTTGTTGTTGTTGTCATCATCAGGAGAATCCTTCTTGAAAGGGCATTCTCTAGCATAGTGACTTGGCCTATGACAAGTGTAACACTTGCCTTTCTTTCCTTGTGCCCCTGCTCTTCCTTTCTTCTTTGGACCACCAAAGTTCTTCTTTCTAGAATGAGCAGTGTAGGCAACATTCCCTTCATTTTCATACTCCTTCATTCTTGTCTCCTTCTTGAACGCATCTTGACAGTACCTCGTCAAAGTCAGGTATCACATTATTATTGAGAATGGTAGTGTTGAATACATGCCATTCGGATGGGAGCCCTCCAAGTGCGGTGAGTACCATCTCTCGATCAACTATTGTCTCCCCAATAGCCAACAGATTGTTCCTGATCTCGGTCAGCTTCAGAAAGTATGATTGGACAAACTCATTCCTGCGTTTCTTCAATTGATTCTTGAAGAATAGCACTTGATTTGCGTTGTTGGTGTTGAACATTTGGATCAGCTTATCATATATCTCTTTGGATGTGCCCAACTCAGAGATGTAGGCCACCACTTTTATGAATGGATTCCCTGATCATCAGCTTTGCTTTGATCTCCCTCTTCTTGTACTTTGTTTTGGCAGCAACAGTAGCAGTGGATGGAGGCTCTTGGATTTTACCCTGCACATAGTCCATGACATATTGGTCTTCCAATTTAAGATCCAATATCATCTTCCAAGCATGGAAGTCATCCTCCTTGAAGCCATAGTTTGTGGAACCCATTTTCTTCTTCGATGATTGCTATAAATTAGGGCTTGTCTTCACCTCAGCTCCGATACCATGTAAATTTATGTAGATGTTCTATGCTTGATGCAACTTTACTTTTCACCACAGAAATCACATAAACAATCAAGTAAAACGCTGATAGAACATACCAGTAGATCTATAAAAGACAAACCAGAAACAGAAAAATGTGGTGGTGTGTTATGGCGGTCAACACGATGCTTCAACCAGCAAAGTTTCCTTGGTCAGCCAACCCAGCATGTGTCACAATAGCCCTCAAAACAGCCACACGGTCAACTCAAAGTCAACCCCAGAAAAGTCAATGTTGCCGCAACGGTAGCAACACCGCCAACAAAGACAGTAACGACAACAACACCAGCAACAACGATAACAATGACAACAGCAACAAGCAAAAGTCAACGCATCACAGTCTACGGTCAACCTTTGACCTCGGTTCTTGTGCCAAAATGTACGGCCTTCCAAAATCGAAGTCTCCACCAAAGATCAGCTCCTTTGGACCATGCGTTGACCAAAGTCAATGCTGGTCAAACTTGTGTGGAAACCCTAGCTGTAGCAACTTCCTCTTCGTCCTTCTTTCCCACGTGTGCCCTGAAACTACCTCCAAGGAGCTCGAACCAATCAAAAGAGGAGAGCTGATGTGTGAGGATGAGATGAGTGAAATGTCCTCCAACGTTGACTCTATTTATATCAATCACTAAGGTGTGTGACACATTTGCTGGGGGTGTAAAACCTTAAGGCCGACCTGCACGTATTTGAAATTTTAAAAAATAAATTCAAAATAAATGTTCTGCTCATCGGATTAAGATCAATTTTAGATCGATCTTACACCTCTCCGAAAGAGGAATCCAATAAAAATATTGGTATCTTCATCTGAGCATCACAACATGGAGTTTGGACCTAGTTGTCCAATTTTAACAGTTACGCTGTCTCTGTGCTACCCTCGCTGGGTCTGTGTAAGCCTTGTTTGCCTCCTGCTGCCTCTGCGCTGCCATTTCTAGGCCTGTGTAGCACCTGAAGCCTCTGCGCTATGCAGCTGCTGCATAACTACTGTGTAGCCATTGCCCCCTCTACGCTGCTCTGACTACTGCTTCTCTGCCTCTTGCTAACTCTTGGCACTGGGATCAGATCATCCTCTTAGCCAATGCTACCCCTTGCTGCCGCTAAAACACTTCTGGAAATTCTTAGCAAACCATGCCCTAGAATTCCAGCTTAGTCTCAGTGCTCTGCCTCCGTGTGTGTATTCTCCAACTGACCCCAAGCCTTTCCTTTATACTTTTCTCATTGGGAAACCAACGACCATGATCTAATCTTGATTCGATGGCTAAGATTAAAAGAAAGCTTGATCCGTGTGACTTAATTCATTTCCATCACATGTTTAAATTAATTACCTTTAATATTTCAATTTTCCTAAGCTAGACTTAGGGTCCTTAATTAAAAATATTAATTAATTAATTTTCTCTCAAACTAGATGGAATTTCTTAAATCCCTTTCTGGGGATTGGAGATCTCATGTACTCTAGTCCCTCCACAAAGTTTGGGAGCTAGAGCACATTCGAAGCTACCCCAACACCACAAAATCTCAACACTCCCTCTTAGCGAGGAAAGTGCTCTAGCACAACACTGCTTCACCCCGAAGCTCTGCACTGATTTTTGGTGTGGTTCTTTGCCTTGATGCTTGGTCTGCTGCCCTTCATCACTGCACTGTTGCTACTCTTCCATACTGCTGCCCTTCATCACTGTGTTGTTGTTGCTCTTCCATACTGCTGCCCATGACGCTGCCACCGCCACTGCCACATCTGTACTGCAACTCCCTCTCAATCTATTGCATTGTGCTGCCAACTGCCACACTGCAACTCAGTTGCTGAGAGAAGCAATTGAAAACTTTTGCCCAATCTTTGACAGACAAGTCAATTGGGCTGCATCGTCATCACTGAAGCTCCATAGGCTGCTGCTCTGCACTGTCCTCCTGAAGCCACTGCGTTGTTACAACTCTGCTCTGCGTAAGCCAGACTACACTACGTTGCTGAAGTCACATCAGCCCTTCTGCGTTGCACGGCTACGTTGCTGCCACATCTGCACTGCGCTGCTCCTTCTCAGCATCCAGCTCTGCCTCTGCTCCATTTGTGATTATCTGCACCTACTGCTCCACTTTTCCCGCTACTGTCTTAAGGCTCCCGTAGATCGTATGTGATCCAAAAGTTGGGCTACTCAAGGATCCTGCCACCACTCTGTAGCTGTTCTACAGATCCATGTCGCCCCACTTTCGTGGTTCTTGAGCTCTCATGGCTACGTCATCTTCGAAGCCATTGTCCGCCATAACAACCTTGGTGGTAGAAGCTTCCTTGTCCTTCTTCTTCCGAGGACAATTGCTGGCGAAATGTCCTAGTTCGCCGCACTGGAAACATTTGATCTTTGATAGATCATGCTTCTTCCTCCCTTTCTGCCTCTTTGATGCCAAGGCTTCGTCTTCTTCCTCTTCCTTCTTCAATTTACTTGATCTGGTGTTGTACTGTCTCTTGGTGAACCGACGAAGTTCTTCTTGACAGAGGATTACCCTCATACTGTCCCAGTTGGGAAACTCTGGTCTGTCGAAGACACTTTGGACAAAAGTTTCCTAGTCCTCTATGACTGCATTGAGTGCAGTCCTCACCATCACATCATCCTCCACTTCCACTCCCATGGCAGTCAACCGATCCCTGATCGCCTGTAATTTGAAAAGGAAGGGTTCGATTTTTTCTCCCTTGGCCATCATGAATAACCTCATCTGATTCTCCAGAAGAATTCTCCTCTGGACAGATTTTCCTTCATATAGTGAGGTCAAAGCCACCCACATATCATGAGCCATTGTCTTCTCGGCTATGTGAGGCACTACATGATCTTTGACACCGTCCATGATAAAGCGCTTGGCGTGTGCCGCTGCTTCTTCATGCTTCTCCAGAAGCTTCGCATCAGTTAGCGTGGCCAGAACTTTCTTTGCATGCTCCCTGAGCCTGTATGCCTCTATGACTACCAGTATTCTCGCCTTCCAGACTACAAAGTTGGACAGGTCGTCCAACCTATCCTATCACGTAGTTTGTGAGGTGCCATCTGCTCAACAAATCTGTCGAAACTAATCCTTCTCTCTATGCTAGAGACTCGGCTATAGGGTCCTTGGTGAGAAAGGCACCCTCTTCTCCCTCTGACAACTGACTCCCTCTCTCGGAAGTCTGTCAAATCACAATGAATCAGCTCTCTTTGATCCTTTGATCAAACTGCAGATTTCTTTGGTTGGAAATCCTCTGAGAAGCTGTTCTCCTCCCGCTCTTTGTCAAGTAGTGCTCAGGCTAATTTTTGCACCTTCAAAAATTTTACCCCACCAACAACTACTGAAGCTTTGCAGCATTGCTTCCAGCACTCTGAATCAACAACAGCTTCAGGACTGCATCACCCTGGATGGCCTCTGTGTGAACAGGCACTCCCAGCACTGCCTCTGCGTGAACAGGCATTCCCAGCACTGCCTCTGCGCAGTAAGTACATGGGCCTGCGTGGAGACTGCGTCACTCTGGCCCCTGTGTGGCTTTGCTCCCCTCTGCTGCTACGCTGTCGTTTCTGGTCTGGCTTTCTGTGGCTGCTGCTGCTTTCTTTGTTGCTTTCTGTAGCAAGAATTCTTCAGTCTTCTTGCTGATGATTCAACTAGATCTGCAATCGCTTTGATACCATGTGAAATTTTTTGAAAATTACTTATGCAGAAACCGTACTGTTAAATCTGGTTATACTTCTCATACTTAATCAAGTTATTAATCTGAAATTTCAGCATTAACATCGAAGTAAACACATTAAGAATTCTTCATAGATACAGATCTAAACTTAATACATGCACAAAGACAAAGTGACATACAAGATTTTCTGGAGCACTTTCCCCGGAAAAAACCCAATGTGGGAAAACCGGTCTTCTGGCTGCTGGAGGGTTTATATTATTAAGTAGATTCTAAGTACCACAAATCCGGACACCTTAATGGTTAACCTGATAGATAAAAACAAGATCTGTAGCAATATCTCAGTTCAAGAGACGGAAAACTAGATTGATTCACACTCTCAAACGAGATTTACGGAATTCAATCCCTTTCTGCCCTCAGAAACCCCAACGCTTCTCTTAAGCCCTCTGCGTCAGCTTTGCTAGCCTGTTGGTGCCCTTGCTTTTCTCAAGAGAGGATTGCGTAACCCTAGACCGGGTTACTGTGTCTCTGCGTTGCCCTCGCTGGGCTTGCATAAGCCCTGACTACCTCCTGCTACCTCTGAGTTGCCCATTCTGGGCCTGCGTAGCACCTAAAGCCTCTGCGCTACGCAGTTTTTGCGTAACTGCCGTGTAGCCGCTGCCCCCTCTGTGCTGCTCTGACTACTGCGTCTCTGCCTCTTGCTGACTCTTGGCTCTAGGATCATATCATCCCCTTAGCCAATACTACCCCTCGCCGCAGCTGAAGCACTTCTAGAAATTCTTAGCAAACCAAGCCCTAGAATTCCAACTTAGTCTCAGTGCTCTGCCTTCGTGTGTGTGTTCTCCAATTGATCCCAAGCCTTTCCTTTATACTTTTCTCGTTGGGAAACCAACGACCGTGATCTAAACTTGATTCGACGACCCCTTTTAGCCTCTGGAAACTCCAACGCTGCTCTGAAGTCCTTTGCGTCAGCTCTGCTAGCCTTCTGATGCCCCTGCGCTACTTAGGAGAGGGCTGCGTAACCCCAGACTGGGTGACATAGTCCTTATGTTGCCCTGGCTGGTCCTGCGTAAGCCTTGGTGGCCTCTTGCTGCCTCTGCGCTGCCCTTTTTGGGCCTATGTAGCGTCTGAAACTCTCTGTGTTGCATAGCCCCTGCTCCCTTTGTGCTGCTTTGGTTGCTACTTCTTTGCCTCTTGCCGACTCTTGGTTTTGTGATCAAACCATCCCCTTAGACAATATTAACCCTCGTTGTAGCTGAAACACTTCTGGAAATTCTTAGCAAACAACGCCCTAGAATTCTAGCTTAGTCTCAGTGCTCTGCCTTCGTGTGTGTGTTCTCCCACTGACCCCAAGCCTTTCCTTTATACTTTTCTCGTTGGGAAACCAACGGTCGTGATCTAATCTTGATTCGACAGCTAAGATTAAAAGAAAGCTTGATCCGTGTGACTTAAGTCATTTCTATTACATGTTTAAATTAATTACCTTTAATATTTTAATTTTCCTAAGTTAGACTCAGGGTCCTTAATTAAAAATATTAATTAATTAATTTTCTCTCCAATCGGATGGAATTTCTCAAATCCCTTTCTGGGTCTTGGAGAGCTCATGTACTCTAGTCCCTCCACAAAGTTTGGGAGATAGAGCACATCCGAAGCTACCCCAACGCCACAAAATCTCAACAGATGGTACTTTGGATGTTTCTCAATTGCAGATGTTGGAGTTGTAGTAGCAATATATGATAGCGAGTTGCAGTGTTGGTAGTAGTTCAACAGGGTCAGTAGCAACACAAATGTAGCTCATATTAGAGTTGCGCAGTGGTTGGTGGGCAGCAGTAGCCAGACATCAGCACCATTACAGGAGATGATGCAGAGATAGGGTGTTGTGGCAGCAGGTGAAACACTAGAACACATTCCTCGCTAAGAGGGAGTGTTAATTTTTGTAGCATCGGATGTGTTCTAGCCACGAAATTTTGTGGAGAGGCTAAATTTGTGGAGAGGCTAAAATACATGAGTTCTCCAAAACCTAGAAATCGTTTATGGAAATTCCACCCAAAAGTGTCTCAATTATATTATTAACCAATTTTTAAATATTTCCTATGTCTAAACTTAGGGAATATGGTTAGTTAATCAATATTAATTGAGATGAGGTGAGAACCAGCTAAAAACTCACACAGATCGGCAGGGAAATAATTTGGGCCATCGATTATGTTTTAATCTTGGTCGTTGGTGCTCCAACAAAAGATTATAAGAAGAAGTCGATGGATAGATGGAGAACATAACAATGCAGATACTCAGTTGCCCAGACAGTTCAATTTTCTCAGTGGCTATGATTTAGCAGAGGAGATAGAGCCAGAGGGTGAGTAGCAGCTAAGAGAGGGTGTAATATCCCATTTTAGGGATATCTCTAAAACACAAGCAAACTCCAACCAGAGATGGACTGGGAGGGCGTTTACCAGATATTTCACCTCTGAGAAGAGGGTGAGATCTGGAGGCTACCTGGCCCTTTCCAGACTCTGTCTAAGAGTATGAGAAAAACACACCAAGTGGTATAGAACTAGAATGCCCGAAGATATATAAAAATAACAATAAAGCAGACATACAATAGCACAGATAGAATGTACGACAACTGCTCCAGAAATATAGAGAGCGAATGCTAAGCCATTTTATTATACTGAGAAATATAATGAAGTACAATAGGTGATCAGAGTGATGGCACCTAGACTTGCTCAAGGCAAGTGAAGAAATACTCTCAGAATATCCAAGAAATGGCTGCTCTCTGAACTGCGTCCCAGCTGCTGGAAAACTGCTGCTACTGCTGAAATGAACGGATGACTTGGGGCTGATCCCCTTGCCGGAATGAGCTGAAAATCTGGAATCCACCTCTACTCATCAACCACAGCAAAACCCAGAAATCATATCTGAAATAGCTGACCCCCGAAAATCACCCCCTTGGGGAATTAGACTGTCCTCTAAGGCTCTGCGCAGAGGCTGAATAGAAACAACTGAAATATAGCCTCAAACTTCACCAAAATCCTCCCTCAGGCAAACGCTGATTCTTTGCTCAATCTCCAAGCTCAAAACCCCTACAAGAAACTCAATCCGGAGCTCTCGTAGAATGGACTGCGTCCTCCCTCTAAGACTGCACAGTCTTTGAAAGCCCAGCTCCGCAAGAAAACCCAAACATCAATCCTCCCACAAAATGATGATGAAACTACCTTGCCCGAGCAGGCACTCGAAGTCCCCCAGGGCTAAGGGTGAGATCTCCGACCGGAGACACTCGATGCACTAAACAGTGCTGCAAACAGGCTAAACAGTCAGCGTGCTCAAGAAGTCGAAGTGACTAGCTCAAATGCATAAACTCTAATGACCAAAATGAGGAGGCTCTCCTCTCTCTTATAGCGTTGGCCTCTCTCGAACCCTAAGGCCCACCTCCTCCAACGTAGCCTCCCTTTGCCATGTGCTCAACCCAACCAGCGCAGTCCCTCCATGTGTCTCTGTGGGTCCCCTCTTTACGTGGTCTTTGGGCCCCCCCCTTTGGCTCACTTAAGTTACAACGTTGTGTCTACTAGGGAGTGCACTTTATTTTTAGAGTGAGTTGTATCTCCCTCTACTCACCTTTATTTATAATTTAATTATATAAGGCAAAATTGATCAAAATTAATATTTCCAATTAGCTGCTGCTAATTGGGAATATTACAGTCCTCCCCGCCAAAAATTGCTTGTCCTCAAGCAATGCCCTAACAAGCCTCCTCTCTAGCTGATGCTCCGCACCGACACTGCAAAATGTGCCTGGGTCCCAGATGCGCCACTGAATCCTCCCTGTCCTCTGCATCACCCTGATATGAAGGGATCTCTCAATGCCGGGATCCCAAACTGATCTCTCACGGTACCAGCCAACCAACAATCCTCTCGGATTCCATCGCCACCATGGCCAATAATCGCCCAAGTCCCACGGCTCGGATTGCGCACTGCCTCTGGCTATCACTGATGCTCTAAGAGGCGAAAACCATGACCCCTGCTGCGGTGTATCTGTGACTGTGTAAGTTTTCCCATCAACTGTGTACCAACTCATCACCTCTCTCCAATCCAAGTCCTGACTCAATCCCACGCTGATCCTACTCTGTTGAAATCGAGATGGAGTGCTGAAGAAACGACGACCTGTGCCCCCCTGCCAGCTGGAATCTATAACATCTGCTATGTCTAAGGGCTCCTGCTCCGTTGTGCTCCCTACGAAGAATACCGTACCATCAAGAAGGTACCAAGTCATGATCTCTCGCTAGTCCATCCTGGAATAAGAATCCGATGTAGCAACAACAACTGCATATGGAAAACGCTTGGAGTGTTGCCGCTAGTTCGTAATCAACTCCCACTACTCTGCCCTGTCTGCCAATGAAAGCTGTCTGTAGAAGGAAGCCCCTCTCTCTATAATGGGCCAAAGTGGGCAAGATATGCTGCAAGCTCCGTCGATGTACTCCTGGAGAGTGCTACCCACTAAAAACACTGCAGCTCTGCTGACTGCGTGTACATCTATCTGTGCCTCATCCCTGTGTCAACCCACAGATGGATGCTCCACCATATCCAACAACTCCTCTCACTCCTGATCAGGAATGTCATGCTCTCGCTGTCTATTGGCCCCCTGTAGAACAATCCCATCAACCTCCAACACCTCCAGAGGATATGAATCTGCACCTGCTGTCACCATACTTGATGTTAGTGCATCTAACTGCCCCACCTTAATGGCTGACCCCAATGTTAGCCACATATCCCTCATTGGCTCAATGTGGGTGCCCATCTGGCTCTCCCCCAAAGAAATATCGTGCCTGATGTGAATAGTGTCCTCCTGTGTCAACTCAAGCTCCATCACCTGCTGCTCTAGCTGAATGTCACAAGTGACTCTTCACCCAGAGTATCTCCCGCAAAGTCCCATGTCTGCTCACCCTGGACACTGGAATGCAGCTCCGGTCTACTGTCACCATCTCTGCATGACTGCTCTCGCTCCCCAGAAGCGTCCTCAACTGATCCTATGGACTCATATGAAAAAGAGTCCTCACCCTGGCATATAGAAGGAATGCCCTCCTGTTCTACCTCCGCCACCTCGTCTGCATTGAATATGCCATCCACCCTCTCGATAAAGTGTCGATACAATGTCTGGAGCCCAAACACATACTGGGATGCTACCTTTGTTGTACCCAGTATCCTCTGCTCATGCATGATCTCGACATGCCCTGAGGGAAAAGTGACGCATGTCTCCCTCATGACCCGCTCCCCAAGCGTAGGCTCAGCGATGATTGATGTACCACCCTTGCAAAGGATCATCTCATCCCCTAACTTGTGGCTGTCAACTAGCGCCCTGACCCAGTGCCACCGCTGAGAAATCTCTCCCTTAATGTGTTGAGTGTCATCCAAATATCTTGGGTGAGCCTCACGTACCCCGCTGCTCATGCCCAAGGTGCCAAAGGACAACGACAAAATCGACTGTGCCCGTGAGTGATATAGAAGAGGGTCAGGTGCGTGAGTCCCCACAAATATCGTCAAGTATCGCTCATCTATCTCCCCATTGATCTTGGGTGAAATACCCCCAAAGGTAAGCTCGGTGTCCCTGTCCGTGAGTCTCCCTGGAGGCAATGCTCCAAGACCCTGTTGTGCAGCACCATACGCCCTCGCATACCACCGATCATCCATGTACTCCTCGACATGCCACTGCACACTGAGGCATACCCTTGTATATTGCTGGATACCCCATGCTACTATTGTACCACCCTGTACCGTCTTGTGCCCTGACTGTGTCCAGGCATCGGTCACTCCCTGTGTGCTCTCAATGTGATGTAGGACACTCCTACTCCACAATGCAATCCCACACACTATGGTACACCACCATGCAACTCCATGTCCACTGGTAGTCCACTGCTCAATGCTAGAGGCTCCCACACATCCCTAGATGTGATGACCTAGAGCCGTGCCTCTACATGTTGGACTACCCCCAATCGGTATCATCTCCACCGTCGCATCACTATACCCGCCGACGAATCTATCATCACTCCAAACCCTCCTTGAGAGGTCCGAGAAGTGAATCTCTCTATGTGTCAGTAGTGTTACCACCACTGCTCGGCTCTGCTGCGTCCTCTGTGCCCCACACAAAAGGGAAGAATCCTTGGCCCCATACAAGGCGCCATCTGGTGGCCTGCCAATGCCACCTCCTTCGACAAGCTCCTGCCAAGGTATGTTGATCACCCCGTGATCCCGTGTATAAGTGTCATACCAAAACAACCTAGGGAGTCTGCCCATAAACTGGTTGGCCACTGGAGCTGACCGAAACCCCCCTAGCAAATGCGCATGCTCAACTGCTAGGCCAACTGTACCCTCCAAGACATAGTCAACCAACCTGCCTGGGAAATGACAGGTAGTCCTGCCTAGATCCCAATGCCAATCTGGGGTTCCTGTATTCCCAGCGCCTGGAAACTCCTGCTGAACTACACCCGGGTTCACCACCATCTCCATAACCCACTCCATCGGGTACCAACTCAAAATCTCTCGCCATCCAACCTCAACATGTGGATGCTGCACCCTGTGCAACCCCGATCGTCTCATCCTACTAACGAAGTCAACACATGAGATCTGACTAGGTGACTCCGTCTCTCTCTATCCAATGGGAAGAGGTGTCCCAACAACGCTGCTAGTCCCGTCCATGCATGCCTGAAGGGGAATGATCTGACGCTCCAACGTGCCCTCTGGTTGTACCATCAGGGAATCCAGACATTCCCCAATGCGGGCCAACTTGGCCGCCGACTCGGCACAAGCCACTCTCATGCCCTCCAGCTCCTTGTCCTGCAACAAAATGGCCGCCCGTACTGATGTGGCCTTCCTTTTCAAAACTAGAAGGTCTGCCCGAAGCCAATGATACTGCTGTCTGCGACCATCATCCAATACCTCTGTATCTCCTAGTGCCTCATCGAAGGTGGATACATCTCCTGACACCTCACCCATCTGTCGTGTGCTGCTACCACCCGAAGACTCGGACACGACTCCGGTCATCACCTCAATGGATGGCTCTATTGGGGTAGGCTCTACCTTCTCCACTACGATATCAACCGACACGATCAAGGAGGTCTCCAATGAAGGTGAGTCCTGTGTCATACTAGGTGTATCCTTGAACTCCCTGCAATCCTGTGTGCCCTCATCCTCCAAGTGCGAGGTAACCATTTTGATGGTTTCCCTCTTCGATACTCGGTCAAGATGGAAAGAGGTATCCAACTTCTCCACCCAAGCTTTTTCCAAACGCTTGGATGACCCGTCAAATGTCAGTAAATGGAGTCTGCCCACTGTGCACTGTAAGCCCCCGTCATGTGAGTGCCTGTTCCTGCTATGAAAGTTGCGGGGTTTGCTAACCCGCTGAAGCTGAACAAAATCTTTGAATGGAAGGGCATCCCTGAACTCCTGCCCATATGCTTGATACTCGGCGAAATAATCACCCATGTGGCTAGGCTCTGGCTCTCGCTGTGCTCCTGCCCCTGTGTCTGCACCCAGAAAAGTGGGCATAGTGGAACGTGTGGGTGTATGTGATGCCATATGCTGAGTGGCATCATGCTCCGGCAAATAGTGGGATGTGCCTAATCCCTCGATAATCTGGAAACCCCTTGGGGTTTCACGCTATCTAGCCTCCACAGCGATGAATCTCTGCCCCATTACCTCAATCTGCCTCGACAGATCCTGTACTGATTTGAGGAGCATCTCCCCAAATCTCTTCGCATCATCATCACCTGCCATCAGCTCCTCCTGCTCTGTGTCTACAGGCTCCTCCTGTTCTGCGTCTATCACAGGCTCCTCATGTTCTGTGTCTACCACCTGGACACAATCTCCCTCTCCGTAGGTGTTCTCCAACCTACGCTCAAGATCTCTGTACTTCCTGCCTCTGTAACAAATGTAGGGCTTCTTCCCCGATGTCATAGACAACTAGCTCCACAGGCTGAGCCAAAACTATGCTCTGATACCACTATAATAGCCCGTTTCAGGGATATCTCTAAAACATAAGCAAACTCCAACCAGAGATGGACTGGGAGGGCGTTTACCAGATATTTCACCTCTGAGAAGAGGGTGAGATCTGGAGGCTACCTGGCCCTTTCTAGACTCTGTCTAAGAGTATGAGAAAAACACACCAAATGGTATAGAACTAGAATGCCCGAAGATATATAAAAATAACAATAAAGCAGACATACAATAGCACAGATAGAATGTACAACGACTGCTCCGGAAATATAGAGAGAGAATGCTAAGCCATTTTATTATACTGAGAAATATAATGAAGTACAATAGGTGATTAGAGTGATGGCACCTAGACTTGCTCAAGGCAAGTGAAGAAATACTCTCAGAATATCCAAGAAATGGCTGCTCTCTGAATTGCGTCCCAGCTGCTGGAAAACTGCTGTGTAGCTGCTACTGCTGAAATGAATGGATGACTTGGGGCTAATCCCCTTGCCGAAATGAGCTGAAAATCTGGAATCCACCTCTACTCATCAACCACAGCAAAACCCAGAAATCATATCTGAAATGGTTGAACCCCGAAAATCACCCCCTTGGGGAATTACGCTGTCCTCTAAGGCTCTGCGCAGAGGCTGAATAGAAACAACTGAAATAGAACCTCAAACTCCACCAAAATCCTCCCTCAGGCAAAGGCTGATTCTTTGCTCAATCTCCAAGCTCAAAACCCCTGCAAGAAACTCAATATGGAGCTCTCCTAGAATGGACTGCGTCCTTCCTCTAAGACTGCGCAATCTCTGAATGCCCAGCTCCGCAAGAAAACCCAAACATCAATCCTTCCAGAAAATGATGATGAAACTACCTTGCCCGAGCAGGCACTCGAAGTCCCCTGGGGCTAAGGGTGAGATCTCAGACTGGAGACACTCGATGCACTAAACAGTGCTGTAGACAGGCTAAACAGCTAACGTGCTCAAGAAGTCGGAGTGACTAGCTCAAATGCATAAACTCCAATGACCAAAATGAGGAGGCTCTCCTCTCTCTTATAATGTTGGCCTCTCTCAAACCCTAAGGCCCACCTCCTCCAACGTAGCCTCCCTTTGCCACGTGCTCAACCCAACCAACGCAATCCCTCCATGTGTCTCCGTGGGTCCCCTCTTTACTTGGTCTTTTGGCCCCCCCCTTGGCTCACTTATGTTACAACGTTGTGTCTACTAGGGAGTGCACTTTATTTTTAGAGTGAGTTATGTCTCCCTCTACTCACCTTTATTTATAATTTAATTATATAAGGCAAAATTGATCAAAATTAATATTTCCAATTAGCTGCTGCTAATTGGGAATATTATAGAGGGAGAAACTGTAATCCAGAAGGAATATTTTCCGCATACAAGGAAGAGCAAAGTCCACAGGAGCTTTGTGCAGAGAGTGACGTAGAGGGTCCATCTCGACGTAAGAAAGTTGTTGTGGAGTCTAAGAAAATTCTCACAAACTTTCTCTTAGTATTTCCTTCAGTTTTGGTTGTTAGTAGTGTTACCACTCAAACTAGCAGGGGACCTAAAGGGGTTCCTAAGAGGGCCACTGCTAGGCTAAGGGCAACGGTTGAGGCTTAGCCCACTGTAACCACGACTAAGACTCCTTGCTCTTTACGGACTTTCACCGATGCGAGGAGTCCGAATATTTTTGGGAAGCCACTTATAAAGGATAAATCAATGAATATGCGGGAAGTGATGCCAGAAACCCTTTCCCAAGGAAGATATAAGGAGTTGAGTTTGCTTGCTCTTAAAGGAAGGGGCTTGATCTTTTAGGGGAAGGGAGAAGGATTAGAGGGTAAGGATGAAGGGTATGATTTGTAGTTCTATTCCCTAATCCCTAAAATCCTATAAGAACTCGGTTTCCCAAATAGCCGTTGATGATTAATCTTTAATAGAAAATGGGACCATACGGGACCAAGTGGACCCAGTCCATGTTCGCGGATGGAATATAGTAACCAATGATGTTCCTATCTTGGTCAAGGTGAGGGCCAAGGATCAAAAAAGGAATTTTGCTTCAAAAGGTCAAATTGATCCTACTAGGTTCTAGCCTTGGGGATACCTCGGCAAAACTTGGTCCTAGAGCTAGGGCTTGAGGTTCTCGAAGATTCCATTGTCAGAATTGCCTCAAATTTGGAGGAGTGATGGGACCTAACAGCTCAGTAGCCTCTAGGAGATCGAAGTTTTCCTATGGGTTAATTCATGGGAAATGGATGCCCTAGGTGACCTATTAGGGCTAGACATAGGAAAAAGAGGAAAAAGGTAAGAAAGAAGGGGAAAATGACCACCCTTTTGAGGGACCAGTGCCTAATTACCTTGAGGATATGGAGTCAAGGATGATAATGATTGAGAATTCAGTTTCTTGATCAAAGAGGCTTGGAAAGTCAACTTCGTCCAATGTCAAGGAAAAGAGAAGAAGAGTGACCTTCAAAGTATTTATACTTCATACAAAGGGTGCAAGATTATCAATACAAAACAATTTCTAGGGAATTTCATTCATATAACAATGGCCCATACATTGAATGAGCTAAATAGACGCTTAATTCCACATTCCAATCATCCAGCAATTAGCCCTAATTATAACGAAGTTCAACAGTATGCAACACAAGAATATATCATCAAAATTCACTTACTGTGATATTGATAATATCCAACTAGCATTACATTTGCAAAAAATGAAGCTCCAAGATAAAAATGGCCCAAATCCATGCATCAAAATTCATCCATTTATCCAAAATAATCGTCCAAGAAGAAATGTGAAGTTCTCTAAAGATAGAGAGATCCCAAGTGAAGTGATGATACAAATGAATGTAGCTAACATCAATCTATACCCCTTTTAGGAGTTCGAATTAGCCTATGAGCCTACATTAACCCCTACTCATAAAATAATGTGCAATTAAAACCCCTATTGGTGACAAACCCACCAAACTAGCTCATAAATGGAAAATAAGCCTCTCTTGGAAGTCAAATAATAATATGTACATGTCGTGGGGCCCTCTAAAGGCCTAATAATATCCAGAAGTGCCATAATGATGAATAAAATCCTCAAAATATGATGGACAAGGGCGTGGCTCCTTGTTCTCCAAGTAGTAGATCTGTGGTGCTCCCAGTGGGTGTGGGGCCACATAAATGACCCCATGGATCTCTATATGAGTCAAAGATGCTTGTAGATTCTTTGCAAGGGCTCGAGTAATGAAATGAAAGTTGCCATGACATCATACAAGTCCTGGGACACCTGCCAAGAGTTGTGGGGCTCCTGTGGGGCTTGTTGGGCATAGTGTACCAAACACATCATCATCATCCCAAAAGTGGATCGCTAATAGTCTCTGAACATCAATGGGGATCTGTGGAGTGTTTTCTGTTGTTGTGGAGGCCCATGGCTCTCTACGCACACCCTATATGTGCCAATGTAGCCCTATGGGGGTTAGGGCCTTGTATAGGGAGACCAAAGCCAAATGGAAACCACTTGCAATCCTGTATAAGATCAGATGCATCCCCTAGGCCTCTAGTACAACTAGTCATGAGAGTAATCGTGTAAAAGAGCTTACATATCATGGATAACAAAGTGGGCACTTCACAATGGCATGCCCTTCCGTAGTGGGCTTTGGCATGTGCTAGTGTCTCCATATTCCAAAGGGGGTTAGCCACGTACCTTGTTAAGTGGTTTCAACCCTTAAAGGGGATAGTATGTCCAAGTCACATCCCTCCAATGAGTGTGGCAAGTGATAAATAAGTGAAATGGAGTACGGAATGAGTGGGGCAATCCTTGGCCATATTAGGGCATAGGGGCAGCTAGATAAGGGGAAGCCCACACCAGGTTATATAATGTGTAGGAGGGAGCAATCGTGGTACATGAGGTTCCCCGGCCTTGATTTTTCCACCATTCTTTATATGCCTTTTGCCTTTTATGAATTGTCTTTAATTAACTACTTGGAGCTCAAGGATAAGAGCATATGTGTCAAATATAGCAGTGATTACCCCTTTAAGGGAGGGCAGTTCATTTCCCTCCAGGGGTTGGGGCAATCATGGGTTCTTGAATGATAAAGGAGACTCATCTAAGGCCTATGGAACCAAAGTGATGGCCATGGGCATGGGGAAGAGCTCATGTATTGGCTTTTGCCCACTTGCTAATTATTTTTGTCCAGGCCATCTTTTGCATTTTGTTGTACAATTTCCTATTAAGTGTGGCCAATTATGCTTTTTCTTTTTCTTTTAGCTGCTTCGCCCTTTGAGGCATCAATCCAAGCCTGATCCAATGTTGGGGAGAGGGGATAGGGAGGCTGACCTTATGTGGACCCATCGAGGCTATGTGGACCCAGGTGTGAGAAATGATGAATGGGGGTATAATGAGTGGAACGGGAGTAATATATGCAGATAAAGGAGCGGGACCATGCACCCAAAGTCAGGGTTTCCCAAGTAGTACCAACCTAGAACCAAATGGTCAATAAAGGAGATCCCATGGGACTAAGATGCAAGGGTAACACCCAAAAGAGATCAAGGGGACATGAGCACAAACTAAGCCCACTCTTTCCACCAAATCCCCCATCAATCCATGCCCAAAAGTATCCATGATAAGTAAACCCAATACTCAATTACCAAATGACAAGACATACCTTTAGATTTGGGAGGCCCACACACAAACATACGATCAATACAAACAAGTGAGGGATCACATGGCTGGCTCAGGTGGCGGAGAAATGGCACAATGAGCTAGAAGAAGGCTGCAAGGTGCTGTTGGCTGCCGGCTGAGGTCCATCATGGAGAAAAATTTCTCCTAGGGATATCACCCACGAAGTGATGGGTAACATCTGGCTCCAACTGGGATGTGGTCTCTTGAAGGAGTGGGCAAGGCTATTCGAACGGGAGGTCACGATAACTCTAGCAATTTCTTGGTCACCGTAGACCTGTTATCTACACATGTCAAAGATTAAAGCCATAGGGCAACATGTTTTTCACGATGTCTTATGATCACCCATGCTTAATGTCAGCTCCTAAAATCAACAAGTAATAAAATATGCAGATTTTAATCTAAATGCAGCTACTCAATTATGAGAAATATCATATGAGGTTAGTTCTAATGCAAAAATCAGCATGGGATGCATCCTCTTCTAACATGCATATAGATATGCTACCACTACGTGTAATCATAAAGCCAGTGCAACCAACATGTCATCATATCAATATCAATATACTCATGCCTGTCGTTATGATTACTCATGTAGAAAATCTCAAATCAAATGTGGTCATAGCCATATGGAGGACGAAGGGGGTGGGAGGCAGGAGAAAATGACCTCTTTCGAGGTAAAAGGAAGCCCTAGGAGAAAGAAAATGAGTCAATCCTAAAGTGTCGGGCTTTCCCTCCAAGTACAGAATGGAGGAATGGATGATCACTCTTAAGAACTCCCTAGGACAATCATCACTTATAGTATTATGTTTTGTAGATGCCACCAAGTCGTGATGAGATGGGAAGGAATGTCGAGGGAAAGAGGAAATGCAACAGCTAGGGTGCTCGAAGTGATGGTCACATTGGAGAGGTGAGGACATGGAGCGATCAAAACCCTGAGGGTGCGTCTAAGGAGGTAAAGTATAATCACCAAGGGGTTCTTCCTTGACACTACACATGGAAGGGGGAAAGGGCTCACGAACACTTGAGATCATATGAGAAGGGGTGAGGGAATCACTTGAGTGAGACTTAAGATAATAAGCAAGAGAAAAGGGAAAAGGGGAAAGTGAATTTTCAACGGGGCCATTTTCTTGAAAATCGAACTCTAGAGGTTCAACCGATTTGAATATACTCCTAGAATCATAAGGTTGGTAGGTATGAGGAATGGTTTAATCAATCTTGTCATTATTGGTATCAAAGATAGGGCCTTCCCAAAAAGGAGAATCAGTTATCTCTAATTGCTCCCTTTCATGCAAGGGAAAATAATAATTCTCCTTCATGAGGGTATCGATGGATATGTCCTTATAAATAATGCCCAAGAGATAGGGAAAGCCAACCTCAGCCTCATCCTCTTTATTGGTATCATAGTTGGGAGCACAATCAAATAGAGGCCTGACGATTTTCCATTTCTCCTTTTCGATGCGGAAAAATCTTCAATGTTATCTTCCAAGGAGCTCATGGGATCACCTCCCTCAAGGTTTTCAAAAGGAAAGTTGTCAGGATTGACACCCTCGAGAGATGTAAAGTCAGCCTCAACTTTACTTTCCATAGCATCGTCATCCTCAACACACACGCTCTCAAAATCATCCCATTCATCATGTGGAACCAACAGGGAATCATCTTCCCCATTTATATTTTCAAGGGTATCTCCATCTGGTCAGTTGACCAGCGAGAGGACTCTTCTTCCCTCTTCTCTTGAAGCACAATAGCTAAGGTATTTGTTACATGATTTTGGTAATATGCTTCAAGGAGGAGAGCATTAGTAGGGTGTTCTTTATATTCACATTTCATCTTATGAAGCTTCACCTCTTCTTCATGCAAATGAAAGAATACTTCATTAGACTCACATTCCCTTACTAACCCCCTGCATGAACTACTATATTCATTCATTTATTCTTGTGTGATTTGGAGGCTCGGAGGATCCAACTCTTCATCATCCTAGGAAGAAATATTGCCATTGTCTTCCACCTCTATAACTGACATTTTCTCATCGTCCTTGCTTACACTTGAGCTTTCTTCAATGTCATCCAACTGATTACCCTTTGTGGGACTTTTTGGTTGACTAAAACATTTATCATTGATTAGGTCGGTTAGAATATTGAAAGCATAGGTTAGGCGAGCAAAGTCAAAAAAACGACTAGTATCTGCCTCATATAAACCCTTCATTATGGCGAGTTTCACTTGTTGTGACCTATAAAATGTGAAAATTTCAACTTGAAATCCTACTGCATTAACTAATATTATTTCTTCTACTTATTCTTCAGAAATAAGTTATTTGCAGAAAATGTCTTCAGTAAATATCGAATAAATTCAAATGCAGACTTTGTGAAAATTCCTACATCCAAACAGATCAAATGAATCCTACTTCACCAACTGTGTGTACTTCTCCTATTAATTAAATTGCATTACATAATTAATTGATCTGAATTATTGAAGCAACCTACACTAAAATTGTTTCAGAAACAAGGAAACTAGACAAGGAAATCATTCACACATATGACACCTTTATTTTGGACTAAGTCCCCAGAAAAAACCCAAAGCGGGAAAACCGATGCAACAAATTTGAGGGTTTTATTATTATGCAGTAGCAATGTCTAAATACATGTCTGAATACCCTCAAGTGTTATTCAGTTACAGAGAGAAATACTGGCAGAAGAATATGTGAGAAATACCTCACTTAATCACTGAGTCTCTGGTTGATCTGGATGAGGGAAAAACTGCCCTGGATAGGCTCTACACAGCCTCTACATAGACACAATGCTTGAACTTCCAGCCACTGCGTCACCCACTTCCAGGCTCAATGTTAGCCCTCCTCCTAGTCGTTTTTCCTCTGTGGATGTTGAGGAACAGCGTCCCGGTGCCACTTTCCGGATCTCGGCTTCCGAAACTGATCCACCAACAAAATTTGAAAACCTCTGCCTCTGCGGTGCTTCTGCATGAGCTTACGCAGTCACTGCGTCAGTCCCTTCCTGCAACGCTGGCTAGGCTAGATCACCTCTGCCTCTCTCTGGCTGATACTCCACCGGACTGAGAAAATCTCTTTCCCTCCGGATACTATCTCTACCCCTCGCTGCTCAAATCTGTAGTTCGAAATTCTCAATAAACCACGCCCCAGAAATTTCTATCTTAGATCAATTCAGTGTCTCAGTGAGTTTTCCAAATGGTCCTCAAGCCTTCTTTTATAGTCTTCTTGTTGACAAATCAGCGACCCAGATTAGATGTCTAATCAATGGCTAAGATTAACACATGACTTGATCTTCGTTCTCTAGAAAATTCACACTCTGTTTTATTAATATCCTTTGTTAATCTAGGTTGTCATTGATGTCATATGATGATGAAGAAGTGTCAGTCATATACGTTGATAAATAATGATGGATGTTGATATATATATATATATATATATATCACTATGGCATGGTAAGTTTATAATGAATAAGGCAAACATTGAAGGATCAAACCACAAAGAAGCTCAAGACATTTTGCTCTCCTCATTTCTGCATCAATAAATGATCAAACACATTAAAATTATTTTTTCCCTACCTTAGAGGCTGAATTTCTCTTTAACACCTTCACCATCCTCTAGAGAATATTTTTAGCTTTCTAATGAGCTATCACTTAGCTTGAAACTCCAAGCATTCTGAGAGTTATGAATTTTCTAAGTTAAGGAAATTACACTGGTCATTGGGCCGACCTGTTTCTAGCTTTCCCATGTTGGCCTGCTTATGAAGACATGACCTTTCGTTTAAACAGTGATAAAACCACTATATATACAATGCTGGTCTTCATTCTCAAATCATTTTTTTGACTATCCATTACAGAGAAAGATATACAGTTCACATCTCATGAACTTAAAAGACACTTAGAGGCCGAGAAGGATCACTTGATATCAGAAGCTGATAAGGCTGAAAGGGCTCGGACACTACAGACAACCACAATTAGTAGCAAAGCCCAGATACTATAGGCAGAAGATTAATAATTGGAGAATTTTCTGTTGGGGTAAATATAACACATCGGATCTGGTTGAGGGGTCTTGAAACCATAATTAAGAACTCAGATATCTTAAGCTTCGGAACAGTGGAGTAAAACAAGACCAGATTGGTCACAGAATCTCGGGTTAGTGGACAGACATTCGGTCTGAGCTATAATCACCACCACAGACCCTTGAACCTTGGCATTGAAGCTTGAGATTGGTCACAGAATCTCGGGTTAGTGAACAAACATTCGGTCCAAGCTATAATCACTACCACAGGCAACACAAAACCTTGGATTAGTAACATACCCTCGGACTTGGTACAATACAGTGGCTTGATTGGAGTTAAGATTGGTGTAGAAATTACAGTCTTGGTTAGACAGCTCATTCAAGCAACCTCAGTATTGCAGTCTCGGTGGAGCTTTTGATCTGTATATACATATTCAGTGATAAATATGAAGGTATAACTCTGAACAATAAAGTAAAAATCAGTGAGAAGTAAAGCTTTAAGAGTTTTGGAGCTATGGGACATGTGAAGCATTGAACCGTGGAGAATCTGGTGAAGGAAGTAAGTATTATTTTCATTCTCCATCAAAAGAAGATAAGAGGGATTGGTGTCCTTGGGGTAGGAGCCCCTAAACACAAGGTTGGTGCCTTGGAAAAGATAGGGTCGAAGCCCTAGAGGTCGGAGCCTCATCAAAGTCCAAGTTGGTGCTTGGCAATAGGTTGGTGCCCTCACACATCTATTGTACCCAATTATTTGAAAAATGATGGAAGTTATTATTAATCCTTAATAACATTATTATTATACACCTCTCTGCTTTTAATTGTGAAGAATCTAACTGGAAAAAATTAACAATTGAAAAGAAATATTGATTCACCCCCCTCTCAGTATTTCCAACAATTGGTGTCAGAGCCAGCTTCTTCATTATCGCCTAACAGCTGGAAGAAGGATTCTTAGGCACAATGAAGAACATAGAAGGAACAGGGGAGCTGCCTATCTTTGATGGAACAAATTTTGGCTTTTGGAAAAAGAGGATGTCCTACTATCTAATGTCTCTTGGTCTTGAAGTATGGCACTCTGTTTTGGATGGGTACAAAGCTCCCTCCGGTCTTCCAACTGATCCAGATGAAAGAAAAGCCTACATTGCTAATGCCAAAGCTTTAAATTTCATCACTAGTGGAATTACCGATTTCGAATTCACGAAAGTCATGAGTTGTGACTCAACCAAAGAAGTATGGGATAAGTTGGTTTCCCTGTATGATGGGGACTCCAAAGTTAAGAAGGCAAAGCTTCAAACCTATAGAAGATAATTTGAGAGTCTGAAAATGGATGATGAAGAAGATATTGCATCATACTTCCTCCGAGTAGCTGAAGTGGTTAATTCTCTTAAAGGGCTAGGAGAAAATATTGAAGAAAGCACTACTGTTCAAAAAATCCTGAGATCGCTTTCTAACAGATTTGACTCCAAAGTAAGTGCCATAGAAGAAATGAAGGACCTAGATACTCTCAAGATGGATGAACTTCATGGAATTCTCATTGCCTATGAGATGAGGAAAGGAAGTCCAAATTTCAAAGAAGCAGCATTCAAAGCCTCAAAATCAACAAAAAAAGGAAAAGAATGGAATTGCAGCAGCGATGAATCTGATGCTAAAACCGAATTAACTCAATTTGTACGAAGACTTAGGAAGGGATCTAAGCTAAAAGGTAAGTACCCTCTTATTTGTTTCAAATGTGGAAGAATAGGTCATTACGCTGCAAAATGTCCTGATAAACATGATAGTGATGATGAAGAGGACTCGAAAAGGATGATGTACAAAAAGAAAGGGTTTAATAAGAACTTCTTCTCCGAACTAGATGAGTCTGATGAAGATGAATTTGTAGTCATCAAAACGAAATCAACTAGAAATATGCGTCATCACAAAGAAAGTGATAATGAATCAAATGAGGAAAGTAACTATGTTGGAAGCAAAGAAACGTTATTCATGGCATTTACAAATGATGATGATTCAAAACTGGAAGATGAAGGAAACATGGATAGATTACTAATGAGTGCCATTGAAGAAAATGAGAATCTACGAAAGAAGATAATTTCTCTCAAAATAGAAAAAGAGGAAGCAAAAAGAAGGGAAGACTTCTTGAACAAAAAGCTAAAAGAGAAGGATGATATCTGTGAAAAACGTGAAGCTGAAATAATATCCCTAAGAAAGGAATTGGAGCAAGTCAAAAGGATTTGCCAAAGCTCTCTAGCACTTGATAACATTCTTAATACTCAAAAACCTCAACATGACAAATCTGGAATTGGTTTCAAAGGAGAATCATCAAGCAAAAAGAATAATGCAAGGAGTTATGTCGACATACTCTCTTGGCATCCAAAAGAAGAAAAGTCATCTCATCAAGAACAAAGCCCCATCTCAAAACCAAGAATTGAAGAAAGAGCAACTCCAAGGAAGAATGTTGGTTTAAGCTATGGCTATTACAACAGGTACCAAACTATTTTTCTTGGGTATTGTTACTATTGTAAAAACTTTGGGCATCAAGCTAAGCATTGCAAGGCTCATAAGAATGAAGCACCAAGATTGAAAGATCAAACAAACAAAGTACATGGTCCTAAAGAGAAAGGACAAATAAAAACTTACAATTCCTTTGATCCTTTGGCTAAGTTTGATCCGTCTTGCTCATTATGTAATAATTATGATCATAATGAACAAAATTGCCCTCTCAAAGGGGAGGAAGCTAAAAGCATAAATCTCAAAACTGATAAATGTGGGCTAGCTCTATTTGCTCATAGTGAAGAAAATCATTGGTTCGTGGATAGTGGATGCTCAAGACATATAACAGGTGACCAAAAGAAGTTTATCTCATTGAACAAGAAAAATGGAAATGTATCCTTTGGATGTGGATCTGCTAAAATCACTGGAAAAGGAACTGCTACCCTTGTCAATGGACAAGGAAAGGCTCAAAATACCTTGTTGGTAGAAGGGCTCAAACACAATTTCGTAAGTGTTAGCCAAATTTGTGACCAAGGACATAATGTTGTCTTCAGTTCTAAAAATTGTGAAATAAGAGACTCATCCTCAGGAGAACTTGTGTTGAAAGGAGTAAGAACACCAGATAATGTTTACATTCTCAGTAAAATCCAAGGAGATAAATGTTACATAAGTCAAATAGATGAAAATTGGTTACGGCACAAGTAATTGGGGCATACAAGTTTTGATAACCTGGTCAACATCAACAAAATTAATGCAGTAAGGGACATTCCAAAAATGTGCAAGCCAAATCAAGTTGTATGTGGCCCATACCAATATGGAAAGCAAACTAGAACTAACCACAAAACTAAGGAGTTCTCAACATCAAAACCTCTGGAAATCATTCATGCAAATTTATGTGGGCCAACTAGAACTCCAACTCTTCAAGGTGAAAGGTACTTTGCTCTGTTTGCTGATGACTATACTAGAATGATGTGGTTATATTTCATAGAATATAAATCCGAAGCATTTGAATGTTTTAAGAATCTTAAAGCTCTCATTGAAAATGAGAAAGACTCTAATATTAAATGTCTTAGAATGGATAGAGGAGGAGAATTCACCTCAAAAGAATTTGATGAATTCTGTAAAGAGCATGGAATCGAAAGAGAACTCTCTGCTACTAGGACACCCAAGCAAAATGGAGTAGTTGAAAGAAGAAACCTAACCATTCAAGAAATGGCAAGGACAATGCTACTAGCAGCTGATTTGCAACCAAAATTTTGGAGAGAAGCAGTTGGGACGACAGTTTATACCTTAAATCGAACTCAACTAAGACCAAATAATGAAAAAAATCCTTATGAATTATGGAAAGGAAGATCTGCTTCAATAAATATTTCAGGATTTTTGGAAGCAAATGCTTCATAAAAATAAATGATGACTCACTAGGAAAATTTGATTCTAGGGTTGATGAAGGAATATTTCTTGGATACTCCACAAGTAGCAAAGCTTACAAATGTTACAACAATCGTACACGAAGAATAGTGGAAAGCATTGATGTGAAGATTGATGAAGGCCTTCCAGAAAAGAGAATTGAAGATCATGAAGTCGAGCCTTTCCTTGAAGAAAGTGAAGAAGAACCTGAAAAAGAAGAGGAGAATGGAGAACCTCAAAGTGAAGCTTCACAAACTCCTTCTAAGATCAGATTTATTCAAAAACATAATCCGGAAGTACAGGTTATCGAGAATATAGATGAAGGAATTCAAACTCGAAGAAGGATGATAAACACTCCAAGAAAAGATGATGTTGCTCTATTATCTTTAATAGAACCTGAAATTTTTTCTCAAGCAAGTAAAGATCCTTATTGGATAAAGGCCATGGAAGAAGAAATGTCTCAAATCGAAAAGAATGAGACTTGGGAACTGGTACCTCGCCCAAAAGATAAAAATATAATTGGAACAAAATGAGTATTCAAAAACAAGATGAATGAGGATGGACAAATCATCAGAAATAAAGCCAGACTTGTCTGCAAAGGATACTCGCAAATTGAAGGAATTCACTTCGAAGAAACCTTTGCACCAGTAGCTCGATTGGAAGCCATAAGAATGTTTTTGGCATTTGCTTGCTCAAAAGGATTCAAGGTTTATCAAATGGATGTAAAATCAACATTCCTGAATGGAGATCTCAAGAAAGAAGTTTATATGAAGCAACCAGAAGGATTTGTTCTTGCTGAAGGAAAAGACTTTGTATGCAAACTGAAAAGGCCTTGTATGGATTAAAACAAGACCCTAGAGCATGGTATGCAAAGTTGGATCACTATCTGCAGCAAGAAGGTTTCAAAAAGGGAGTAGCAGGTAGCAATCTCTACATGAAGATGGACGAGGAAAAACTTCTGATCACTCTTGTATGCGTTGATGATCTAATCTTTGCTAGCAATTATGATAAGATGAGCCATGAAGTCCCATCAGCCCCTCTGTGCTGCTGCCTCCACGCTACTGCTGCCTCTGCATTATGCTACTCCCTCTTCAGCTCTTCAGCTCCCTCTTCTACTTCAATGTGGCCTTCTGCAACCATTTCCCGACTCATCTTGCTACCGTCTTAAGGCTCCCGTAACTCGTATGTGATCCAAGAGTAGGGCTGACTCAAGGATCCCACCACCGGTAGATGCTCTACAATCCATGTCACCCCATCTCTTCTCTTGAGGTACATGAGCTCTCATGGCTGCATCATCATCATAGCCATCATCCTTTGCTGCTGTAGCCTTGGAATCAGAAGAGCCTTTGTACTTCTTCTTAGGACAACTGCTGGCGAAATGTCCAAGATCACCACAGTTAAAGCATTTGACCTTGGAAAGGTCCTTCTTCTTCTTCCCTTGCTGTTTCTTTTCCCTTGATGCAAGGGCTGCAACCTCCTCCTCTTCCTTGACTTGGCCTTTCCGCTTCCTCCACTGATATTTTGACACTTGGTGACCCTGATCTCCTCTTGGCGGAGGATAGCCCACATGTCAGCCCAAGATGGTAATGCTGCCCTTCCTAGAATGCTCTGGACAAACGTTTCCCAATCTTTCGAGACTGCATTCAGAGCAGTCCTTACTAAGAGCCCCTCATCTGGAGTAGCACCGATGCCAACCAGCTAATCTCGGTTGTCTTGAAGCCTGAAGAGGAGTGGATCTATCTCTTCACCCTTCATCATTTGCAACAACCACATCTGGTTCTCAAGAAGCATTCTTCTTTGTACGGAGCCTCCTTGGTACATCATGTCCAAGGCTACCCACATGTCATTTGCTGTAGTCTTCCCAGCAATATGAGGTAGTACGTGGTCCATGACTCCGTCTATGATCAAACACTTCGTCGACGCTTGATTTTCTTCATACTTCTTGAGAGGATTTGCATCGATTGGTATAGCAAGAACCTTCTCTGCATGCCCTTTGAGACAATACTCATCCAGAACTGAGAGGATTCTAGCCCTTTAGATAACATAGTTGGACATTCCATCCAATCTATCTTGATCTCTCAGTCCATATCGAGCCATCTTTGTTCAGATCTGACAGAACAATACTTCTCCCTCTGGATTTGGGTTTCTTGGTGACTTGAAACCCTCTAGTAGCTGCTTCCCTTGAAAACTGATTTCCCTCCTGGAAATCATCCACCAAAAACACAAACAGATAGTACTCTCGATCCTCCTAATCGAGTCTCAGATCTATTTGGCTCAGATCTGCTGAGTAACTGTCTTCCTCCCGGCTTCGTTGCCTTAGCTAGGCACAATTCTGCTCCTGTAGAATCTCTACCCCACCAGCGCTATTGAAGATCTGAAGCACTGCTTCCGGATCTTGGCAAAATTCTTCTGCACTGGAGAAGTGACTGAACTGCCTCTTCTTGACAAGCCCAGCGCAGTCTCAGCATAAGACATAGTCTCAGCGATGCTCAGAAATGGACTGCGTAACTGCAGACTGGGTGACCTAGTCCTTACGGTACCCTGGGAAGGGTCTGCGTAAGCCTGAAGGCCTTTTGCAGCTTCAACGCTATCCTCTTCTGGATCTGCGTTCTCCTGCTGTCAAGATGCACTTTTCGGATATGCTACTTCTTCTGCCACCCTCCAGAAAAATATTTCTTCAGCTGATTGTTGGAGATTCAGTTTGATCTGCTATCGCTCTGATACCATGTGAAAATTCTATTGCAGTGTACTAGTTCATATCTCTTATTTGATTTAAATTAATTGAAGTTATTTTCAGAAATTAGATTTAGAAAATACCAAGATAAGCACAACTACAACCTACACATGCAGATCATTCACTGAATAATATGCTAATGCAACAAAGTGACACATGGATTTTTGGACATATCTCCCCGGAAAAACCCAAAGTGGGAAAACCGGTGCAACAAATAGGAGGGTTTATTATTAAGTAGTTCTGAGTATAGTAAATCTGGGTTCCAGATCTGGAAAACCTGACAGCGAATAAAAGAAATGAAATCTGCAAGAAACCTAAAGTTCTAGTGCCAAATATCTGATTGATCCACACCATCAAACGGGATTTACAGAACTCAGCCCAGATCTGGCCCTAGGAACCCTCAGTGTTGTCCCTGAAGCCCCAGCGTCGGCCCTGCTAGCCTCAGAATGCCACTGCGCTGCCTAGAGAGGGACTGCGTAATCCCTGGAAGGGTGACGCAGGCCTTACGCTGGCCTAGAAGCCCTCCTGCGTAAATCTGAAACCCTCGAAAGCCTCTGCGTTGTCCTACGTCGCTGTTGCTCTACTTCTCTGCGTTGTCCTTGTTGCTGCTCCTCTGCCTCTTATTCACTGTTGGCCCTGGAATTAGATCATTCCCATGGCCAATACTACCCCTCATTGCAGGAAATTCCTCCGGAAATTCTTAGAAAACTCGCCCTAGAATTCCAGATCTATTCCTCAGCTCTGCAATTGTGTGTCTTTCCAACTGACCCTCAAGCCTTTCTCTTATACTTTTTGTTGAATCCTTCAACGGCCGAGATTAAATCATTCTTGAATGACTGAGATTAAAAGACTTCTTGATCCATGTGACTTAAGACAATTTCAGCACATGTGTTAATTAATTCACTTTAATTATTTTATTTTCCAAAGTTTAGACTTAGGAAATCCATTAAAATAATTAATTATTTGAATAACTTGAGCACCAACTGAATCTAGGAAATTGTACTCTAGCAATGCATCCACACCATCCACTACAAGATCTTCAAGGTAGATTTTGTGCTACTGATGCTTGGCTTGCTGCCCTCCATCCACTGCATTGCTGCTCTCTGTACTGCTGCCCATGCCACTGCCACATCTGTACTGTAGCTCCCTCTCAAATTGCTGCATCATGCTGACCATAGCACTGCCACTGCTAACTGCTGCACTGCAACTCAATTGCTGAGAAGTAAGCAACTGAAACACTGTTAAAATTGGACAACTAGGTCCAAACTCCATGTTGTGATGCTCAGATGAAGATACCAATATTTTTATTGGGTTCCTCTTTCAGAGAGGTGTAAGATCGATATAAAATTGATCTTAATCTGATGAGTGGAACATTTATTTTGAATTTATTTTTAATATTTTCAAATATGTGTAGGTCGGCCTTAAGGTTTTACACCCCCAGTAGATGTGTCACACACCTCAATGATGGATATATATACAGTCAACATTGGAGATCATTTCACTCACTCTCATCACACACATCTTCTCTTTTGATGTAGTACGAGCTCCTTGGAGGATAATTCGGTTCACACGTGAGAAAGAGGACGATTTACTGCAGCAAGGGTTGACCGAAATTTACTGCAGCTCACAGCAGCTAGGGTTTCCACGCTAGTTTGACCAGCGTTGACTTTGGTCAACGCATGATCCAAAAGGGCTGAAATTTGGTGGAGAGTTCGATTTTGGAAGGCCGTACTCATTGGCACAAAAACTGAGGTCAAAAGGTTGACCGAAGTATGAGTTGCGTTGACTTTATTGCCGCTACGCTGCATTGACTTTTCTGGACAGCGTTGACTTTTCTGGGGTTGACTTTGAGTTGACTGGGTCACTGATTTGAGTGCTGTTGTGACACATGCTGGGTTGGCTAACCAAGGAGACTTTGCTGGTTGAAGCATCCTGTTGACCGCTGTAATGCACCACCACATTCCTCTATTTCTGGTTTGTCTTCTATAGATCCACTGGTATGTTCTATCAGCGTTTTACTTGACTGTTTATGTGATTGCTGAAATAAAAAGTAAAGTTGCATCAAGCATAAAACATCTACATAAATTTACATGGTATCAAAGCTGAGGTGAAGACAAGCCCTATTTGTAGCAATCACCGGAGAGGAAAATGGGTTCCACAAGCTATAGCTTCAAGGAGGAAGACAAATTAATTGGGAAGGATGACTTCCATGCTTGGAAAATGATATTGGATCTCAAATTGGAAGACCAAGATGTCATGGACTATGTGCAGGGTAAAATCCAAGAACCTCCATCCACTGCGACTGCTGTTGCCAAAACAAAGTACAAGAAGGGGGAGATCAAAGCAAAGCTGATGATCAGGGAATCCATTCATAAAAGCCTGGTGGCCTACATCTCTGAGTTGGGCACATCCAAAGAGATGTATGATAAATTGATCCTCATGTTCAAGGCCAACAATGCGAATCAAGTACTATTCTTCAAGAATCAATTGAAGAGTCTGAAGAAAGGCGGGGATGAGTCTGTCCAATCATACTTTCTGAAGTTGACTGAAATCAGGAACAATCTGCTAGCTATTGGGGAGACAATAGTTGATCGAAAGATGGTACTCACCGCACTTGGAGGGCTCTCATCTGAATGGCATATGTTCAACACTACCATTCTAAACAATAATGTGATACCTGACTTTGACGAAGTACTGTCAAGATGCGTTCAAGAAGAATCAAGAATGAAGGAGTATGGAAATGGAGGAAATGCTGCATACGCTGCTCATTCTAGAAAGAAGAACTCTGGTGGTCCAAAGAATAAGAGAAAAGTCGGGGCCCAAGGAAAGAAGGGTAAGTGTTTCACTTGTCATAGGCCTGGTCACTATGCTAGAGAATGTCCTTTCAAGAAGGATTCTCCCGATGTTGATGACAACAACAACAACCGGAGGAATGGAAATCAAAGGAACAATAGGTTCAAGGGAAAAAGGAAGGCTTCCTCCGGCGGAAATGTTCAACTTTTCAAAAGGGCAAGAAACTCCAGGTATGAGGAATCACATGTTGTTGATAAAAGAAATGAATACATTCTTGTATCTACCCTCTCCATTACATCCCCACCTGACACTATGGATGTCTGGTTGATAGATAGTGGTGCCTTGAGGCATATCACTAGGTTCAAGGAAGCACTTTCTGATATGATTGAGAAGGATACTAATCTGGAAATTATCCTTGGAGATAATGCCACATATCCTGTGAAAGGGACAGGGACTGTGACCCTCCACTTGTCTTAAGGTCAAGTCCTTCACTTGCAGGATGTACTCTATGTACCAAATTTGAAGAAGAACCTTGTGTCTATATCGGCCATGGAAGACAAAGGTTTCAATGTGGCATTCACTGATGGAAAGGTGCTCATGTGGAAGAAGAGTTTCAAGGAAGCTATCTCGATAGGGTTTAGAGTTGATACACTCTACCAGGTTGGAGGAAGTCCGCTGGGAGCAATGACATGTGATACTATTCGACAGACTGAACTATGGCACCGAAGGTTTGGACACCTTCACTACAAAGCCCTTCCCGAAGAAGCAAGGAAGGTGGTGACAGGGATGCCCGAGTTTCCAAATAATCATGAAGGTGTATGTAAGGGTTGTGTCGAAGGAAAGCATACAAGGGGACCTTTCCCCTCTAGTGTCACAAAGACATCTGATGTCTTGGAATTGATCAATTCTGATCTATCTGGTATGCTACCCTTGACATCCTTGGGAGGATGTTCATATTATATGACGTTCATAGATGAATTCTTTCTCAAAACCTATATATACTTCTTAAAGAAGAAGGATGAGGCTTTCATATGGTTCCGTACATTCAAAGCCTTGGTGGAAAATATGACAGGGAAAAAGATCAAGATTTTGAGAACTGATAATGGCACTGAATATGAGACAAATGAGTTCAAGGACTTTTGTAGAGACGCTGGCATTAAGAGGGAGACCACCACTGTCTATACTCCCGAGCAAAATGGTGTTGCTAAACGAAAGAACAGGACCATTGTGGAAGTTGCCCGTGCCACGCTATGTGACCAAGGTCTGCCAAAGTTTCTATGGGAGAAGCTGCAAACACTGCCGTGTACATACAAAACCGATGCTTGCATTCCGCTCTAGAATCCAAAACTCCCAAAGAAGTTTTCTCTGGTAAGAAACCTGATGTCTCACATTTTAGAGTTTTTGGATATACCGTCTACTTTCATGTGCCGAAAGAAAAGAGGAGCAAGTTGGATGCTTCTGGGAAGAAAGGAATGTTTGTGGGCTATAGTGAAACTTCGAAGGCCTATAGAGTCTATGTGCCTGGTTAAAGGGAAGTGGAGATATGCCACGATGTCACCTTTGACGAAGATACTTCCCTGAAGAAAGTAGTCAATCTTCCGAGATCTGAGAAAGATAATGAAGCAAGGCCTGGAAATCAAGAGGAACCGAAGGATGAAACAATGCCTGATGTTGAAGCACCGATGGACCCGATTGATCCACCTCCTTCACTAGGAAACAGACCATCATGGCTCAGGGACACTCTCGAGGATGCTGAGGGACATGCTACCCCAAGGGGGACATTTCGTGAAAGCAAGAAGCCGAGTAGATACCAAGGGTATCTAGCAGCCATAAGTACTAATGTACAATCCGAGCCTGGATCCTTTGAGGAAGCCGTAAAGCATCAAGTCTGGAAGGATGCTATGCACGAAGAGTATGAGTCCATTATGAAGAATGATGTCTGGGATGTGGTTCCAAGACCAAAGGACAAAGCAGTTGTCACCTCGAAATGGCTCTACAAGATCAAGCATGGATCTGATGGAAGTGCTGAAAAATTCAAGGCAAGGTTCGTTGTCCGTGGCTTCTCTCAAAAGGAAGGCATAGATTATGATGACATATTTGCACCTGTGGCCCGATACACCACCATTTGATCTATTATAGCCCTTGCTGCTACGCAAGGATGGAGTCTTCATCAGATGGATGTGAAGACCGCAGTTCTGCATGGTGCGATAAAGGAAGAGGTATTTGTGGAGCAACCTCTGGGGTTCGAAGTCCAGGATCGGGACACCCATGTCTGCAGGTTGAAGAAGGACCTCTATGGGCAGAAGAAAGCACCTAGAGCTTGGTACGAAAGGATAGAAAACTACTTGATGAAGTTGGGCTTCACTCGAAGTAATGCTGATCCGAACCTTTACTTCAAGGTTGTCAAGGGAAAACCTCTCATCCTGGTGCTGTATGTGGATGACCTCTTCCTGACAGGTGCTGACCCTCTCATTCATCAGTACAAGAGGGAGCTCGCTGCTGAGTTCGAGATGAAGGACCTAGGATTGATGCAATACTTCCTAGGCCTAGAGGTCTGGCAGAGACCTGGCGAGATTTTCCATTCTCAAGGAATATACATTGTGAAGCTTCTGGAAAGATTTGGTATGGTGGACTACAAGTCCGTGTCAACACCAATGGAACTCAACTTCAAGAAGTTGAGTGGCAGTGCTGCTGGGCCCGTATTATCAAATCCTATTGAGTATCGTCAACTCGTAGGGGCCCTGATGTTCTTAGTGAATACCCGTCTAGATATATGTTTTGCAGTGAACACTTTGAGTCAACAGATGGTGAGCCTCATCACTTTCACTAGGTTGGTGCCAGAAATCTTTTGAGATACCTTTGGGGCACGATAAACCATGGGTTGAGATACACTGCCGGGAGCGTGACACTCCTTGGATATACTGATGCCGACTGGGCTGGCAGTGTGGTGGATCGTAAGAGCACATCGGGATGCTGCTTCAATCTTGGTTCTGCTTTGATCTCATGGATGAGCAGGAAGCAGAAGTCGATGGCTTTGAGCACCGCATAGGCCGAATACATTGCAGCAAGTATGGCCTGTTGTGAAGCAGTTTGGTTGTGAAATCTCTTTAGTGAGCTGTTCGGACATGTGCTAGATACCATCGTGATACTCTGTGATAACCAGAGTGGGATTTGCTTGTCCGAGAATCCAGTGTTCCACGATCGATCCAAGCATATTGATATCAGGTACCACTATATCCAAGATATGGTACAACGAAGCGCTGTAAGGCTCGATCATATAGGAACTGATGAGCAAGTCGCGGATATTCTCATAAAGCCCTTGGGGAAGGTCAAGTTCCTAGCCTTCCGTGAGAGTCTTAGTATCGTGGAACGACCCTATGATGTGGGTCCTATTGGACGATGAGCTTTGGGAGCTCTGGGGGGCTTTGGGGATAGCTTCTCGGAGCTATAAGCACTCACGGGGCTAGGCTTGCTGAACCTTGTGGTGCTTCTGCCCCACCGTTATGATGTTTGAGTTGGTTCAATTCTCATTATCTGTGCCTCGTATGCATCCTACCCATTGAGTTCAGGGCTCATGGGAAGTACCTCTCATTTGGCCAATGAGGTGGGAAAAGCTAGAGACCAGTAGCAAAGACTGATGGACGCATCAAAGATTTCCGTACTCTTTATCTAGGATGGCACGGTTCAACCACTTGATCTGGGATCAAGTATAGTGAGGTTTTGGACCTCCAACTGACTTCGGGTCAGGTAAACCAACTTCAGGTTGGTATTAGACTCTTTTTGAGTTTGATAGAGGTTTCGGACCTCTGGGCTGAATCTGTCGGCCGGGGGATGACGTCTTTGTGACTGACCCACTTCTGTTCTGAAATAAAGAGGCCAACAAAGCAAGTTACAGCGGGATGACGCACGATGTTTGTTTGCACAGGTGGATGGAGTTCTCCCTAGTTCAGAGGGAGTGTTCAAATTGGACAACTAGGTCCAAACTCCATGTTGTGATGCTCAGATGAAGATACCAATATTTTTATTGGGTTCCTCTTTCAGAGAGGTGTAAGATCGATATAAAATTGATCTTAATCTGATGAGCGGAACATTTATTTTGAATTTATTTTTAATATTTTCAAATATGTGCAGGTCGGCCTTAAGGTTTTACACCCCCAGCAGATGTGTCACACCTTAATGATGGATATATATACAGTGAACATTGGAGATCATTTCACTCACTCTCATCACACACATCTTCTCTTCTGATGTAGTACGAGCTCCTTGGAGGATAATTCGGTTCACATGTGGGAAAGAGGAAGATTTAATGCAACAAGGGTTGACCGAAATTTACTGCAGCTCACCACAGCTAGGGTTTCCACGCTAGTTTGACCAGCATTGACTTTGGTCAACGCATGGTCCAAAAGGGCTAAAATTTGGTGGAGAGTTCGATTTTGGAAGGCCGTACTCATTGGCACAAAAATTGAGGTCAAAAGGTTGACCAAAGTATGAGCTGCGTTGACTTTCCTGGGGTTGACTTTGAGTTGACTGGGTGACTGATTTGAGGGCTTTTGTGGCACATGATGGGTTGGCTGACCAAGGAGACTTTGCGGGATAAAGCATCCTGTTGACCGCCATAACGCACCACCACATTCTTCTGTTTCTGGTTTTTCTTCTATAGATTCTTGTCCAAGTCTACCCACATGTCATTTGCGTTAGTCTTCCTAGCAATATGAGGTATAACGTGGTTCGTGACTCTGTCTACGATCAAACGCTTCGTCCGTGCTTGATTTTCTTCATACTTATTGAGAGGATCTGCATCGGTTGGTACAACAAGAACCTTCTCTGCATGCTCTTTGAGACCATACTCATCCAGAACTGAGAGGATTTTGGCCCTCTAGATAACATAGTTGGACATGTCGTCCAATCTATCTTGATCCCTCTGTCCATATCGAGCCATCTTTGCTCAGATCTGATAGAAACAATACTTCTCCCTCTAGATCTGGGTTTCTGGGTGAGTAGAAACCCTCTAGTAGCTGCTTCCGCTGAAGACTGATTTCCCTCCAAGAAATCTTCCACCAAAAACACAAACGAACAATACTCTTCGATCCTCCTGATTGAATCTCAAATCTATTTGGCTCAGATCTGCTGAGTAATTGTCTTCCTTCCGCCTTTGTTGCCTTAGCTAGGCACAATTCTGCACCTGCAGAATCTCTACCCTACCAATGCTGCGGAAGATCTGAACCACTGCTTTCGGATCTTGGCAAAATTCTTTTGCAACTGGAGAAGTGACTGGACTGCATCTTCCTAACTGGCCCAACGCAGTCTCATTGCTGCTCAGAAGTGGACTGTGTAACCCCAGACTGGGTGACGTAGTCCTTACACTGTCCTGGGAAGGGTCCGCGTAAGCTTGAAGGCCTTCTGCAGCTTCGGCGTTGTCCTCTTCTGGGTTTGTGTTCTCCTATTGTCAAGATGCCCTTTCTGGATCTGTTGCTTCTTCTGCCACTTTGCAGAAAAATATTTCTTCAACTGATTGCTGGAGATTCAACTTGATCTGCCATTGCTCTGATACCATGTGAAAATTCTACTGCATTGTATTGGTTTATTTCTCCTACTTGTTTAAATTAATTCAAGTTATTTTTATAAATTAGATTTAGAAAATACCGAAATAAACACAGCGACAGCCTACACATGCAGATCATTTACTAGATAATACATTCATGCAACAAAGTGACACATGGATTTTTGGACACAAGTCTTCGGAAAAACCAAAAGCGGGAAATCCAGTGCAGTAGATATGAGGGTTTATTATTAAGTAGTTCTGAGTATAGTAAATCTGGGTTCCAGATCTGGAAAACCCAACAGAGAATAAAAAAAATGAAATCTGCAGCTAACCTGAAGTTCTAATGCCAAATATCTGACTGATCTACACCCTAAAACGAGATTTACAAAACACAACCCAGATCTGGCCCTAGAAACCCTCAGCGTTGCCCCTGAAGACCCAGCGTCAGCCTTGCTAGCCTCAGAATGCCACTGCGCTGCCCAGAGAGGGACTTTGTAAACCCTAGAAGGCTGACGCATGCCTTACGCTGGCCTAGAAGCCCTCTTGCATAATTCTGAAATCCTTTGAAGCCTCCGGGTTGTCTTGCGTAGCACCTGCGTAGTTGATGCTCTCCTTCTATGTGCTGTCCTTGTTGCTGCTCCTCTGCCTCTTATTGACTCTTGGCCTTGAAATCAGATGATTCAGATCATTCCCTTGGCCAATACTACCCCTCGCTGCAGGAAATTCCTCTGGAAATTCTTAGCAAACCCGCCCTAGAATTCCAGATCTATTCCTCAACTCTGCAACTGTGTGTCTTTCCAACTGACCCTGAAGCCTTTCTCTTGTACTTTTCGTTGAACCCTTCAATGACCGAGATTAAATCATTCATCAACGACTAAGATTAGAAGACTGCTTGATCCATGCGACTTAAGATAATTTCAGCACGTGTTAATTAATACACTTTAATTATTTTATTTTCCTAAGTTTAGACTTAGGAAATCCATTAAAATAATTAATTATTCGAATAACTTGAGCACCAAATGAAATTTCTCAAATCACTTTATGGGTTTGGGAGATCAAGTGTATCTTAGCCCTTCCACAAAATTTTAGGGCTAGAGCACACCCGATGCTACACCAACTATACAAAATATGTACACTCCCTCTTAGCACAGAGTGTGCTCTAGGAAAGTGTACTCTAGCAATGCATCCACACCATGCACTACAAGATCTTGAAGCTGGATTATGTGTTGTTGATGCTTGGCTTGTTGCCCTACATCCAGTGCATTGCTACTCTCTGTACCGCTCCCCATGCCACTGCCACTGACATTGCCACATCTGTACCGCAACTCCCTCTCAAATTGTTGCATCATGCTGCCCATAGCACTTCCACTGCTAACTACTACACTGCAACTCAGTTGCTGAGAAGTAAGCAACTGAAAGACTCTGTGCAACTGTTTGACAGATAAGTTAAGTTGCCTTCCACCACTGAAGCTCCCTGGATGTCGATTCACGTTGTTCTCCTAGAGACACTTTCATGCTGCAACACTACACTGCGTGAGCACAGCTTCTTTGTGCCGCTGAAGTCCCATTAGCTCCTCTGCGCTGCTGCCTTTGCTTTATGGTGCTCCCTCTTCCGCTTCAATGTGGCCTTCTGTAACCATCTCCCAACTCATCCTGCTACCGTCTTAATGCTCCTGTAGTTCGTATGTGATCCAAGAGTAGGGCTGAGTCAAGGATCCCACCACCTGTAGGTGCTCTACAGATCCATGTCACCCCATCTCTTCTCTCAAGGCACATGAGCACTCATGGCTGCATCATCATTACAGCCATCATCCTTTGCTGCTGCAGCCTTGGAATCAGAAGAGCCTTTATCCTTCTCCTTAGGACAACTGCTGGCGAAATGTCCAAGATCACCACAGTTAAAGCATTTGACCTTGGAAAGGTCCTTCTTCTTCTTCCCTTGCGGTTTCTTTTCCCTTGATGCAAGGGCTGCATCCTCCTCCTCTTCCTTGACTTTGGCCTTTCCGCTTCCTCCATTGATATTCTGACACTTGCTGACCCTCCCGATCTCCTCTTGGCGGAGGATATCCCACATGTCAGCCCAAGATGGTAATGTTGCCCTTCCCAGAATGCTCTAGACAAACATTTCCCAATCTTCCGAGACTGCATTCAGAGCAGTCCTTACTAAGAGCCCCTCATCCGGAGTAGCAATGATGCCAACCAGCTGATCTCGTATGGCTTGAAGCATGAAGGGGAATGGATCTATCTCTTAACCCTTAATGCTTTGGAAGAACCACATCTGGTTCTCAAGAAGCATTCTTATTTGTACGAAGCCTCCTTGGTACATTGTGTCCAAGGCTACCCATATGTCATTTGCTGTAGTCTTCCTAGCAATATGAGGTATAATGTGGTTCGGGACTCCGTCTATGATCAAACGCATCGTCCGCCCTTGATTTTCTTCATACTTCTTGAGAGGATCTGCATCGGTTGGTACAACAAGCACCTTCTCTGCATGCTCTTTGAGACCATACTCATCCAAAACTAAGAGGATTCTGGCCCTCCAGATAACATAGTTGGACATGTCGTCCAATCTATCTTGATCCCTCATTCCATATCGAGCCATCTTTGCTCAGATCTGACAGAAACAATACTTCTCCCTCTGGATCTAGGTTTCTTGGTGACTAGAAACCCTCTAGTAGCTGCATCGCTGAAGATTAAGTTCCCTCCTAGAAATCTTCCACCAAAAACACAAACGAACAGTACTCTATGATCCTCCTAATTGAATCTCAAATCTGCTGAGTAACTGTCTTCCTCCCGCCTTTGTTGCCCTGTTAGGCACAATTTTGCACTTGCAGAATCTCTACCCCACTAGCGTTGCTAAGGATTTGAAGCACTGCTTTTGGATCTTGGAAAAATTCTTCTACAATTTGAGAAGTGACTCGACTGCGTCTTCCTGACTGGCCCAACGCAGTGTCAACGCTCCTCAGAAGTGGACTACGTAACCCCAAACTGGGTGACCCAGTCCTTATGTTTCCTTGGGAAGGGTCTACGTAAGCTTGTAGGCCTTCTGCAGCTTCAGTGCTGTCCTCTTATGGATCTGCATTCTCCTACTGTCAAGATGCCCTTTCCGGATCCGCCGCTTCTTCTGTTACCCTGCAGAAAAATATTTCTTTAGCTGATTGTTGTAGATTAAGTTTGATTTGCTATTGCTATGATACCATGTGAAAATTCTACTGCAGTGTATTGGTTTATTTTTCGTACTTGATTTTAATTAATTCAAGTTATTTTCAGAAACTAGATTCAGAAAATACCGAAATAAACACAACTACAGCCTAGACATGCAGATCATTTACTGAATAATACGCTCATGCAACAAAGTGACACATGGATATTTGGACATAATTCCCCGGAAAAACCCAAGGCAGGAAACCGGTGCAGCACATATGAGGGTTTATTATTAAGTAGTTCTGAGTACAGTAAATCTCGGTTTCTAGCTTTGGGGCACATATGAGGGTTTATTATTAAGTAGTTCTGAGTACAGTAAATCTCGGTTCCACATTTGGAAAACCCGACAGAGAATAAAAGAAATCAAATCTGCAGCTGACTTGAAGTTCTAGTTCCAAATATCTGATTGATCCACACCCTCAAACGGGATTTACAAAACTCAGCTCGGATTTGGCCCTAGAAACCCTTAGCGTTGCACCTGAAGCCCCAGCTTCAGCCTTGCTAGCCCAACAATGCCACTACGCTGCCTAGAGAGGGACTGTGTAACCCCTGGAAGGGTGACACAGGCCTTATGCTGGCCTAGAAACCCTCCTGCGTAATTCTGAAACACTCTGAAGCCTCTGCGTTGTCCTGCATAGCTGATGCTTTGCTTCTCTGCGCTGTCCTTGTTGCTGCTCCTCTGCCTCTTACTGACTCTTGGCCCTGGAATTAGGTCATTCCCTTGGCCAATACTACCCCTAGCTGCAGGAAATTCCTTTGGAAATTCTTACCAAACCCGCCCTAGAATTCTAGATCTATTCCTCAGCTCTGCAACTGTGTGTCTTTCCAACTAACCCTCAAGCCTTTCTCTTATACTTTTCGTTGAACCCTTCAACGACCGAGATTAAATCATTCGTCAACAACTGAGATTAAAAGACTGCTTGATCCATGCGACTTAAGATAATTTCAGCACATGTGTTAATTAATTCACTTTAATTATTCTATTTTCCTAAGTTTAGACTTAGGAAATCCATTAAAATAATTAATTATTTGAATAACTTGAGCACCAACTGAAATTTCTCAAATCCCTTTCTGGGTTTTGGAGATCAAGTGTGTCCTAACCCTCCCACAAAATTTTAGGGCTAGAGCACACCCGATGCTACACCAACTATACGAAATCTCAACACTCCCTCTTAGCACGGAGTGTGCTCTAGGGAAGTGTACTCTAGCAATGCATCCACACCATGCACTACAAGATCTTGAAGTTGGATTCTGTGTTGTTGATGCTTGGCCTGCTGCCCTCCATCCACTGCACTGCTGCTCTCTGTACTGTTGCCAATGCCACTTCCACTGACACTGCCACATCTATACTGCAACTCCCTCTCAAATTGTTGCATCATGGTGCCCATAGCACTGCCACTGCTAACTGCTGCACTGCAACTCAGTTGCTGAGAAGTAAGCAACTGAAATAATCTTCCCAACTGTTTGACAGATAAGTCAAGTTGCCTTCCACCACTGAAGCTCCCTGGATGTTGATTCACACTGTCCTCCAAGGGACATTGTCATGTTGCAACACTGCACTGGATGAGCACAACTTCTCTGCGCTGCTAAAGCCCCATCAACCACTCTGCGCTGCTGCCTCCATGCTACTGCTGCCTCTGCATTACGTTGCTCCCTCTTCCGCTTCAATGTGGCCTTGTCTACCCATCTCCCTACTCATCCCGCTACCGTCTTAAGGCTCCCATAACTTGTATGTGTGCCAAGAGTAGGGCTGAGTCAAGGATCTCGCCACCTGTAGGTGCTCTACAGATCCATGTCACCCCACCTCTTCTCTCGAGGCACATGAGCACTCATGGCTGCATCATCATCAGAGCCATCATCCTTTGTTGCTGCAGCCTTGGAATCAGAAGAGCCTTTGTCCTTTTTCTTAGGACAACTGCTGGCGAAATGTCCAAGATCACCATAGTTAAAGCATATGACCTTGGAATGGTCCTTCTTCTTCCCTTGTTGTTTCTTTTCCCTTGATGTAAGGGCTGCATCCTCCTCCTCTTCCTTGACTTTGGCCTTTCCGCTTCTTCCACTGATATTCTGACACTTGTTTACCCTCCTAATCTCCTCTTGGCAGAGGATAGTCCACATGTTAGCCCAAGATGGTAACGTTGTCCTTTCCAGAATGCTCGGGACAAACATTTCCCAATCTTCTGAGACTGTATTCTGAGTAGTCCTTACTAAGATCCCCTTATCTGGAGTAGCACTGATGCCAACCAGCTAATCTCGGATGGCTTGAAGCCTGAAGAGGATTGGATCTATCCTCCACCCTTCATCATTTGGAACAGCCGCATCTGGTTCTCAAGAAGCATTCATCTTTGTACAAAGCCTCCTTGGTACATCATGCCCAAGGCTACCCACATGTCATTTGTTGTAGTCTTCCCAACAATATGAGGTATAATGTGGTCCATGACTCCATCTATGATCAAATGCTTCGTCCGCACTTGATTTTCTTCGTACTTCTTGAGAGGATCTGCATCGGTTGGTACAACAAGAACCTTCTTTGCATGTTCTTTGAGACCATACTCATCCATAACTGAGAGGATTCTGGCCCTCCAGATAACATAGTTGGACATTCTGTCCAATCTATCTTGATCTCCCAATCGATATCGAGCCGTCTTTGCTTGGATCTGACAGAAACAATACTTCTCCCTCTGGATCTGGGTTTCTTGGTGACTAGAAACCCTCTAGTAGCTGCTTCCATTGAAGACTGATTTCCCTTCTGGAAATCTTCCACCAAAAACACAAATGGACAGTACTCTCTGATCCTCCTGATCGAATCTCGGATCTATTTTTCACAGATCTGCTGAGTAATTGTCTTCTTCCTGCCTTTATTGCCTTAGCTAGGCACAATTCTGCACCTGCAGAATCTCTACCCCACCAGCGTTGTTGAAGATCTGAAGCACTGCTTCCGGATCTTGGCAAAATTATTGTGTAACTAGAGAAGTGACTAGACTGCGTCTTCCTGACTAGCCCAACATAGTCTCAGCACTGCTGAGAAGTGGAATGCGTAACCCCAGACTGGGTGACGTAGTCTTTACGCTTCCCTGGGAAGGGTCTGCATAACCCTGAAGGCCTTCTGCAACTTCAACGTTGTCCTATTCTGGATCTGCGTTCTCCTACTGTCAATATGTCCTTTCCGGATCTACTGCTTCTTCTGCTACCCTGCAGAAAAATATTTATGGATAAGTCAGACTTTGTCAGCAAGATGGTTGACCATATTTCCCTTAGTTGTAGCTATGCTAAGCTTAAGGAGAATCCCCTTAAATCTATCTCTAATGAGATTACCCTCACCATTAAGTCTGATCCCTCTCTTAATCCCCTCTTGAGGAAGATTATTGAGAGTAATTCTCTCCTCCCTAGGATTTATGGCCTTTCGAAGAGTCATAAGCCTGGGGTCCCTTTAAGACCTATTGTTAACACAATAGGTGGTCCTTCTTATCATCTGGCTTAAGCTTAAACCCTTGGTGGGTCTTATTGATTATTTTGTGAAGGACTCTGCTTCTTTTATCAAGAAATGGAAAGACATCAGGCTAGATCCTGGGGATTTATTAGTGAGTTTCGATGTTGTCTCTTGATTTACCAAAATCCCCATCCTTGAAGCTATTGAGGTCATTAAGCGAGTCTCGGATGAGGACACTTCTAAGTTGGTTGGCCTGTGCCTCACCTCGATTTTTTTCAGTTTCCAAGGTGATTTCTATGAGCAAACCTGCGGAGTGGCTGTGGGTTCCCCTCTTTCCCCTATTGTCGCTAACTTATTTATAGAAAATTTTGAAATGAAGGCTTTGGCCTTAGCTCAATTTCGCCCAAGGAAGTGGTATAGGTTCGTGGATGATACCTGTGTCGTTTGGCCCCATGGTCGGGAGAAGTTAGATTCGTTTCTTGATCACCCAAATTCCTAGTCTGATTACGTCAAATTCACGATGGAAGTAGAGGTGGATGGCTGTCTTCCCTTCTTAGATATTCTTCTCTCTAGAAGGGATGATGGTTCTATCTCTCACCAAGTCTTCCGCAAGAAGACTCACACTGAACAGTATTTTCATGCTGATTCTCATCATTTTCCTGCTCAGAAATTTGGTGTTCTCTACACTCTGGCTACTCGGGCTCTTAGAATATTTGATGATAGCCATCTGGAATCGGAGAAATCCCCTCTTCTGGATGTGTTTGAGATTAATGGGTATAGCAGATCTCAAGGTCTAAAGGCCTTTCAAAAAAGACGTTAAAGGCTCAAGAGACAAATCTTCTCGGTTGGATCCTATCTCCAAGGTGAAGCTCCCGTTTATCCAAGGGACCTTGGATAGAATTGCCCATGTCCTTAGGAGAAATAATGTCGCCTCTTCTTTTAGACCTATCTGTACTATTAAGAATTCTCTCGGATCGGTTAAGGAGCCTATAGACCCAAAGGACTTGAAAGGCGTTTATTTAGTACCTCTCTCCTGCGGTACTCCCTATATTGGGGAAACTGGTCGATCCATTAGACAAAGAATCCAGGAGCATGCTGCAGACATTAGGAACAGTCGATCTCGCACTTCTGCTCTTGCGGAGCATGCTGGGAAATCATGTCACCATGTTTGCATTGAAGATTCTAAAGTCATTGCTAGGGTGGATCACTTCCATCATAGAAAGCTGAGGGAGGTTATTGAAATTGAGGGACCTTATTGGTGGAAATTAAGAGCAAGCTGGATTTTGGACCTCTCTAGGTGATTTAGCCCCCAAGTATTGTTTTCCTTTGTCTCTAATTTTATCCTCATCCCTTTGTTTTGATTTTTCCTCTTCTGTTTGTATCCTTTTCTCTGGTTTATGTTTTTATGCTATTTCCTCTTGTTTAGATATTTTCCCTTGTTCTATATTATTATTTTGTTTCTTATATATATATATATATATATTTGATGATATTTATTTTTCCCCCCTCTCCGCTCATTTTAATAATTATAATTCTTCCCTCTCCCTTTTTATATTTCATTTACCCCTTCCCCTTATTTTAATATTATTCCCTTTATTATTATTAAATTTATAATTTAACCAATTTACTAAATTATTATATTATTTGTTGACCCTTCTAAATAATATTTTTAAATCATTAAAACTTTTAAATTCTCTAACTAATTAACTAAATAACGGCTAGTTTTTAACGACTAGTTTTAACAGCTATCACCGGGCAATGATGCATCCTTACTATTTATTCAATGAGATCGATTTCTTTCTTCACCTTGTCCTGAGGATGAACCACATTAGTTGGTTCGAAACGTCAACCAAATCCTAATTATGTGATTAATCCGAAAGACATTTATCTACATTATGGATCACAAAAGTCTTAGATCTGATAGAAAAATATTTCTTCAGCTGATTGCTGGAGATTCAACTTGATCTACTATCATTCTGATAACATGTGAAAATTCTTCTGCAGTGTATTGGTTTATTTCTCCTACTTGATTTAAATTAATTCAAGTTATTTTCAGAAATTAAATTTAGAAAATACCGAAATTAACACAACTACAGCCTACACATGCAGATCATTTACTGAATAATATGCTCATGCAACAAAGTGACACATGGATTTTTGGACATAGGTCCCTTGAAAAACCCAAAGCAAGAAAACCGGTGCAGCAAATATGAGGATTTATTATTAAGTAGTTCTGAGTACAGTAAATCTGCGTTCCAGATTTGGAAAACCCGATAGAGAATAAAAGAAATCAAATCTGCCACTGATTTGAAGTTCTAGTGCCATATATCTGACTGATCCACACCCTCAAACGGGATTTATAGATCTTAGCCCGAATCTGGCCCTAGAAACCCTCAGCGCTGCCCCTGAATCCCCAGCGTCAGCCCTGCTAGCCTCAGAATGCCACTGTGTTTCCTAGAGAGGGACTGCGTAACCTTGGAAGGCTGACGCAGGCCTTACACTGGCCTAGAAGCCCTCCTCCGTAATTTTGAAACCCTCTGAAGCCTCTGCGTTGTCCTGCATAGCACCTGCGTAGCTGCTGCTCTGCTTCTCTTCGCGGTCCTTGTTGCTGCTCCTCTGCCTCTTACTGACTCTTGGTCCTGGAACCAGATCATTCCCTTGGCCAATACTACCCCTCGCTGTAGGAAATTCCTCCGGAAATTCTTAGCAATCCCACCCTAGAATTCCAGATCTATTCCTCAACTCTGCAACTGTGTCTTTCCAACTGAACCTCAAGCCTTTCTCTTATACTTTTCGATGAACTCTTCAACGATCGAGATTAAATCATTCATCAACGACTGAGATTAAAAAACTGCTTGATCCATGTGACTTAAGACAATTTCAGCACATGTGCTAATTAATTCACTTTAATTATTTTATTTTCCTGAGTTTAGACTTGGGAAATCCATTAAAATAATTAATTATTTGAATAACTTGAGCACCAATTGAAATTTCTCAAATCCCTTTATGGGTTTTGGAGATCAAGTGTGTCCCAGCCCTTCCACAAAATTTCAGGGCTAGAGCATACCTGACGCTACACAAACTATAAAAAATCTCAACACTCGCTCTTAGCACGGAGTGTGCTCTAGGAAAGTGTACTCTAGCAATGCATCCACACCATGCACTACAAGATCTTGAAGTTGGATTATGTGCTACTGATGCTTGGTCTGCTGCCCTCCATCCACTGCACTGCTGCTCTCTGTACTGCTGCCCATGCCACTGCCACTGACACTGCCACATTTGTATTGCAACTCCCTCTCAAATTGCTGCATAATGCTGCCCATAGCACTTCCACTGCTAATTGCAGAACTGCAACTCAGTTGCTGAGAAGTAAGAAACTAAAAGACTTTGCCCAACTGTTTGACAGATAAGTCAAGTTGCCTTCCACCAGTTAAGCTCCTTGGATGCTGATTCATGTTGTCCTCCTAGAGACACTATCATGCTGCAACACTACACCGCGTGAGCACAACTTCTCTGCGCTGCTGAAGTCCCATCAACCCCTCTGCATTACACTGCTCCCTCTTCAGTTCTTCAGCTCCCTCTTCTGCTTCAATGTGGCCTTCTGCAACCATCTCCCAACTCATCCTACTACCGTCTTAAGGCTCCCGTAGCTCGTATGTGATCCAAGAGTAGAGCTGACTGAAGGATCCCGCCACATGTAGATGCTCTACAGATCCATGTAACCCCACCTCTTCTCTCGAGGCAAATGAACACTCATGGCTGCATCATCATCAGAGCCATCATCCTTTACTGCTGCAACCTTGGAATCCAAAGAGCCTTTGTCCTTCTTCTTAGGACAATTGCTGGCGAAATGTCCAAGATCACCACAGTTAAAGCATCTGACCTTGGAAAGGTCCTTCTTCTTCTTCCCTTATTGTTTCTTTTCCCTTGATGCAAGGGCTGCATCCTCCTCCTCTTCCTTGACTTTGGCCTTTCCGCTTCCTCCACTGATATTCTAACACTTGGTGACCCTCCTGATCTCCACTTGGCAGAGGATAGCCCACATGTCAGCCCAAGTTGGTAACGATGCCCTTCCCAGAATGCTCTGGACAAATGTGTCCCAATCTTCCGAGACTGCATTCAAAGGAGTCCTTAGTAAGAGCCCCTCATCTGGAGTAGCACTGATGCCAACCAGCTGATCTCGGATGGCTTGAAGCCTGAAGAGGAATGGATCTGTGTATTAACCCTTCATCATTTGGCACAATCGCATCTGGTTCTCAAGAAGCATTCTTCTTTGTACGAAGCCTCCTTGGTACATCGTGTCCAAGGCTACCCACATGTCATTTATTGTAGTCTTCCTACCAATATGAGGTATAACGTGGTCCATGACTCCGTCTATGATCAAACGCTTCATATGCGCTTGATTTTCTTCATACTTCTTGAGAGCATCTGCATCGGTTGGTACAACAATAACCTTCTCTGCATGTTCTTTGAGACCATACTCATCCAGAACTGAGAGGATTCTGGCCCTCCAGATAACATAGTTGGACATGCTGTCCAATCTATGTTGATCCCTCAGTCCATATCGAGCCATATTTGCTCAGATCTGACGGAAACAATACTTCTCCCTCTAGATCTGGGTTTCTTGGTGCCTAGAAACCTCTAGTAGTTGCTTCCGCTAAAGACTGATTTCCCTCCTGGAAATATTCCACCAAAAACACATACGGACAGTACTCTCCGATCCTCCTGATTGAATCTCAGATCTATTTGGCTCAGATCTATTGAGTAACTGTCTTCCTCTTGCTTTTGTTGCCTTAGCTCGGCATAATTATGCACTTGCAGAATCTCTACCCCACTAGTGCTGCTAAAGATCTGAAGCACTACTTCCAAATCTTGGCAAAATTCTTCTACAACTGGAGAAGTGACTGGACTGTGTCTTCCTGACTGGCCCAACGCAGTCTCAATGCTGCTCAGAAGTGGATTGCGTAACCCCAGACTGGGTGACGCAGTCCTTACGCTGCCCTAGGAAGGGTTTGCGTAAGCCTGAAAGAGTTCTGCAGCTTCAGTGTTGTCCTCTTCTGGATCTGCGTGCTCCTGCTGTCAAGATGCCCTTTCTGGATCTACTGCTTCTTTTGCTACCCTGCAGAAAAATATTTCTTCAGCTGATTGCTGGAGATTCAGCTTGATCTAGTATCGCTCTGATACCATGTGAAACTTCTACTACAGTGTATTGGTTTATTTCTCCTACTTGATTTAAATTAATTCAAGTTATTTTCATAGATTAGATTCATAAAATACCGAAATAAACACAACTACAACCTACACATGCCAATCATGTACTGAATAATACGCTCATGCAACAAAGTGACACATGGATTTTTGGACAGAAGTCCCTGGAAAAACCCAAAGCGGGAAAATCGGTGCAACAAATATGAGGGTTTATTATTAAGTAGTTCTGAGTACAGTAAATCTGCGTTCCAGATTTGGAAAACCCGATAGAGAATAAAAGAAATCAAATCTGCCACTGATTTGAAGTTCTAGTGCCATATATCTGACTGATCCACACCCTCAAACGGGATTTATAGATCTTAGCCCGAATCTGGCCCTAGAAACCCTCAGCGCTGCCCCTGAATCCCCAGCGTCAGCCCTGCTAGCCTCAGAATGCCACTGTGTTTCCTAGAGAGGGACTGCGTAACCTTGGAAGGCTGACGCAGGCCTTACACTGGCCTAGAAGCCCTCCTGTGTAATTCTGAAACCCTCTAAAGCCTCTGCATTGTCCTGCGTAGCGGCTGCGCAACACCTACATAGCTGCTGCTCTGCTTCTCTGTCCTGTCCTTGTTGCTGCCCTCTGCCTCTTACTGACTCTTGGCCTTGGAATCAAATCATTCCCTTGGCCAATACTACCCCTCACTGCAGGAAATTCCTTCGGAAATTCTTTGCAAACTCGACATAGAATTCTAGACCTATTCCTCAGCTCTGCAACTGTGTGTCTTTCCAGTTGACCCTCAAGCCTTTCTCTTATACATTTCGTTGAACCCTTCAACGGTCGAGATTAAATCATTCATCAATGGGTGAGATTAAATGACTGCTTGATCCATGTGACTTAAGACAATTTCAGCACATGTGTTAATTAATTCACTTTAATTATTTTATTTTCCTAAGTTTAGACTTAGGAAATCCATTAAAATAATTAATTTCTTGAATAACTTGAGCACCAACATAAATTTCTCAAATCCCTTTCTGGGTTTTGGAGATCAAGTGTGTCCTAGCCCTTCCACAAAATTTCAGTGTTAGAGCACACCGGATGCTACACCAACTATACAAAATCTCAACATTGCACAATCCCTGGCTTACGCACTTCCTGGTGGAGTTGTAAGTTTTGCAACTCCTCTACTACTCAGCAACCGAGAAATGCTGATTTCCTCGGTTAGGAAATCACTAAGGAAGAAATTCCCAAAATATATGTTGTTGATTCCTTCTAACGCTTTTTTGTCCAACAACAGCTTTAGAAAACTGCGTCCTTCTATCTTCTATGTGGAGGCTCTGCGCTGCTCCCTCTGCCTTGGCAAGATCTCGAATCTGGAAGTCCTTCCTCTCTGTCGATTCACTCAGAGAAATACTACCAATAAAATCTCATCCCTCCTGGCCAGAACTGCGCAATCCTTCAATGGATTCGTTTTGTTGCACAACATCAACAACGACCTTCACTTCAAAAATCAGTTCTGTCCTTCCTGTTTTACATCAATGCTCTGATACCATGTGAAAATTCCTAGATCCAAACAGATCTGATGAATCCTAGTGCAACAACTAAGTGTATTTCTCCTATTAAGTAAATTACATTACATAATTAATTTAGATCTAAATTATTGAAGTGACTACTGAAGCAACCTACACTAAAATTGATTCAGAAACAAGGATATCATTCACATATGACACCTTTATTTTGGACTAAGTCCCCGGAATAACCCAATGCGGGAAAATCGGTGCAACAAATCTGAGGGTTTTATTATTAAGTAGTAGCAATGTCTGAATACCCTCGAGGGTTATTCAGTAACAGAGAGAAATGCTAGCGAAAGAATATGTGGGAAATACCTCACTCATGTGAAAATTTCTGAGCACAGAAATCCTACTGTAAAATATTGATTTACTTCTCCTACTTGATTTATTACACAAGTTATTTAATTGAACATGTTGAGAAAAACTCCGAAGTAAACACAACTAGCAACCTACACAAATACAAATCATTTACTGAACATCATGCACATGTGACAAAGGACACAGATTTTTCGGACCAATGTCCCCGGAAAAACCCAATGTGGGAAAACTGGTGCAACACATATGAGGGTTTATTATTATTAAGAAAAAGTTTCTGAGTACATCTAGGGTGCCATAAATCAACTCACCCAATAGAGAAATCTTCGGCTACAGAGAAAAATGTGAGATATACCTCACTCTCGCAAGTCCCGACTCTCCACTAATCCGTATGAGCAACTGGTGAAACCCTAGTTGGCTCTGCGCAGTCTTTGTGTTGCCACTGCGTAAGGTTGTGTGGCCCTAGATGAGGGACTACAACACCCTAGCTTTGTGTGGATCTGCTTCTCCGGATTTTGGTTTCTGCGCTGTCAACTTAGAAACCCCAGTGTCCAACAATATTTCGGACTTTCCTTGGAGACATTGCGTTGCCCCTGCATGAGCCCTGCATGGGCCTGCATCACCCTCTCAAGGCACTGCGTGATACCCTCTGTTGGTTGCGCTGCTTCCACTGCGTCTTTGTTGCCCTTACTCTGCGTTGTACTCTTGGCCCTCCAGACCAATCACTGCATCTGCCCCTCACTGCTTCTGTGAGTCACTCAAATTTGATCTTCATCCAAGCATTGCTCCGTCAGAAGAATTCGATCTCTTAAACTCTGTGTGTTTCCTCCAACTGACCCCAAGCCCTTCCTTTATACTTTTCTCGTTGACACATCAACGACCGCGATCTAATCTCTAATCAATGGCTAATATTAGAAGTAGCTTGATCCACATCACTTAGAGTGTTCTCATCACATGTGTAAATTAATTCACTTTAATTTTTTTATTTTCCGAAGTTAGACTTAGGGTCCTCATTAAAAAAATTTTGAATAACTTTTACACCAGATGGAATTTTTCCAAACGCTTTCTGGGTTTTGGAGATCTCATGTGTTCTAGCCCCTCCACCAATTTTCGGAGCTAGAGCACATCTAATGCTACCCCAAAATCTCAACACTCCCACTTAGCGAGGAGTGTGCTCTAGCAATACTTCCACATCGAAGCATTGCCCTGATCTCTGGCATCGGTCTTCGCGTAGATGCTTGGCCTGCTGCCCTTCATCCATTGTGCTCCTGCTCTCTGTAATGCAGCCCATGTCATTGTCACTAACACTGCCACATTTGTACTGCAACTCCCTCTCAAATTGTTGCATCATGCTGCCAACTGCTGCACTGCAACTCAGTTGCTGAGAAGTAAGCAACTAAAGGACCTCTACCCAATCACTGACAGACAAGTCAGTCGGGCTTCATCTCATCACTGAAGCACCCTCGGATGCTGCATTGTGTTGTCCTTCTAGAGCCACTGCGCTGTTGTTGCTCTGCACTACGTAAGCACAACCCCTCTGCGCTGTTGAAGTCCCATCAGCCTCTGCGCCGCTGCTTCTACGTGTGAAATTTTACACAAGGAAAATATTTCTGCAATACTTGTTTATTTCTCCTACTTATGAGATAAGTTATTTACAGATGCTTTAGTGAATTCTGAAATAAACACATTTGCAGATCTTCACTATCACTAAGAGCATAAGAACAGAAAGATAAATTACATAAGTAACACAATAGAAACAACCATATGAACACAATTATTTTTGGACAATTGTCCTCAGAAAAAACCTAATGTGGGAAAACCGGTGCAGCAAATGAGGGTTTTGTATTTATCTTTAGAAATGGAAAGTACATTTACAAGAGTCTGATGAGCAGATAAAATTAGCAGACACTTGGCTAAATTTTCTGGAACCTCGGGATGGCCTCCTTCACCCTCTACGTCATCTAGTGTGAGAGCTCTGCGGAGTCTCTCCTTGGACTGTGTGATTCTGCGTAAAGAGGGTCTTGCTGCTGATCAACTCACCCTTCCCTTCATCCTTCTGACTTCTGCTTCCCGATAACTGACTCCTCCCTCCTCCTTCTGCTTCTGTAACCCCGCCTCTACAATCTCACCCACTGAAATCGAATTCTCTTGCTTCAAAATCGATTTCCTTCAGGTACTGAGAGTGTCCCCGGCTTGATTTCCAAATGGCCCTCAAGTCTCTTCTTATATTCTTCTCGCTGATGAATCAATGGCCAAGATTATGTCGTTAATCAATGGCTCAAATTAAAAGATGATTTGATCTTTGTTTTCTAGAAGATTCACACTCTGCTCTGTTAATACCCTTTAATTGTATAATTTCCCTAAGTTTAAACTTAGGGTCTGCATTAAAATAATTAATTATTTTAATAAAGTCATATTCGAGTGGAATTTCCACAAACGACTTCTGGGTTCTCTGGATAACTGTTGTCCAAACCTCTATACCAAAAATGAGACTTAGAACACTTCCCGATGCTATAGAAATCAACACTATGTTGTTGCTTCCTCTTCACTGCGCTGCTCTAATCTACAACATCCTAGCTCTGCCTCTGCTTCATCATGATCTTCTGCACCCAATGCTCCAGTCATCCTGCTACTGTCTCAAGGTTCCCGTAGCTCGTATGTGATCCAAGAGTATGGGCACCTCAATGTTCCTGCCTCCCCATCTGTAACTGCTCTACAGAAATCAATATCGCCCCACCTCTTCTCTCGAGGCACATGAGCACTCATTGGCACATCATCATGACTACCACTGTCACCTCTAGCTGCTGCTGCCTTGGAATTTGAAGATTCCTTGTCCTTAGTCTTAGGACAAGTGCTAGCAAAGTATTCAAGCTCACTACATCTGAGGCATCGGATCTTGGATAGGTCCTTCTTCTTCTTCCCTTGCTATTGTTGTCCCTTTAATGTTAGGGCCGCATCCTCCTCCTCCTCCTTCTTCACCTTGCTACTTTCGCTGTTGAATTCCTTCTTGGTCACCCTCTGGATCTCCTCCTCTCGAAGGATAGCCCACATGTCACTGCAACTAAGGAGTTGTGCTTTGCCCAAAATGCTTTAGACAAAGGTCTCCCACCCATCAGTGACTGCATTCAAGGCAGTCCTCACCAAGAGCCCTTCATCTGGAGTTGCCCCCATGGCAATTAGCTGATCTTGGATTGTTTGTAATCTGGAGAGGAATGGATCAATCTCTTCTCCCTTATGCATTTGGAACATCTTCATTTGGTTCTCTAGAAGCATCTTCCGTTGGACAGAGTTGCCTTGATACAATGTGGTCAAAGTTGTCCACATCTCATATGTCGTCCTCTTCTCGATAGTGTGTGGGACCACGTGATCCTTCACCCCATCCATGATCAAGCGCTTTGCCCACGCGTGATTCTCGTTGAACTTCTTGAGAGCGTCTGCATCGGTCGGCACTTCCAGGACAATTTCCGCGTGGTCTCTGATACCGTACTCCTCCAGAACTGTCAGGATTCTGGCCTTCCAGATCGCAAAGTGGACATACCATCCAACGTATTTTGATCACGCAGTTCGTACGGGGCCATCTCTGCTCAAAGACTGTTGAAGCGGGTACTCTTCTCCCTTCTACTGCTGCTACATTCAACAGAAGACTGGATCTAGGTTTCTCAGCGATGGAAACCCTCTACAGTAGTTGCTCCCTCTGACAATTGATTTCCCTCTCAGAAGTCCTCTTCCAAATCTATTGAATCAGTCCTCTACGATCACCCTCTTGATCAAATCTCAGATTTCTTTGGCACAAATATGCTAAGAGACTGGTCTCCTCGCTTTGTCACCTTTGCTAGGCATTGTTCTGCACCGACATAACTGATGCCACACCAGCAACTTAGCGGAAAATGCACTTCCAGCCCCAGAAAACTGCACATCAACTCTCCAACTCAGACTGCGTCACCCTCCTGGTGTTGCGTCAGCGTTTGTGTGAGCAGACTAGGTCAGTGTCCCTCTCCTGGTGTCGCGTCAGCCTCTACGTGAGCAGACTGGCTCAGTGCCCCTCTCCTGGTGCTACGTCAAGCTTTGCGTAAGAAGACTGGCTCTACGTCACGTTTCTGGAGCTGTGTCAGCCTCTGCGTGAGCAGACTGACTTTGCGTCACCCTTGCAGGGTCTATGATGTCCCTCTGGTGCTGCGTTGCCTTCTTCCAGATCTGTGCTGCTTCAGCTGCCCTTCCTGCAGCGAATATCTTCAACCCCTTTGCCGATGGTTAAGCTTGATCCGCAATGCTCTGATACCATGTGAAAATTTCTGAGCACAGAAATCCTACTGCTAAATATTGATTTACTTCTCCTACTTGATTTATTACATAAGTTATTTAACTGAACATGTTCAGAAAAACTCCAAAGTAAACACAACTAGCAGCCTACACAAATACAAATCATTTACTGAACATCATGCACATATGACAAAGGACACAGATTTTTCGGACAAATGTCCCCGGAAAAACCCAACGCTGGAAAACCGATGCAACAGATATGAGGGTTTATTATTATTAAGCAGTAGTTTCTGAGTACATCTAGGGTGCCATAAAACGGCTCACCCACAGAGAAATCTTCGACTACGGGGAAAAATGTGAGATATACCTCATGCTGAGATTTTTTATAAGTTGGTGTAGCATCGGGTGTGCTCTAGCCCTGGAATTTTGTGGAGGGGCTAGGACACACTTATCTCCAAAACCCAGAAGGAGATTTGAGAAATTTCAATTGGTGCTTAAGTTATTCAAATAATTTATTATTTTTAATGGATTTTCGAAGTCCAGTTTTGAGCAGCACTGGGACTACGTTGGGCCAGCTAGGAAGACATTGTCCAGTCACTTCTCCTATTGCAGAAAATTTTGCTAAGATCCGAAAGCAGTGCTTCAGATCTTTAGTAACGCTGGTGGAGAAGAGATTCTGCAAGTGCAGAATTGAGCCTAGCTAAGGCAACAAAGGCAGGAGGAAGACAGTCACTCAGCAGATATGAGCCAAACAGATTTGAGGTTCGATTAGGAGGATCAGAGAGTACTGTACGTTTGAGTTTTGGTAGAATATTTCTAGGAGGGAAATCAGTGTTCAGCAGAATCAAGTACTAGAGGGTTTCTAGTCACCAAGAAACCCAGATCCAGAGGGAGAAGTACTATTTCTATCAAATCTGAGCAAATATGGCTCGATATGGACTGAGGGATCATGATAGATTGGATGGCATGTCCAACTACGTTATCTGGAGGGCCAGAATCCTCTCAGTTCTGGATGAGTATGGACTCAAAGAGCATGCAGAGAAGGTCCTTGTTGTACCAATCGCTGCAAATCCTCTCAAGAAGTATGAAGAAAATCAAGCGCGGACGAAGCGTTTGATCATAGACGGAGTCAAGGACCATGTGATTCCTCATATTGCTGGTAAGGCTACAACAAATGACATGTGGGTAGTATTGGACATGATGTACCAAGGAGGCTCCGTGCAAAGGAGAATGCTTCTTGAGAACCAGATGTAGTTGTTCCAAATGATGAAGGGTGAAGAGATAGATCCATTCCTCTTCAAGCTTCAAGCCATCCGAGATCAGCTGGTTGGCATTGGTGCTACTCCTGATGAGGGGCTCTCAGTGAGGACTACTCTGAATGCAGTCTCGAAATATTGGGAAACGTTTGTCCAGAGCATTCTGGGAAGGGCAGCGTTACCATCTTGGGCTGATATGTGGGCTATCCTCTACCAAGAGGAGATCAGGAGGGTCACCAAGCGTTAGAATATCAGTGGAGGAAGCGGAAAGGCCAAAGTCAAGGAAGAGGAGGAGGATGCAGCTCTTGCATAAAGGGAAAAGAAACAACAAGGGAAGAAGTAGAAGGACCTTTTTAAGGTCAGATGCTTTAACTGTGGTGATCTTGGACATTTCGCCAGCAGTTATCCTAAGAAGAAGGACAAAGACTCTTTTGATTCGAAGGCTACGACAACAAAGGATGATGGCTCTGATGATGATGCAGCCATGAGTGCTCATGTACCTCGAGATAAGAGGTGGGGTGACATGGATCGGTAGAGCATCTATAGACACTGGTGGGATCATTGAGTCAGCCCTACTCTTGGATCACATACGAGCTACAGGAGCCTTAAGACGGTAGCGGAATGAGTAGGGAGATGGTTGAAGGCCACATTGAAGCGGAAGAGGGAGCTGAAGAGCTAAAGAGGGAGCAACGTAATGCAGAGGTAGTAGCGCAGAGAGGCTGATGGGACTTTAGCAGCACAGAGAAGCTGTGCTCACGCAGTGCAATGTTCCAGCATGACAGTGTCTCCAGGAGGACAACGTGAATCAGCATCCAGGGAGCTATAGTGGTGGAGGGCAACTTGACTTATATGTCAAACAGTTGGGCAGAGTCTTGCAGTTGCTTACTTCTCAACCACTGAGTTGCAGTGCAGCAGTTAGTAGCGGCAGTGCTATGGGCAGTATGATGCAGCGATTTGAGAGGGAGCTGCAGTGCAGATGTGGCAGTGTTAGTGGCAGTGGCATGGGCAGCAGTACAGAGAATAGCAGTGCAGTGGATGGAGGACAGTAGGTCAAGCATCAGCAACATAGAATCTAGCTTCAAGATCTTGTAGTGCATGGTGTGGATGCATTGCTAGACTAGACTTTCTTAGAGCACACTCTGTGCTAAGAGGGAGTGTTGAGATTTTGTATAAGTTGGTGTAGCATCGGGTGTGCTCTAGCCCTGAAATTTTGTGGAGGGGTTAGGATACACTTGATCTTCAAAACCCAGAAAGGGATTTGAGAAATTTCAGTTGGTGCTTAAGTTATTCAAATAATTAATTATTTTTAATGGATTCCTAAGTCTAACTTGGGAAAATAAAATAATTAAAGTGAATTAATTAACACATATACTGAAATTGTCGAAAGTCACATGGATCAAGCAGTCTTTTAATCTCAGCTGTCGATGGATGATTTAATCCCGACCGTTGAAGGGTTCAACGAAAAGGTATAAGAGAAAGGCTTGAGGGTCAGTTGGAAAAGACACACAGTTGCAGAACTGAGGAATAGATCTGGAGTTCTAGGGCAGGTTTGTTAAGAATTTCCGGAGTAATTTCCTGTAGGGAGGGGTGGTATTGGCTAAGGGGATGATTTGATCCCAAGGGCCAAGAGACAACAAGAGGCAGAGGAGAAGCAACAAGGGTAGTGCAGAGGGGCTTTAGAGCCACGCAGTCCAACAGGGGCAGCGCATAGGCAGCTAGGGCCACGCAGGGCTGATGCAGGCCTAGCAAAGGCAGCACAGGGCAACGTAGACCCTCCATGGGTGACGCATGCCCTCCTAGAGCCACGCAGAGGCTGACGCAGGCCTTCAAAGCTGATGTTGGGGCTTCAGGAGCAGTGCTGAGGGTTTCTATGGTCGGATCCGGGCTGCGTTCTATAAATCCTGTTTGAGGGTGTGGATTAGTCTGATATTTGGCACTAGACCATCAGGTTAGCTGCAGATTCGATTTCTTTTTTTCTCTGTCGGGTTTTCCAGGCTTGGAACCCAGATTTGTTGTACACAGAACTACTTAATAGTAAACCCTCGTATTTGTTGCATCGGTTTTCCTGCTTTGGGTTTTTCCGGGGACTTATGTCCAAAAATCCATGTGTCACTTTGTTACATGAGCATATTATCCAGTAAATGATCTGCATGTGTAGGCTGTAGTTGTGTTTATTTTCGATATTTTCTGAATCTAATTTCTGGAAATAACTTGTATTAATTAAATCAAGTAGGAGAAAATAAACCAATACACTGCAGTAGAATTTTCACACCTCACTCTCGCAAGTCTCGGTTGATCCAGATGAGCAACTGTTGAAACCCCAGCTGGCTCTACGCAGTCTCTGCGTAAGGATGTGTGGCCCTGGATGAGGGACTGCGTCACCCTAGCTCTACATGGATCTTCTTCTCCAGAGTCTGGTTTCAGCCCTGCCGGCTCAGAAACCCCAGTCTCCAATAGAATTTTGGACTTTACTTAGAGACACTGCACTACCCCTGCGTGAGCCTTGTGTGGGCCTGCATCAACCTTTCAAGGGACAATGTGACACCCTCTGTTGGTTGCGTTTCCTCCACTGCGTCTTTGTTGCGCTTGCTCTGCATTGTACTCTTGGCCCTCTTGACCAATCACTGCATTTGCCCCTCACTGCTTCTCCGAGTCACTCAGATATGATCTTCTTCAGAGTACTGCTCCGTCAGAAGAATTCGATCTCTTAGGCTTTGTGTGTGTCCCCCAACTGAGCACAAGCCCTTCCTTTATACTTTTCTCGTTGACACATCAACGACCGTGATCTAATCTCTAATCAACGGCTAAGGTTTGAAGTAGCTTGATCCACGTGACTTAGAATGTTCTCATCACACGTGTAAATTAATTCACTTTAATTTTTTTATTTTCCCAAGTTAGACTTAGGGTTCTCATTAAAAAATTTAATTATTTGAATAACGTTTACACCGGATGGAATTTCTTCGAATTCTTTCTGGGTCTTGGAGATCCCATGTGTTCCAGCCCCTCCTCCAAGTTTTGGAGCTAGAGAACATACGAAGCTACCCCAAAATCTCAACAAGTCAATCACTGAGTCTCTGGCCAATCCAGATGAGGGAAAAACTGCCCTAGATAGACTCTGCGCAGATCCAATGCTGGAACTTCCAGCCACTACGTCACCCACTTCCACACTCAACGTTAACCCTCCTCCAAGTAGTTTTGCCTCTGTGGATGCTGAGGAACAACCTCCCGGTGCCACTTTCTAGATCCCGGCCTCCGAAACTGTTTCACTAGCAAAATTCCGAAACCTTTTCCTCTGCCTCTATGCTGCTTCTGCATGAGCTTACGCAGTCACTGCATTTACCCCTTCCTTCAACGCTGACTAGGCTAGATCACCTCTGCCTCTCTCTGACTGATGCTCCATCGGACTAAGAAATCTCTTTCCCTCTAGATGTTGTCTCTGCCCCTCACTTCTCAGATCTCTAGTTCGAAATTCTCAGCAAACCACGCCCCAGAAATTTCAATCTTAGATCAATTCAGTGTCTCTGTGTGTTTTCCAAATGATGCTCAAGCCTTGCTTTATAGTCTTCTCATTGACAAATCAACGACGCAAATTAGATGTCTAATCAATGCCTAAGATTAAAACATGACTTGATCTTCATTCTCTAGAAGACTCACACTCTGTTTTATTAATACCCTTTACAAACGGTTTCTGCGTTCTTTGGAATACAAGTGTCTAAGCCTCTCCACCAAATTTGAGACTTAGAGCACTTTATGATGCTACAAAAATCAACAGACTTCACCATATAATTACTGAGAAAAACAATAAGGAAAATACTAGCACACGAATGACACAGATATTTTGGACAATTGTCCCCAGATAAACCTAATGCGGGAAAACTGTGCAACAGATGAGGGTTTCTATTATTCAGCAATAATCTTCTTGTACAATTTACAATCAGCAGTATCAAGGAGGAACTTTCTATGATAACACTGGAGAACCTTCTCACAAAAATAGTTGATTAGAAATGTCCTCAGAATGACCCTCCTAGGCCTCCTGTGTCACCACTACGCTGGCTTTGCGTGGGTACTGTGCAGAATTGCGTCACCACTGCGCTGGCTCAACATGGGTACTGCGCAGAACTGCATCACCCTTTTGCGTTGTTACCTTCCTGCCCCTGCATTGTCTCTTCCTGCCACTGTGTCACCTGCTCTTGCACCTCGGACTATTGTTGAACCCTCTTTGCCTCTCCTCCACCTGCAACTCTCCCTTTGGATCGATTTTCTCTTGCTGAACTTCAGCCACTAGGAAAATCGATTTACTCGGGCAACTGAGTATCTGCATTGGTTTATTTTCCAAATGATCCTCTAGTCTTCCTTCGTAGCCTTCTCGTTGAGATATCAACGGTCGGGATTAGATCTTTAATCAACGTCTAAGATCATAACTTGACTTGATTCGTTTTTTCTAGAAGATTCACACTTTGCTTTATTAATGCCCTTTAATTATTTAATTTCCCTAAGTTTAGGCTTAGGGTCTCCATTAAAATATTTAATTATTTTAATAAAACATGTTCCAAGTGGAATTTCCACAAACGATTTCTAGGTTCTTTGGAATACATGTGTCTAAGCCTCTCCAAAATTTTTGAGACTTAGAGCACTTATGATGCTACAAAAAAAAATCAGCACTCCCTCTTAGCGAGGAAGGTACTCTAACAATATGCCTGCTGCATACTGCTCTAACCCTGAAGCATCTTCTGTGTTGTTGATATCTGACAATATGTCTATCAACCACTGCCCATGACGCTGCCACTACCCCTGCTGCATCTGTAATACAACTCCCTCTTAAGTGTTGTTTCATCCATTATTGAAACGGATTCTCAATCATCCCCATCTTTTCCCTGAATTGAACGAACTTTGTTCTCCCTAGGGCCTTGGTGAGAATGTCTACTATCTGATCTCCTGTGGGAATATACTACAACTGTACTGCTGCTCGCTGAACAGAGTCTAATAAAATGACACCTGATGTCGATGTGTTTCGACTGACCATGAAAAACAGGATTTTCAAAGAGCTTGATGCAAATCTGATTATCACATAGAATGTTGGTCGCTTCCATCTACCTTTTGAATAAATTCACAAGCAGTTTTCTAAGCCATATGGCCTAACACAAAGCTGTGTTGGCTGCAATATAATCTGCTTCAGTTGTGCTCAGTGTTATGGAATTTTGCTTCTTGCTACACCAAGAGGTCATACTTGATCCAATGTTGAAGCAGTACCCTGTGGTACTTTTCCGATCTACTGAACTTCCTGCCCATTCTGCATATGTGAATCCACGTAGAATGATGTCATCGCCTTGGGTGTATTTTAATCCATATCCAACTGTCTCGCACATATCAGAGAACATGTTTAGCAGGTGCCCAGTGTGCCCTCTTCGGTTCTACTATGAACTGACTGAGGGAGTTAGCAGCGTAGCAAATGTCTAGCTTGGCGTTGACCAGATACATGAGAGGCCCTATGAGCTGCCTGTACAAGGTGGGGTCCACTTCCTTATCTTCAGATGCATCAATTTTCTTCCAAATGTTGATCATTGGAGTAGCCATGGGTCTACAGTCCTGCATTCTAAATTTCTTTAGAATTTTTGTAGCGTATCTCCCTTGACCAAGGAAGGTTTCTCCCTTCTGCTGCCAAACTTCCAATCCTAAGAAATAGTGCATCAGCCGCAAATCCTTCATGTCAAATTCTTCTGCTCTATTCTTCTTGCAGTCTTTGATGAGCCAAGATGATCCTGTCAAAAACAAATCATCTACATACAAAACCAAAATCAAAGGCTCATTCTCTACTGTGAGATAGTAGAGATTGGGATCAACGTCACTCTTGACAAATCCCATCTACTGCAAGTATCCATCAATTCGACCGTACCATGATCTAGGTGTCTGTTTAAGTCCATATAAGGATTTCTTCTGCCTGCATACATGAGTTTTCTTCTCATATGTTTCGAAGCCTTCTGGTTGTTCGATGTAAACCTCTTCTTCTATCACCCCGTTCAAGAATGCAGTCTTGACGTCCATTTGGTGAATCTCCCATCCCATCTACTACGCTGCAAGAGATATAATGGATCTGATAGAGGTATATATGGCTACTGGGGCGAAGGTTTCTTCGTTTTCTATCTCTTCCTTCTGAGCATACCCCTTAGCCACGAACCTGACCTTGTACTTCTCTACACTATCGTCTGCAGTATACTTGATCTTGTAGATCCACCTGGAACCTACAATTGATCTGTCCTGTGGTCTAGGTACGACTTCCCAGACATCATTGGTCATGCCAAGAGTTGTATTCCTCTACCATAGCATCCACCCACACTTGATGCTGTGCAGCCTCCTGAAAGCTAGAGGGCTCTTCAACCTGAGCTACCAATGCTTGGTATATGTCAGGTTGTCTACGCTACCTTTTCTCGGTTCTAGGAGCCCCAACAAACTCCTCAGTGTCCCTCAACGTCTGTTGTACTTCTCTGTTGATTCTGCTACTGGTAGTGGGTGGCTCAATCATCTCTTCGTCCTGTTGTCCCATCTGCTGCAAGCTATCTAGATTTTCTTCTCTTGAAGAAATGCTAGTACTAGTCATAGTGCTAGATCCTGATGGTTGTCCATCTGCTGGATCTTCTCCTAGCTACCGTTGGACAAGAGGTTCATCCTCAGACTATTCTTCCGTAGACATTTCACAGGATTTTTTGAAGGCTCGATCCTCAATGAATTTCACATCTCTCCTTACTACCACTTTCTTGTTTCATGGAATGTAGATTCTGTATGCCTTGGAAGTCTCGCTATATCCCACGAGATATCCTTTCTTAGTAGTCTAATGATTAATCTAATTTGCTCCTCTTCTCGTCTGGGACATGACAATAAGCCACACTCCCAAAATTTTTGAGGTGACTTACCTTTAGCTTCATCCCTGTAAAGACACTCTCGGGCATTGTCTTCTGCAATGCTTTGTGAGGGGCCCTGTTTTGGATATATACAGCTGTGCTGCATGCTTCTTCCCACATAAATATAGGCAGATCTTGGTCATACAACATTGCCTTTGCTGCTCCAACAATAGTCCTGTTCTTCCGTTCTGCAACTCCATTCTGCTCCGGACTGTAAGGAGTTTTCCATTCTCTTCTGATGCCCTCTTTGCACAGAATTTTGTCAATTCTTTATCAGTATATTCACCACCATTCTGAATGCATTCCTAGTCAGGTTTTCTACCAAAGCTTTGAATTCTCTGAACTGATGAAAGGCCTCATCCTTCGTCTTAAGGAAGTAAATCCAAGTGTCCCTGGAATGGTCATCTATGAAAGTGACAAAATACTCACTTCCACCAAGAGCTCTTGTGGACATTGGTCCACAGATATCCGAGTGTATTAGTCCTAATACACTTTTCGCCCTATTGTTGCTCTTGGAATATGCTACTTTTGCGTATATGCCTAAAACACACCCTCTGCACACATCATCATGTTTGGTACTAAGAACTGGAACTCCAGTAACTGTTTCTCTGAGCATTCTCAGAGCCATAGTTCATTCAAATTTGATTCGCTGCTTAGATTGTTGCCCATCAGTTCCATTGGAGACTCGAGCTGCAACTTGTATAGTTTGTTGCTTCGAATCCCAATCTGAGCCTTCTTCTTCCAGCTTAGATACTTGACATATACTTTTCTTCCGATAAAGTATATGTCATGTCTGTGGTTCTGCAATTGAGACAGTGAAAGTAAATTCATTCCCATACCTGGCACATGCAACACATTAGTGGCTCGAAGACTCTCTCTTTCTTCTGTCTGAAATTCTATGGTCCCTTTTCCCACAAGAGTACACTTTGTCTTATTTCCCATAGTAATTTGGAAGTCCATCTGTTCTTCTTGATAGCTTGAGAAATGCTCTCTTTCTCTAGTCATATGGGTTGAAGCCCCACTATCAATATACCAATCATATGATCATGTAGTACTGGGTAAGCACACACATTCTTTTTCCAGCCTAGAGGCAAACTCTAATAAAACTTGATCTTCCATCTTCTCCGTGTCTTTCCCTTCTCCGATAGTTTCTGCAAAAAGGAATGCGTAAGCCCTTAAGGGTATGATTTTCTGCCAAAGCAACACCACGAGATCCCCTTTGGCGTAGATCCTCCTACTTTCTTTCCTAACCTTGCTCTGATACCATTTGAAAATTTCAACTTGAAATCTTACTGCATTATCTGATGTTATTTCTTCTACTTATTAATCATAAATAAGTTATTTGCAGAAATCTCTTTGGTAAATATCGAAATAAATTCAAACGCAAACTTCACCATATAATTACTGAGCAAAACAATAAGGAAAATACTAGCACACAAATGACACTGATATTTTGGACAATTGTCTCCAAAAAAAAACCAATGTGGGAAAACCGGTGCAGTAGATGAGGGTTTGTATTATTCAGTAGTAATTTTCTTGTACAATTTACAATCAACAATAACAAGGAGAAACTTTCTATGATAACAGTGGAGAACCTTCTCACAAAAATAGCTAATGAGAAATGTCGTCGGAAGGACCCTCCTGGGCCTCTTGCGTTACCATTGCACTGGCTCTACGTGGGTACTACACAGAACTTCGATTTTCTCTTGTTGAACTTCAGTGACTGAGAAAATTGATTTACTCGGACAACTGAGTATCTGCACTGGTGTATTTTCCAAATGACCCTCAAGTCTTCCTTTCTAGTCTTCTCGTTGAGATATCAATGATCGGGATTAGATCTTTAATCGACAACAGATCATAACTTGACTTAATCCGTGTTTTCTAGAAGATTCACACTCTGTTTTATTAATGCTCTTTAATTATTTAATTTCCCTAAGTTTAGACTTAGGGTAATAAAACATCTTCTAAGTGGAATTTCCACAAACGATTTATGGGTTCTTTGGAATACATGTGTCTAAGCCTCTCCACAAATTTTGAGACTGAGTACTTCCAATGCTACAAAAAAAGTCAACATAAAGTCCGAGCATGAGTTCCATATCCATACCTTCCAATACATTTTGATAAGATTGTGCATATCGTTCCGCATTCTTTTGTAGTTCCTGAATCTCTTAGTCAGTGAGTTTTCCAAACGTAGGACCAAGATTAATCTCTTTTTTTATGATAGTCCATTTTCTATGATTTTGCATATTAGGATCAAAGTGGAGTCACCAGGGTGAAACGAAGTGCCTTGATAGATGCTCGTTTCACCCTACAAGCATTATTTTTGAAGTTCAATGAAGAACTAGGGCGTCGTTCTTCCGATGGAGTCGCCAAACATGATATATCAATATCGTCGTATGGAGAACAAGGCACATGTCTCGTCCCCTGCAATGGCGCCAGAAATGTTACCACTCAAACTAGTAGGGCACCTAAAGGGGTTCCTAAGAGGGCCACTGCTAGGCTAAAGGCAATGGTGGAGGCTTAGCCCACTGTCACCACAGATAAGACTCCTTGCTCTTTACAGAATTTCACCGATGGGAGGGGTCTCGATGTTTTTGGGAAGCCACTAATAAAGGATAAATCAATGAATAAGTGTGAAGTGATCCCAGAAGCCCTTTCTTGAGGAATATGTATGTAGTGGAGCTTGCTTGCTCTTAAAGCAAGGGGCTTGATCTTCTAAGGGGAAGGGAGAAGGATGAAGGGTATGACTTGTAGAGCTACTCCCTGATCCCTCAAATCCTATAAGAACTTGGTTTCCCAAATGGCTCTTAATGATTAATCTTTGATAGAAAATGGGACCATATGGGACCAAGTGGACCCAGCCTAGGTTCGGGGATGGAATATAGTAACCAATGATGTTCCTATCCTGGACAAGGGGAGGGGAAAGGATCAAAAAAGAAATTTTGCTTCAAAAGTTCCAATTGATCGTACTAGGTTCTAGCCTTGGGGATAGCTAGGCAAAACTTGGTCCTAGAGCTAGGGCTTGAAGTTCCCAAATATTCCACCATCGGAATTGCCTCAAATTTGGAGGAGAGTGAGTGGACCCACCAGTGTAGTAGACTCTAGGAGATCAAAGTTTTCCTATGGGTCAATTCTCGGGAAATTGATACCCTGGGTGACCTATTAGGGCTAGACCTAAGACAAAGGGGAAAAAGGTAAGAAAGAAGGGGAAAATGACCACCCGTTTGAGGGACCAGTGCCTAATTGCCTTGGGGATATGGAGTTAAGGATGATAATGATTGAGAATTCGGTTTCTTGATCAAGGAGGCTTGGAAAATCAACTCCGTCCAATGTCAAGGGAAAGAGAAGAAAAGTGACCTTCAAGCATTTACACTCCATACAAAGGGTGCAAGCTTATTGAGACAAAACAATCTCTAGGACATTTCATACATCTAACAATGGCCCATACATTAAACGAGCTAAATAGACACTTAATTCCACATTCCAATCATCCAACAATTAGCCCTAATTATGGCGAAGTTCAATAGTATGCAGCAACAAGAATATAACATCTAATCACTTACATTGTTAGAGAGTATATCCAATCAACATCACATTAACAAAAAACAAAGCTCCAAGATAAAAATGGCCCAAATACATACATCAAAATTCATCAATTTATCCAAAATAATCCTCCGAGAAGAAATGCGAAGTTTCCTAAAGATAGAGAGATCCCAAGTGAAGTGATTATACAAATGAATCTAGCTAACATCAATTTATGCCCCTTTTAGGAGTTCGAATTAGCTTATGAGCCTACATTAGCCCCTACTAATAAAATAATGTGCAAATAAAACACCTATTCGTGACAAGCCCACCAAACTAGCTCATAACTGGAAAAATAGGTCTCTCAACAGGTCAAGTAATAATATGTACTTGTTGTGGGGCCCTCCAAAGGCCTAATAATATCAAGAAGTGCCATAATGATGAATAAACTCCTCAAAATATGATGGACAAGGGGGTGGCCCCTTGTTCTGCAAGTAGTAGACCTGTGGTGCTCCCAGCGGGTGTGCGGACACATAAATGACCCCATGGGTCTCCATATGAGTCAAAGATTCCTGTAGATCCTCTGCAAGGGATCAAGTGATGGAATGAACGCTGCCATGATATCGTACAAGTCCTGGGACACTTGCCAAGAGTGTGGGGCTCCTGTGGGGCTTGTTGGGCATAGTGTGCCAAGCACATCATCATCATCCCAAAATTGGATCACTAATAGACTTTGAATATCAATGGGGATCCGTGGAGTATTGTCTGCTACTATGGAAGTCCATGGCTCTCTACGCACACCCTATATGTGCCAATGTAACCCTCTAGGGTTAGGGCCCCATATAAGGAGACCAAACCCAAATGGAAACCACCTGCTATCCTGTATAAGATCCAATGGGTACCCTAGGCTTCCAGTACAACCTGTCATTAGAGTAATCGTGTAAAAGAGAGTACAAATCATGCATAACAAAGTGGGCACTTCACAATGGCATGCCCTTCCGTAGTGGGCTTTGGCATGTGCTAGTGTCTCCATATTCGAAAGGGGGTTAGTCACATACCTTGTTAAGTGGTTTTAGCCCTTAAAGAGGATAGTATGTCCAGGGTACATCCCTCTAATGGGAGTGGCAAGTGATAAATAAGTGAAATGTAGTAGGGAATGAGATGGACAATCCTAAGCCACATATTGGGGCATAGGGGCACCCAAATAAGGGGAAGCCCACACCAGGGTATATAATGTGTAGGAAGGAGCAATCGTGGTACATAAGGTGCCCTGGCCTTGATTTTTTCACCCTTCTTTATAAGCCTTTTTCCTTTTATGAATTTTCTTTAATTGATTGGTTGGGGCTCAAGGATAAGAGCATGATGTGTCAAATATAGCAGTGATTACCCCTTTAAGGTAGGTCGGTTCATTGCCCTCCAGGGGTTGGGACAATCATGGGTTCCTGAATGAAAAAGGAAGCTCATCTAGGGCTTGTGGAACCAGGGTTATGGCCATGGGCATGGGGCAGAGCTCATGTATTAGCTTTCGCCCATGTGCTAATTATTTTTTTCCCAACCATCTTTTGCATTTTGTGGCACAATTTCCTGTTAAGTGTGGCCAATTATGTTTTTTCTTTTTCTTTTAGCTACTTCACCCTCCGGGGCATCATTCCAAGCCTGACCCAAGGTGGGGGCAAGGGGATAGAGAGGCTGACCTTATGTGGACCCATGGATGCTATGTGGACCCAGGTGGGAGAAATGATGAATGGGGGTATAATGAGTGGAAGGGGAGTAATATATGCGGATAAAGGAGCGAGACCACGTACCCAAAGTCAGGGTTTCCCAAGTAGTACCACCCTAGAACCAAATGGTCAATAAAGGAGATCCGGCACGGGACTAAGATGCAAGGGTAACACCCAAAAGAGATCAAGGGGACAAGAGCACAAACTAATCCCACCCTTTATGCCAAATCCCTTATCAATCCATGCATAGAAGTATCCATGATAAGTAAACCCAATACTCAATTACCAAATGACAAGACATATCTTTAGATTCGGGAGGCCCACCTTCAAACATACGATCAATACAGATGGGTGAGGGACCACATGGTTGGCTCAGGTGGCAAAGAAATGGCACAACGAGTTAGAAGAAGGCTACAAGGGGTTGTCGGCTGCCGACTGAGGTCCATCATGGAGAAAAAATTCTCCCAGGGATATCACCCACGAAGTGGCAGGTAACAAGTAGGGCATCAATAATTCTTTTTTCTCAGATTTGTTTTTGAAGATTAATAAGAAAACCCACATTTGTTGCACCGTTTTTCCGCATTAGGTTTTTTTGGGGAAAATTGTCCAAGAAATAGCCGTGTTAGTTTTCTTGTGTGTGCTAGAATATCTATGTTTCCAGTATTTTATTTTTCACAGTAAATTTGTTGTGAAAATTGCAGTTGTGAATTTATTCGTTGTTTGTTGCAACAAATAACTGCATAATCAATTTACAGTTAGAAGAATATTTTCCAGTTGCTGCAATAGATGAAATTTTCACAGCAGGCAACATCAGGTTGACGCAGAGGTTATGTTGACCCAATTAGACGGCTTACTTTTCAATGGCAATCCAGTGCCAGAATTGCCTAGAGTGAGGTTAAATTCCCTCTAGATATTGTTTCCAGTATTTTCTCTGCAGGATAGTCAAATTTCAACATCTAGATTATTGTACTCAGAATTTCTCACTGCTGCATAATAATTAAAACCCTCAGTTGTTGCACCGGTTTTCCCACGTTGGGTTTTTCCAGGGACATTTGTCCAAAAATAACCGTGTCATTTTTATGTGTGCGCTAGAATTTTCTCAATGTTCAGCGCTATTTTCTTCCACAGTTTATTTGTGAAAATCACAGTGTGAATTATTTGGTATTTTCCGTAGCAAACTACAAACAAATTGTTAAATAAAATTACAATTAGGAAAATAATCTCCAATTGTTGTGATAGATGAAATTTTCACACACAGATCTGAAGATATTTATCACAGGTTTACAATAGAGATATATCCAAGTTCCAACCTTCCTTAACTCCTTGCTCTTTTCTGCGATTCTTCTTTTGTCTTAACCGAATTGGATGCTTTGATTGAACCATCCATTACTTGTATTTATACTTATTCATTGGTTCTGAATAGTCATAACTCATGGAGAGCCAACCTGTGTGTAGGAGGCTGACAGTCGACCTTTTCTCTAATTGTAGCAAGAACACCATCATTCCATTCATCACCATCCAAACATAACTCAAATTATATGTTTTGTGTACTTTGTGCTAAACCATGGAGAAGCTATAAACCGTGAAGGCAAGGAAAGCTTTGCTGAACGGTAACATATTAAAAGTGCAGTGTGTCGCTACAAGAATAGCATTCAAAGAGCTCCCATAATGGACTATGAGTCTAATAATTATTATCCTACCAAAATTCAATATCCTCATACTATGCCAGTGTGGCCCTCCTATTGGCCTTCCATTGTTTTTCAACGTGCTAACAATTGACCTACTTATAAGATTTTTTTTGAGATCAGAATGGTGTGATTTTTGTAACTCACACAGCAACGCTTTTCTATTGCAAATCATTTGATCCACAAGCTCGTTCCATCAATTTTCAATGATGGTAACCTCGTTCCTTGCCCAACACCATTAGTGGCCCTTCTCACTCTTTTGTGGATTTATTTAGTGTCTTTATTGGTTGCAGATCAAACTTTTATTATCCACCGCATAATGGTATTGCTCAACTAGAGATTTGTTATTAAGGGCAGCATTCTAGTTGAATACTAATCCAAAATTGGTGTCTTGTTTATCATAAAATCTTTCCAAGCTTTCTCCATTGTACCTAGGGTATGCTCAGGACACTAATGCAAGTGTTTCATCAATACATTTAGGGTTAAGGTTTTATTGCAAGGAGTTGTTCTTCATAGACTTAGGGATCCTTCCAAGTATGTTCATACATTCATGGCAGCCTTTAGGGATTTTGTTATGCTAGAGCTTCTTCTCATTAGGATTAGGTTATGCTCCAACAAGGGTTAGCATCAAACATCTAGGGCTAGCATCTAGGATATCTTCAATCAACCTTTCTAGGGCTTGCCATCCAATAATCTTCCAAGGCTCGTCAATCGAACAATGCTAGAGATTCTTCATCCATTAGTCTGCTAGGGCATCATGTATCTAGGGCTCCTCATCATCAATGATAGACATGACATCATATTGACATCAATGACAACCTTATCCAACATCCTTGTTGATTGCAGACACTCCACAAATAGCATACCTATCTGGTTCCCGCACAGTTGGAGCTTGGTATTGACTGAATTTAGTAGGTAATATTGACTGTAAGGCAACTACTCATTGATGGTTCCTTACAATAAAACTAGATTGAATTTCATCATTCTTAGTTAACATTGAAGAGAATGTCTCAAGGTTGGTCCAAACTGACAAAACAATGGTGCAGTATTATCTATACTTCAATTATCTGTCATAATTCCTGGTGAAGTTTGGACCTACGTTCCCATGATTAGTGCATTGCAAAGAGGATCCTCATGCAAGAGTCATACTGAGGAAGATGATTATTTTAAAACAGTATGGCATTGCCCTCAATTAAACACTTAAGTATTGACACAGGAATCACAGCTTCTACATGAATTTGCAATTGTCTGTTCTAGTTCAGATTCCGTCTTTGGGTTATCTAATCATCCTTTTACCCTAGGCTTGTATTGGCAATCACACTAGATTCTACTTGATGTTTTTTCATGTACTTTGTAGAATTCAGACTTACACTTTCCATTGACAAATTGTTTCTCTTCCTAACTTGGTTACTTTCATTGGACAGGAAGGGGACCGGATTTTGTGTAGGCATCCATTCAATGAATCTAAACGAGCATATGTTGTACCAAAACGAGTGGAGAAACTTTATAAATGCTACTGGTCAGGAAACTCAGGTAAGTGTCATGTTTTTCTTTTAAATTATACATCTGTTTGCTTTGAGGTCATTGTGTATCCATGTTTCCTATCAGTAGATTCATGGAAAATCACAATCTCAAAAGCAAATGCTTTAAGAAAATCTAAGAATGAACTAATTTTGCTAATACTGAATGCAAAGTAAACGTACTTTTCTGCCATTAGGGCAAGGGATTCATGAAAAGTTGTTTTACAATATGCATGAATGGAAATGTTGAGTAAGGATGGATATTGGTAAATAACTCTAAGGTTTTATCATCTCCATTGGTCCCAATCTTTGGCTATTTAGCAGATTATGACAATTTAAAATAATCATCTTTGCAATTCACTGTCAGTAGGCGACGAAAGCAATCATAGCAACAAGAAAAAAATACACCATTTAAAACAGGGCTTCAAATTCAGCTTTATGAATTGTAAATGGGTTTAAACTGTCCTTTGTTACTCACTATGGTAGTCTTTAATTTTATTTTTACTTTATATCTTGATTGTACATGATATTAAAGGCGGTTAAGATTCAAGAACATTACAACACTAAATTATTAATGAGCTTCTGAAACGAATCAACTAAGCCTCTCTTTCTTGTATTAGGAATCTATTACTACCTATCCTTTAACCTGGCCGTATGAATGAAACTGCCTATTCTGTCATATGAGTAGTAGATAGATGCTATCAAGTAAGGTGTGTTACCACTCAAACCAGCAGGGGCCCTAAAGGGACTCCTAAGAGGGCAATTGCTAGGTCAAGGGCAATGATGGAGACTTAGCGCACTGTCACAACAGCTAAGACTCCCTGCTCTTTACGGACTTTCACCGATGGGATGAGACCCGGTAATTAGGAAGTCACTTATAAAGTATAGATCAATGACTAGGTATGAAGTGACCTTAGAAACCCTTTCCCTAGGATAGAATGAAGAGTGGAACTTGCTTGCCTTTTAAGCAAGGGACTTGATCTTCTAGGGAGAGGGGATGAGGATTGGAGGGTTGAGGTATAAGGATAAGACCTATAAAAGAGATTCTCAATCCCTAAAATCCCTTTGGGAACTTGGATTCCCGAGTAGTCTTTGATAAATAGGCTTTGGTGAAGAATGGGACCACACGAGGCCAAGTGGACCCAACTCAGGTTAGGAGATGGATTTCGGCAACCAATGATGCTCTTAACCTGGCCAAGGTGAGGAGAAAGGATCAAACAAGAATTTTCATCCAAAGATATCAAATTGATCCTACTAGGTTCTAGCCTTGGGAACACTTAGGCAAAACTTGATCCTAGAGCTAGGGCTTGAGGTATCTAGAGATTCCACTATCGGAATTGCTTCAAATTTGGATGAGAATTAGGGGACCCACCAACGCATTTGTATCTAGGAGATTGAAGTTTTCCTGTGGGAAGTTTCCCAGAAAATTGATGCCCTAGGTGCCCTACTGGGGCTAGACCTAGGAAAAAAGGGGAAAAGGTGAAAAAGAGGGTAAAATGATCACCCTTTTTCAAGGACCAATGCCTGATTTACTTGGGGATGTGGAGTCAAGGATAATAATGAAGAAGGATTTAGTCTCTCGTTCAAGGAGGCTCCAAAAGTCAACTTCATCCAATGTTAGAGGAAAGAGAAGAAAAGTGACATTCAAGCATTTATGCTTCATAAAAATGGTGCAAGCTTATCAACATAACATGTTCTCTTGGACATTTCATTCATCTAACAATGGTCCATACATAGAATAAGCTAAATAGACACATAATTCCACATTTCATATATCACGGCAACAAGAAAAATAGCGTTAAATTTTCACTTACAATGTTAGAGAGTATATCCAACAAGCATCACATTTGCAAATAAGAAGCTCCAAGATAGAAATTTTCCAAATCCATACATCAAAATTCATCCATCATCCGAAAAATAATCCTCCAAGGTAAAATGCAAAGTTCTCTAAATATAGAGAGATCCCAAGTCAAGTGATGATACAAATGAATCCAACTAAATCCTATTTATACACCAATTATGAGTTTGATTTAGCTAATGAGCCTACATTAGCCCCTAAAAATAAAATAATGTGCAAATAAACTAACTTTTGGTGACATGCCCACCATATTAGCTCATAAATGAAATAACAAGCCTCTTAGGAGGTCAAATAATAATATATGCATGTCGTCAGGCCCTCCAAGTGGCCTGATGATGTCCACAAGTGCCATAATGATGAATAAAACCCTCAAAACGTGATGGACAAGGGGGTGGCTCCTTGTTCTCCAAGTAGTAGACCTTTGGTGCTCCTAGTGTGTGTGGGGCACACCAATGACCCCATGGGTCTTCATAAGATTCGAAGATGCATGTTGATCGTCTGTAAGGGCTCATATGATGGAATGAATGCTCACATGTCATCGCACACGTCCTGGGACACCCGCCAAGTGTGTGGTGCTCCTGTGGGGCATGTTGGGCATGTATTAAGTGCATCATCCTCGTCTCAAAGGTGGATCTTTAGTAATCTCTGGACATCGGTGGGGATCCATGGAGTGTTGTCTACTGCTGTGGAGGCCCATGGCTCTCTACACACACTCTGTATGTGCCAATGTAGCCCTCTGGGAGGTTAGGACCCCGTATAGGGAGACCAAACCCAAATGGACACCATCTGCAATCCTGCATAAAATCCAATGCATCCCCTAGCCTTCCAGTAGAACAAGTCATTAGACCAATTGTGTAAAAGAGCTTACCAACCATGGACAACAAGTGGGCATTTCATAATGGCATGCCCTTCCGTAGTGGGCCTTGGCATGTGCTAATGTCTCCAAGCTCCAAAGGGGGTTAGCTAGGTACCTTATTAGGTGGTTTCTACCCTTAGAGAGGATATTATGTCCAATATACATCCCTCAAATGGTGTTGGCATGTGACAAAGAAGTGAAATGGAAAAGGGAATGAGAGGGGCAATCCTAGGCCACATATTGAGGCACAAGGGTAGCTAGAGAAATGGAAGCCCACACCTGGGTCTATAATGGGTAGGAGGGAGAAATCGTGGTACATGAGGTGCACCGACCTTGATTTTTCCACCATTCTTTATATTCCTTTTGCCTTTTATGAATTGTCTTTAATTAACTACTTAGGGCTCAAAGGACAAGAGCATGATGTGTAAGATATAGCAGTGATTACCTCCTTTTAGGTAGGGCGGTTCATTTCCCTCAAGTAGTTGGGACAATCATGGATATTTGAATGATAAAAGAGGCTCATCTAGGGCCTATGGAACTAGGGTGATGACCATGGGTATGGGGTAGAGCTCATGTATTGGATTTTGCCCACATGCTAATTATTTTTGTTTCGACCATCTTTTGAATTTTGTGGTACAATTTCCTTTTGAATGTAGCCATTTATGCTGTTACTTTTATTTTTAGCTGCTTCAACCTCCAAGGCATTGTTCGAAGCCTGACCCAAGGTGGGGGCAAGGGAATGTGGAGGCTAACCCTATGTGGACCCGGAGAGGCAATGTGGACCCAGGTGGGAGAGATGATGAATGGTGGTATAGTGAATGGAAAGGGGAGTGGTATACGTAGATAGGGGAGCGAGACCGCACAACCAAAGTCGGAGTTTCCCAAGTAGTACCACCCTAAAACCTAATGGTCAGTAAAGGAGATCCCACGGGACTAAAATCCAAGGGTAACATCCAAAAGGGATGAAGGGGACAGAAGCACAAACTAAGCCCACTCTTTCCGCCGAATCCCCCCATCAATCCAAGCCCACAAGTGTCCATGATAAGTAAACCCAATACTCAATTACCAAATGACAAGACATACCTTTAGGTTCAGGAGGCCCACCTTCAAACATATGATCAATATGGATGGGTGAGGGACCACATAGTTGGCTCAGTTGGCAGAGAAATGGCTGCAACGGGTTATTGGATGTTGGCTAAGGTCCATCATGGAGAAAAAATTTCTCCTAGGGATATCACCCACGAAGTGTTGGGTAACAAGGTGAAGAAAGCATATTCTAAGCATAGAAGAAAGAACATTTGCACTATTCTTAAAAAAACATATTAGAAAAAGATTACCAAGAATGTCAAAGGAAAAGGATCTTCTCTTGGTGTAGCAGGCTACGGTCCACAAGGATGTAAGTACAATGAATGAGGACTCTTCTAAATTGTTTTAGCTTCATATGCCCAAACAACTCCTAAGATAATGAAACCAAAAACATGTTCAAAATTGAGGTGATACTTCAAGACAAGGAGTACATTGTCTCCAAAAAAAACTACTCAAATCAGACCTACAGGTCCAAGGAAATAACCTTCTATGGTTTCTGGGAGGGTGACTAGATGTCATCTCTTAAGTATTCACCATCTTGGTCATTTAGTATTGTTAGATTGTCTAGTACTTGCGTAATGTCCCTGTTGCACTCAAAATTTTAAAGTTCCAAGGAAGCTGAAGTGCCAAATTTTTTTTTCAACATATCAGATCACATATCAGTAGTTTATGTGTCATGGTCACCCATTCTGCTGTTGGACATTGGGTTCAATGCTCCCCGTGTGTTTCGCGACATGGACTAACCGCCTCTCGTGGATCCTAACTCTGACGATTGTAGCAGAGACTAATGCCTGCGGGTTTTGGTCTAACGGAAATCGTGATTGCAACAAGTGGTATCAGAACGACAGGTCTCGAGTTCAAAACTCACTCGACTCGCGTTGGGGAGAGATTGTTGGACATTGGATTCAACGCTCCTCATGTGTTTCGCGACATGGACTAACCTGCTCTCGTGGATCATAACTCTGGTGATTGTAGCGGAGACTAATGCTTGCGGGTTTTGGTCTAACGACAATCGTGATTCCAACAAGTGGTATCAGAACGACAGGTCTCGAGTTCGAAACTCACCCGACTCGCGTTGGGGGGAGATTGTTGGACATTGGGTTCAACGCTCCCTGTGTGTTTCGCGACATGGACTAACCGCCTCTTGTGGATCCTAACTCTGGCGATTGTAGCGGAGACCAATGCCTGCAGGTTTTGGTCTAACGACAATCATGATTCCAACATCTGCAAGTTATGTGATGTAAATGACCCTACTAAGACCTTGAGTCCATGTAACAACCTAGGTAAGTCTATGATTTTGGCGACGAATTTCATCCTAGGAGGTTTTTTAACCTCACTGATTACCTATGTTTCTATACACGGTTAATCAGAGGAGTTTTTCCCCTCCAGCTTATAACCCCAAAGCTACAGTGAAATTTATTACCAAGATCCTAGATGAGTCCTAGTGTTTTAGTTAAGTCTAATGTAAAAGTGGTTTGGGAATAATTTAAGCTATTTGGCTTAATTATTTTATTACAAATCAATTGGTCTACTAGATCATAATGTGTCGCAAATGGGTTATGTCTATTGAGGGTCTATACAAATGTGTGTTTCCCCTTCATGGGTGTAAAATGTAAAATCTTATGTAAATGAGGGTTGGAAAAATAATTAAATCTCCTCATGTGTAAATTAATCAATTTCTTTGGCAAAATAGAATAAAATCCTAAGCTAAAAAATTAATTAATCGATCTCAAGTTAGTGTGTCTTAGGAAAATTAATTCTCCAAGTGGAAAAATTTGTGGGTCTTGAGGGAATCAATTTTTAAAGGTCTTCCACTAAGAGAATATTGTATATTTTAAGAAAAATTGGACCCTTGGGCCTTGGTGGTTAAGTCAAAGTCAAAATTTTGAGGAAATTACCTCAAAATAATTAATTTTGAGTTAATTAATTTGGATTTAAATGATAATTTCGGAATTTCCTCAAAAATAAAAAATCAAGGGCCAAGATTAAAAGATTTTGAAGTGTTTATCAATGGTCAAGATTATTTTGACAAGGATCAAAGAAAGTAGTTGTTCCACTCGGAGGATTTATCTATTAATTAGAGAGTCATTTGAGTCTCTAGTCATCTGGATCTCTGGCTAGAATTGCTGCGGAATCATTGTGTAAACTATTGTCCCGCTGGGAACTATTTTTTCTATCATAGTAAAAAAATTTGGGATGCAATTCAAGGTGTTCTTTATTATTGATTTCTGGTATGTGCTGACTACGGGCATCTCTATGTCGTGTTGAATATTGGTAAGATCTGTTTTTTTCATTAGATGGAGATAAAATCATACTATTGATTATTTTGGTCTAACCTTAGGTGGTTTGATTTCCCATGTGATCTAACAGAGCATTTTTTGATAGAAATACATAGTGTTTGCAGGTACTTTAGTCCTTCGCCTCCAAGTTCACAAACTTGGGCAAGAATCATTGTTGCTTGGATCTCTAGTTTTTATATGGTGGATTTAATCCTCAATTGGGCTATAGTGAATCATTAATTTTTTTGAAGTAATTTTAGCCATTCTTCAAGTAAAAAAAATATTATAAAATTTATTTTCTCAAAATCCATTTGAAAACCCATGTATATTTTGTAAATAAAATTGTAAATTTAAATTGTATTTTTTTTTTTCTAAGTTGGATTGGGGTTTTAGATCTATTTTGTATATATTTGGGGTTTGGGTGTTTCTATTTTCATTTTTCAGGTTAGTTCAAGGAGTTAAGTGTAAAAAGAGCTAGATCTAGGCCCTTGAGGGTAAGATCTAGTCTCTTGGAATTTTGTGTAGGCTTCCCACAGTAGAATTTTCAGAAAATAAAAAAGCTGAAGTATAAAAAAATTTCGGAGCAAGGGTTTTCAGTTTTTGGCTTGACCGGGACCAAATCTACCTCTTCCAAGCCCAACGTCTCTCTCTCTTTTCCCGCGTCAACCCTACTTGCCCTCTGCATCACCTTTTTTGCTCTTTTAGGGCAGGCCATAGCCCTGAGAGGCCAGTGTCCAGCCTTTTGAGGCCAAGCATTCGCCTTCTTTGGCCTTTTATAGCCATCTTGTGACCCTATCTATCATCCTAGCCCCTTTATCCCCGCAAATTCGCTTCCCTTCTCCTTGTTCTCCAAATTTTGGCTTCTTTTCCCCCAAAATTGAATTGAAACCCTAATCTGAAGATTTAACGCTGAATACTTAGCAGTTTTGCAGGATTAAGGTTTCAACAAGTACCAAAACCACAACTATTAAACACATGAAATACCTTAATTACTATTTGCAAAATTATTATCATATCTTGGGTTCCTTGAAATCTTGGAAGAACGGTATCAATAAAATTTCAGCAGTAAAATTCAACAGCAAAAGAGAAGATATTTCAGCAGAAATTGAGCAGCAAGCAGGAGGAACAACAAGAGATATTTCAGCAGAAAGAGAGTTGCAAATGGAGCGGAAAGAAAGAGATATTTCAGCATAAAGAGAGTTGCAAATGGAGCCGACAACAAGGGATATTTCAGCAAAAAGATAGCGGACAACAAGAGATATTTCAGTAGAAATAGATCTTTTAATGGAGTGGACAGCGAGAGATATTTCAATAGAAAGAGAACTGCAAATGGAGCGGACAACAAGAGATATTCCAGCAGAAAGGGCACTGCAAATGGAGCTTGTCTTCAACAAAGTTTTGGTACCATGTTGAAATTTTGATTTCTATGCTACAACGATTACTTATTCCAAAACTTATTTCTTCTGCAATATTAATTAAGCAATTGTAGATAGAACATACACCATATAAACCATATGAAAAAATAGAAGATAGCCAAAAACACAAGTAGAAACAAAGAATTTATGTCCAATGACCAGGGAAAAGCCCAACCGGATTCTTCTTCTATTAGAAATCAAATGTTCAGTAGAGATGCAGAGTACAATGACGAATCAAGAGAATGAGTAAGTTCACCCAAATTTGAACAAGTTGTAGCATGAAGTTCACTAGTAGCAGCAACAGATGCACACACTCAATCAACCTTCTCTTCAATTGAATGAACACTATGTTGCAAGAAACGTTGGGTCAGAGCTCGTTTCTAGGCAGAAACGGTACTGAAATGTGTTTGGTATGGCCTGGAAATGCATTTCAGGCCGTAGTGCCATGTTTCATGTGGGGGAAACGTGGCCCAGTACGGCCCGAAACGCGTTTCCAGGTCGTACAACCACGATTAAGCGATAAAGTGACTTTTTTTCTCCTTTTATTTATTTATTTCTTTGCTCTCTGCCAATTCAGGAGTGATAGAGGGAGCTATTGAAGACTGGGAACATTTGTTTTGAGTGGGCAACCTAATGTTCTCCTTTATCTTTCATTTTCATCATTTTACTTAAATTTTTAACATTACTATGAAATGACTGAGGATGTTTGAGAGTGGTTTCACCCTCATTGGATTTCATATGGAGAAATTAGAATTTTAGATCTCACTCAAAATCCAACAAACTTATCATTTTTTCAGGATTTCAGGATTGCAATGTTTCCATTGGATTTTGTCATGTACTAGGGTATGGAACTTGTATTTAATCAAGAGAACCAAGCCCTCTATGCAGGGGAGACTCCCAATAATCAAGAGAACCTAGGGTACTAGGGTATGGAACTTGTATTTAAGCAAGAGCACTGAGGTTGTTCGACTATGCAAGAGGAGACTCCCAATCAAGAACGAGACAAGAAATTAGAAATTTCTCGTGGTTGATTTTGGATATTGCTATTTTCATTATGTGATCATTCTTGAGTAAATGTGATGTAAATTTAGAGACTTATAATTTATGCATTGACATTGGACAATTTAATCATAATGTAATAAACTATAATGTATCGTGTATGTTTTATGATTGCATATATTTCTTAAATTTCCTAATATATATATATATATATATATATATATATATATATTGCGTTTCCCCATTTCCAAAATTTGGGGGGATCACGTTTCGTACTCGTACCAGTTTCCCCGTATCATGCAACTTAGAATCAACACTAAAACACTGAAGCACTGAATCAACCTTGGCTCACCAAGTTCTACTCTTACTCTCCAAGTCTCTCTCTCACAATCTTCGTCAATTCTCTCCAAATCTCCCTCAAGTTCGAATTCTTCTTTCACAATACACAAGTAGTGAAGGGAGAAAGAATGAGGCACATATATATAGGAGGAGCAACAAATTCATGCCATAAAGGAATAACTCGCATGCTAAGAGGGAGAGTAACAGATGCCCATTTAGGAAATGTAACACATGCCATTAAAAAGCTATGCATGTCTTTGTAACTTATGCCATTAGGAAGGAGAGTGTAACATATGCATTAAAAAGTGCGTAACATGAATCTTTCATAACATGCTTTAATGAGCGTAAGAGAGTGTAAGAGGAATATTCCATGCCAATAATGAGAATGTAAGAGAACATTATTGAGAGCCATGATTGAGTGACTTGAATTTATTTTTAATAATAATATAATAGTATCATAAGAATATAATAATAATATATAATATTCATGATAATATTGATGATTAAGTTGAAATTGAACTATTAGGATTGATTGATGACCAGAAGGGATTTTCCATCAACAATACATGATTACCAATTGATGCAAGGTGATTTACTATTTTTTTGAAAGTCATACTTCAGATTTATATTTTTTATACTTTCTATTTTTATGAATTCTATTTTTATAAATTCATCCTTGAGTTACCATGTTTTCAACGGGAAACTATACTAGATGAAAACGATGTTTTGGAATATGTGCAAGGAAAGGTACATGAGCCTCCGTTAAATGCTTCTGCTGCTGTCAAATCCAAATACAAGAAAGTGAGCTCAATTCCAAGAAACTTATCATTGATGGTTTACAAGATCATTTGCGTGTTTATGTTGGTATCTTGAAGAAGTCTAGGGATATTTATGACAAGCTAGTCAGGATGTATGAAGTCAACAACTTGAATCATATCCTATCTTTGAAAAATCAGCTCAAAGAAATGAATATGAACAAAGGGGAATCCGTGCAATCCTATATCATGAGAGTATCCCACCGAAGGGATCAATAGCAATTTGTTGATGAACAAATATCTGACAAAGAGTTGGTGATGGTGACTCTTCAAGGTCTTCCTCCTATCTGGGAAACTTTCATTACTACTTTAAGAAACAATAATTTTCTTCCATCATTTGATGAGCTTGTTGGTAAATGCACTCAATAAGAGGCGAGGATAATTGCCAGAGGAAGAATTCAAAAGCATGAAGAAGTAGAGCCCTTTGCATTTGTCACTCATGACAAGAAGAGAAAAGGAAGGGGAAGACTATCTAGTTCAAGAAGGCCTCCTCCTAAATCAAAGGAATCTAATAGAAGATCAAGGGATATTGAATGCTACAATTGTCACACACATGGTCGCTATTCTCGAGACTGCTCGAAGAAGAGAGTGAAAATTTCTACTATTACAACAACTAGAAATTATTATTTTAATTGTAAATTTAATTATGCAATTTATTTTCTACGGAAAACAACGAATAAAATCACAACTGCAATATTCACCATAAAAATGTTGTGGAAAATAAAATGTTGGAAACTTAGAAATGCTAGCATACACATAAAAATGACACAACCCAATGTGGGAAAACCGATGCAATAGCTAAGGGTTTTTTTATTATGCAGCAGTGAGAAATTTTGAATACAACTGGATGCCCAAATTGGAAACCCTCTACAAGATAAATTAACCAAAAAAATTAGTGAGACAAAATTTGTCTCACCCAATGTTGAAGAGGTAAATCCCCTCTGCGGACAGAGGCGATCCCTACTAGCCCAGAACGGGTCTAGCAACAATCATCAAATGCTACAGCGCAAGTTCCTAATTGCGAATAAACAGACAAACGATGGAGGCCTACTTGGAGTCCAACGCTATGATTCGTAGAAGAGACAGTGTTCCCGTTCCTCAGCCTCGGCAGATCACGATCCCCACGATCTCCGTGAATGGACACCTGCACATGCAAGAAACAATACGAATACAAGCATAAAATCCAGAATACGCAACTATATATCAGTCAAAAATGATATAACTCATCATTATCATAAGTGAAAAACAGAGTGGAACCATAACCAGTAGTCATTCATTAATAAACAATCGAAAGAGAGTACAACCAATGTTCTGATGTTGAGGTCTCCTTCGGAGGGGTCTCCAGTAGAACACGTCTCGCAAAGCCTGCCAAGGATGGGACAAGCCTCTCTTAGAGTCTCTCGACGATAGTCTCCTTGCTCGAGTTTGGCCTTAAGGGAAGAATGAGGGCTCTTGCAGCATTAAGGCTCTTGGGAATTTGAGAACTTGGAGATTCAAGACTTGGGCACTTCCAGACTAGCTTGCAATGGAAATGGGCAAGCTTTTATAGATGGAGGAAGGGGAGTTGGGATCCCTATAATTGTGGGATTGGCCCTATCTTCAAGGAAGCTTCCATGAGAGGTGGAAAACCTCTTCCCCTACATGGAATTCCCGGAGCCAAACCTCCCAACTCAAGATAGATAACAGTTTCTGAGTCTATTGAAACGAAACTTCCGCCATTTTATTTAAAAAACACTCCTTAAATTGGCTGGCGCGACTGCGACTCTGGGACAGAGCGCCAATTGGCGCGGCCTCTTTGTAGGATTTTCCCCAGTGGCGCGAGTGATGAACTGGCTACCCGCGCCAATGCAAAAAGGATGTTTTTATGATTCTTTGCAAGGAGATGTCTTCAGGGCAATTGAAGCTCATATTTAGAGGAATGCAATGATAGTGGTTTCAAGGCATGACATTGCTCACAGGTCACAAAATGGGCCCTCCAATGTGCGGGACGGGGAATGGCAGGGACGATGACAAATTACTGTGTAACACCCAACAATGATCTATCTCCACAACTAGCACAAATAGACTAAACGACAGCCTCTGCATCAGCCTCTACATCACCCCTGCGCAAGCTCTTGAACACTCTACCTGGAAGTTGCAACCGATCAAGTTGTTTGCCCAACTCAGCTTCTAAGAATGACTCACTGGCCCTTTCAGAAATTCTCCCAGCCTCGAGTAACTAAATCAACCCTCTGTCTGGCCAAATCGAACTCCGGTTTTGAAGCTTCTACGCGGGGGATACACATCCCCATTAAGGAAACTTGACCCTCCTATAGCTAACTCTACAGAACTGGAAAACTTCCTCCAGACTCACTAACTTTTCCCCTCACTATCTTTACATCCCTTCTTTGGCTTGAATTCTTTCGGCTGAATGTTGCTCTCTGGAAAATAAAACTACCAAGGAAACTCACTCACCAAGTGTATTCTCCATCTACCTATCGACCTCCTCTTATAATCTCCAATTGAGACTTCAACGACCAAGATTAAATTTAATCAATGGCTGAGATCATCTCTAAGTCGATTCACGTGAGTTTCTTGAGAATTCTGACCTTTCTCAATTAATTACTATTAATTAACCAGTTTTCTTAAGTTAGACTTGATGGTCAATTAATTTAATTGAGCTATCTCTAGGTGGAATTTCCATAAATCATTTTGGGTTTTGGAGATCTCTTGTGTTTTAGTCTCTCCACAAAATTTGAGACTAGAACACCATTCGATGCTGCAAAAACCGACACTCTCTCTTAGCGAGGAAGGTGTTCTCTAACACTGCACTACTACAACACCTTGTCTCTGCATCATCCTCCATACACATTATTGATTTTTGACAATTGTTGTTTCCTGCCACTATACACCAACTATTGCGCCAACTCTGATTCATCTGCCACTGTCCACCAACTATTGCGCTAACTCTTATTCATTTGCCACTGACTATAGTTGAACCATACTACATTTGTGTTGTTGCTGACACCACATTGTACAACTTGTACTGCTGCCAACTCTGCATCTACACTACAACCCAACTAACACTCCCTCTCAATGGTGTTGTTGTTCTTGCAGCTACTGCAACTGAGAAGCATCCAAAATACTGAATCAACTGTGTCTTTGTACTGCAACTGTGTCTTGAGTCTTTGACTGTTACTAGCCTCTACACTGTCTACTGGGAAATCTGCATTGTTGTTGATTCTGCATTGTGCCTCTTAAACTACTATCAACACTGCTTTGCGCTCCTTAGCATATGATTGCAACTAGTCTGCAATTGTCACTTTGGAACTGAATGCACCAACTAACAGTGATCCTCTTTCTACTTAATATTGTGGGCCCCTGTAGCTACAGTAATGATCCATGTGAGGTGTAAACTGTAACTGTTGCTCCTCTATGAACCCTGCCCAGCTCTGCGCAACTCTAGAGTCTAGAACTCATTGTCACCCCACCTCTTGCCTGGAGGTATGGCTACATACAAAGCGAATTGTTCCTCCAACTTGGAGGATAGTTGATCTATCTTTGTGGATGTTGTCACTTGATCCCGCTTCTCCTTCTGTCCTTATTCCTCTAAGGAAACTAAGTACTGTAGTGGCCAAACTCACCACACCTGAAGCACTTGATGTTAAACAAATCCTTCTTCTTCTTCTTCTTCTCTCACTGCGAACCTTGTCCCTGATTGGGACCTTTTGCATTCTCTTTCGATGCAAGGGCCACATTTTCTTTTTCTTTCACACCCTTCAACCCTTTGCTGCTATTGTCACTAATGGAGCTCTTTACTAGAGTTCGCCTCATCTCCTCTTGTGTAAGATTTGCCCATGTTCTGTCCCACCCAGGCAGCTAATCTCATCCCAAAATGCCCTAGATGAAGTTCTCCCATTCTTCAATGACACTATTGAGGGATAAATGCACGAGTTTTGTAGCTGGAGTCGACTCTCCTACGGCTGCAAGCTCATATGAGATATCCTGAATTCTAGTGAGATAGGGGTTGATACCTTCACCCTTTTGCATTCAAACATTCCTCAACTTCTCCTTCAGGAACATCTTCTGTTGCTTGGAAGGTTTCTGATATAGTGATGCGAGAGCATCCCACATTTCTTTGGTCATATTCTTGGTTGCAATGTAAGAGACAATATGATCTCGAACTCCGTCGAGAATCAGCTGCTTCCCCTTGGCCATCTCCTTATTGTAGTTTGCTAGCTGGTTTGCATCTTTAGGCACGACTAGAACTCATTTTGCATACGTTTTCAAACCATACTTTGTCTAGCAGGAATGCCATTATGGCCTTATAGATACAATAGTTCGATGCACCCTCTAATTTGTCCTGATATCGAAGTCCTATTTAAACCTTCACTACAAAAAATTGACTTGGGATGGAAATCTCTCTCCTTCTCTTGCTCGGCTCCTAGCACTGCTACTCACACTCCTTCCTGGAGTGAGAAAATTTGCATGTTGCAACTGGAAATTTTGGATTTCTGAAACTAGAAACCCTCTAATCGAAACTCCCTCTGTGTGTGCAATTTCTCTTCCACACGATGATGATTATGTTATTGCAAACTGCTGCAAAACCCTACTACGCCCAGGCAAGAAATCTGCCCTTGGAAAACATTGTGTTGCTCACCTCTAGCTGTTGGAATCACTTGCCCAGACAAATTGAACTCTTTGCCACCTGCAACTGGAAAATTGAACCCTGTCCAGCAATTCCCACTGCTTGGCTAGGCATTGCGCAACCCCTGATAAATTCGTGTTGCTGCTCCCTCTGAGCCACGAAATTCTCACTCTTCAACTCTGAGCTTCATGTCCGTCAACTTTTCTTTGATACCATGTGAAAATATTAACTATTGCAGCAACTAGAAATTATTCTTCTAACTGTAAATTTAATTATGGAGTTTATTTGCTATGACAAACAACAAATAAAATCACAATTGCAATATTCACCATAAAAACGTTGTGGAAAATAAAGTGCTGGAAACTAAGAAATGATAGCACAGACACATAAAAAAGACAAATATTTTTGCACAATTGTCCTTGCAAAAACCCAATGTGGGAAAACCAGTGCAACAACTGAGGGTTTCATTATTATGCAACAGTGAGAATTCTGAGAACAACTAGATGCCCAAACTGGCAATCCTCTACAAGATAAAAATGGCCACAAAAATTAGTGAGACAAAATTTGTCTCACCCGACACTGATCAAGCTCCACAGATGGCACAAACAAGCTTACACGAAAGCCCCTACATCAACCTCTGCATCACCCCTCCATAGGCTCTTGAATGCTCTACCTGGAAGCTGCAATTGATCAAGCCATCTACCCAACTCAGCCTCTGAGAATGACTCACTGGCCCTTTCGGAAATTCTCTCAGCCTCCAACAACTGAATTGACCCTCTGCCTGGCCAAATTGAACTCTACCTCTGAAGCTTCTAAGTAGGCCCTGCGCAACCCCACTGAAGAAACTCGGCCCTCTTGTAGCTGACTCTCCGAAACTGAGAAACTTCCTTTGAACTCACTGAAGCTGCCACTCACTATCAATGTGTCCCTTCTCTGACTCGAATTCTTCTCGCTGAATGTTGCTCTCTAGAAAATCGAACTATGAAGGAAACTTGTTCGTCGAGTGTATTCTCCATCTACCCATCAAGCTCCTTTTATAATCTCCAATTGAGACTTTAATGGCCAAGATTAAATCTTAATCGATGGCTGAGATAATCTCTAAGTCGATCCATGTGAGTTTCTAGAGAATTCTCACTTTTCTCAATTAATTACTATTAATTAATTAGTTTTCCTAAGTTAGACTTGGGAAAAATTTAAATGATAGTTAATTAATTTAATTGATCTATATATAAGTGGAATTTCCAGAAACAATTTTTGGGATTTGAAGATCTCGTGTTTTAGCCTCTTCATAAAGTTTGAGACTAGAACACCATTCGATGTTACTGTTGACCACACTTTGTCAACTACCCCATAGTAGTACACCCCCATTTGAAAAAATGGGATTCGTCATGTTTGACGTGGTTGCGCCATTCAGATTCCATCATCCAAATTTCATCGACAGTTGACATTGTTATAAATGATGTAAACCCATTCTACATGTTATGATGTAAATGATCGAAGTAAGACCGTCAATGTATGTAACAACCTAGGTAAGCCTAGTATGTTGTTGATGATCTCTATCCTAGGAGGCTTTTTGTCTCACTGAATCACGAAAGTGATCGGCAGAGTTTTTCCCTCCAGCCTCACCCCAAAGCTAGGGTAGATTTTGTCATCAGCATGCTAAGTGAGTCCTAGTGTTTCTATCGAGTCCTTGTAAAAGTAGTTTGAGCTACTTGGTTTACTAGATCATATTTTGAGTCGCAGAATTGGGTATTTATTTGAGGGTCTATACGAATGGGTATTCCCCCTTCATGTATGTAAATGTATTATCTCATGTAAAAGAGGGTTGGAAAAATAATTTTAATCCCCTTTCAGTGAATTAATTAAATTTTCTGGTCAATTAATTAATAAAATCTTAAACCAGAAATTTAATTAATTTAGGGTCCTAAGTTAGGATTAAATTTTAAGGCAAAATTTGTGGGTCCTTGGAAAATGATTTTGAAAGCCCCAGGCCAAGGGAATATTGAGAATTTTAAGAAATATTGGACCCTTGGGCCTTGGTGGTTAAGTCAAGGTCAAAATTTTGGGGTAATTAACTCAAAAAATAATATTTTTGAGTTAATTAAAATTGAATTAAATGATAAATTCGTTTTTTCCCCAAAATTTTAATTTCAATGCTCCGGATTAAAAGATAATTAAATCTTTTGGACGGTTGAGATTATTTTGACGAGGATCATCCAAACTAGCTGTTAGAGATCTTGTCCTATAAATTTAGAGGTCTTTCTCATTCTTGAATCATCCGATCTCAGGATCGTGCACTTGTTCTTAGAAGCTCTTGTAAATTTTTTGAGGAATAAAGCATAAAAACTTTGGGGTTACAAATCTGGATGTTCCTTCTCTGATCTATGTGGTGAATTGTCTCTCAACTCTGCTACTTTGTTTCTTGTATTTTATGGTTGATGGCCTTCATGGATTAATCTGCATACAGGTATCTTGTGCAGTTTTCTGGGTTTATAAAATAACATTCTGATTTTTCTGCAAAGGTCTCATGTTGTTTTCTTAAATCTCTATCGATCTAAAATTCAGATCTAAGTGTGCAGGGAAATTTTTTAAGATTGAGCGTCTGGGGAAGTCTTCAGTTGGACCAGCCGACTCTCAATAAACATAAATCTGATAAGCTCTTTATTTTATAAATTTCCAGGTCTATCTTACGATATTTGTGATTTTGCAGGGTTTCAAAGGCTTGTGCCTCTCATTTAAAAATTTTAATTTCTAAACTGTGCTAAAATAGATCCAAATCTGACCATGAGGGTTTTAAATCTGTAAACTAGTTGTAAATTTGTAAATTTTATTTTAGGACTGTAAGGGTTAAATCGTTTCTTGGTGTGTATCTTCAGATCTGGCTGGTCTCTTGCAGATTCAAGGTTCAAATCGAATTTTTTTTTTTAAGATCTAGGACAGATCTAGCCTCCAAAGGCCAAATCTGGCCTCAATCTGCTACTGTGGACGAATACAGACATTGTTTTGAATTAAAAGAGCATAAGAGTTTGAGCTTAAACTGAAGGAATTTTAAAGATTGTTGGGCGTTTTTGTATGTACTGGGTTTCATTGCTGCTCTCCATCAAACCGTCCAAGCTGCCTAGCTACTGTCCGAGCCTTCATCTTCTGCCTGTACGCCATCCTTTCTTCATCATTTTCAACCCTCTTCCTGCAAATCCGTTCCTCATCGAACCCTCCCTTACTCCTTATCCGCGTCCAGCCATCGCTCTTCTTGCTGCATTAGCATTTCTACTAAATTGAATCCGCGTCCATACTCCCTCTCCACCACTGCGGACCTGTTCTTCTGATACCCCCTGCTTGTCTGTCGATTTGCCCCTGCTCCATTTGCCTTCGTGAGCTCGATCTCTGCTGCGACCTCCCATGCCATCGTTCCTATCTGCTCATTGAACATTCATTCCTTCACGCCGTCGAATTTCTTCATCGCCGTCCAACCTGCAACTGCAAACATACCATAAACGACAAACGACAATATAAACCCTGAATAGCTGCGTTTTAATTTTTATTTGTATCAGTTTTGTTTTGCCTTTAATTAGATTTTGATTTTGATTTTGTTGTGTTAGCGTAGGTGTAATTAGATTTTAGTTTAGTCATAGTTTTAGATTGTATTTTGTTTTGTTCGATTTTAGTTTAGATTTATTTGTTAATAGTGTAAGTTCGATTTTAGAATTCGATTAAACAATCTTTGTTTAGATTTTAGATGTAGTTTGTATTTTTTTTATTTAGATGTAGTTAGCGTTAGTTTTATATAAGTTCGATTTGTTTAGTTTTAAATTTTAGATTTAGATTTTAATTTTGATTTTTTTAGAGTTAGTTTAAATTTTGATTTAGAGATTTAAGATAAAAAATAAAAAGATAAAAAAAATCCAAAAATTCTAATAAAAAATAGAAAATTCGAAAAAATTATAAAAATTTCAAATTTTCTATAGTCAAATATGCTAAAATTTTTATTCTAAAGTTTGACTGTGGAATATTTCGATTTTCGAGCTGGGTTATATTGGAATATCTTAAATTTCGGAAATTTTTCAAGCATCTGGCATTCTCATATTATTGAGTTCAAGTTATTCATGGTTGTGACGTTTTCAATTGAATATCATTGTGATCAATCGTGTTTTAATAAGCAGCAGTTAATCGTCACTTACTTGTTTATAATTGCATAACGAGATTCTGTTTGACTCCATAGGGCACTGGTCTTAAGCGTGAAATCTAATTTAGATCTGTGGAATCTCGTTCATTCTATCGAGTATTTGGTGTTTAATTGTGTCTCCTAGATTTTTCATCCTCATTTATAATAGGGTCTACCTCCCTTAGCTTGCAAGGAGACAGCTTAAATAGAGAGATTGGGGATAAGAGTGACAGCCCCAATCTAAGCCGTTGTCGCGGTGCTTGGACAATCTGTGCGACAACAGTTACAAAAACTAACAAAGAGATGCTTCAAGGTCCAATTACAACAAAAATCGTGGCTTCAACAATAACAGTTCAACAATAGAAGAAGAGGTGATGATTGACGAAGAGGAGATGATAGGAGAAGAGATACTTTGGATGACTATGAAGAAGGACATCGTCCTCAAAAGAGGTCAAGGAACTCAAGGTATGAAAATAATGCAGCTGCTAGTCAATCTGAATATATTCTTGTTTCTGCTCTTTCTAGTTCTCCCCGTCTGGATTTGTATGATAGTTGGTTGGTAGATAGTGGGGCTTTTGGACATTTCTTTGGGTACAAGGAAGTCCTCTCTAACTTGGTTGAGAGGGAGACAAGTTTGAAAATCATTCTTGGAGACAACTCTACTCATCCTGTGAATCGTTTTGGTTATGTCAAATTTCATTTGGATTCTGTTGAACCCATTCTTCTTCATGATGTGATGTATATTCCAGAATTAAATAAGAACTTGGTATCTATTTTTGCTTTGGAAGACGAGGGTATGAGAGTAGCTTTCATCAAAGGAAAATTCCTCACATGGCCTATGGAATCTTGCATAGGGATGCTTTTACCTTGGGATCTAGAGTTTAAGGACTCTATAGAGTCAATGGAAGACCTCTACTAGCAATAGTCCATGACACTAATCATCAAAGTGAACTGTGGCACCAAAGGTTGGCACCTCTACATTATAAAGCTCTACCAAAATTGAAGAAGTTCCTCAGAAGATTTCGTGCCGAGAAGTCTAGATTTAGTGCTGAGCAACAACAAAGAGAGATCGGAGAGGAGTGATTCGACATTTGTTGGCATAAATATTTCTGTGAAGGGAATCGAATTTCAAAGGGAGTTTTTGTAGAAATTTCTTAATCGTTACACTTTATGCAGAAATTATTACTGTTAATCTGGTTATGCTCCTCCTACTTAGACAAGTTATTAACTGAATAAATTCAAGTTAAAATCGAAGCAAAACACAGAACAGATCTCTACCAATCCAGATATAGAACAAGTTCATGCACACATAGACAAAGTGGCAGATTTATTTCTGGACAAATAGTCCCCAGAAAACCCAATGCGTGAAAACCAGTCTCTGGCTGCTGGAAGGTTTTATTATTAAGAATTTTTCTGAATACACAAATCTGGGTTCCAGATCTGGAAATCCCGAGAGAGAATATACTAGATCTACAGCTTACTGGCTGATCTAGGGCCAAAATAATGACTGATCCACACCCTTAAACGGGATTTACAGAACTTAGCCAAGATTAGGGCCTAGAAACCCCAGCGCTGCCCCTGAAAGCCTCTGTGTTAGCCTCTGAAGCACCTCCAACCCTCAACACTGTTTCGGAAGGAACTGCGTTACCCCAGACTGGGTGACGCAGTCACTACGTTGCCCCTTAGGGTCTCTATGTAACCCTTTGAGGGTTTCTTGCTGAAAATCACACTGTCCTTGGAGGGACTGCGCTGTCCTTGCTGTTGCTATTGCTCTCCTCTTCTGCGTTGTCCTTGAGCTGATCTCTGCCTCTTGTGTATTCTAGATCTCGGGATTAGATCATCCCCTTGGCCTAAATTCCCCTGTCTGCAGTTGAAACACTTCTGAGTATTCTTAGCAAACCCTGCCCTAGAATCTTAGCTTAGCTTCAGTGCTCTGCCTCTATGTGTCTTTACAAATGACCCCAAGCCTTTCCTTTATACTTTTCTCGTTGGGAAACCAACGGCCATGATCAGATTTTGAATCAATGGCTAAGATTAAAAAAAAGCTTGATCCGTGTCACTTAAGACAATTTCATCACATGTTTAATTTAATTCACTTTAATTATTTAAGTTCCCTAAGTTTTAACTTACGAAATAGATTAAATTACTTAATTAATTTAATATCTCCTACACCAGATGAAATTTCCCAAATGAATTTCTGGGTCTTGTAGATCAAGCGTACTCTAGTCCCTCCACAAAATTTGGGAGCTAGAGCACAACTGATGCTACCCCAAATACACAAAATCTCAACAGTTTGTTCCTTAGAGGATTTATGGCGCCAAAGAAATCCAAATCCGAGTTTTGTTGGCGCAACAACGGAAGAGGGAGAAAGTAACTTGTTCGACACTTAGTTTAGGAGAGATGGCCGTGAATGGACTGAGGGATCAAGATAGGTTGGATGGAGCATCCAACTTTTTCATCTAGAAAGCCAAGATCCTGGCAGTTTTGGATGAACATCACATCAAGGATCATGCCTTGAACATGATTGTTGTTCTGGTAGATGTTGATCCTCTCAAGAAGTATGAGGAGGCTCAAGCGAAAGCAAAGCGCATGATCATGGACGGAGTCAAGGATCATGTGATCCCACACATTGCTGAGAAGAACACAAGAAGGGAAATGTGGGTGGGCTTGACCACTTTGTACGAGAGATCTTCCGTCTAGCAGAAGATGTTGCTTGAGAACCAGCTGAGATTGTTTCAGATGCAGAAGGGAGAAGAGATCGATCCCTTCCTTATCAGATTGCAAGGGATCTGAGATCAACTTGCTTCCGTAGGGGCTACACTAGATGTTGGTTTTATGGTCAGGACTGCCTTGAATGCAGTCACTGAAGACTGGGAAACCTTCGTCCAAAGCATTTTGGGCAAGGTTGCTCTTCCAAGTTGGGAGGAGATGTGGGCAGCTCTTCAACAGGAAGAGATCAGACAGTGGAACAAGGCAGGAAGTAGCGGTAAAGGGATCAAAGTCAAGAAGGAGGAAGGGGAAGATGCGACTCTCGCATCTAAGGGACAACAAGGGCAACAGAGAACGAAGAAGGACCTCTCGAAGGTCAGAGGCTTTAGATGTGGGGAAATGGGACATTTCACCGTGCAGTTCCCTCTGAAGAAGAAGGGCAAAGAAGAATCTGACTCGAAGGCTGCTCTAGCTCAAGCTAATGAGGAGGATGACGATGGATGCACCATGAGTGCTCATGCACCTAAGAGATGGGGCAATATGGAGTTGTAGATTTAAGGTACAGTGTAGGGCAGGATCCTTGAGGTGTCCAAACTCTTGGATCACATACGGCTACGGGAGCCCTTAATGAGAGTAGCAAAATGATGGGAGTCAGTTGGTATGAGGGATGATGGAGCGACAGTGGCAGAGCTAGAGCGCCAAAGTATGAAGCAGCAACAACGTAGTAGCAGCAATGCAATGCACAGTCGTGTAGCGCAATGCAAAGCAGCAGCAATGCAGTGGCATCAGAGGGTCAGTGCAGATTAGTAGCAGAGGAAGTTTTAGCATCGAGGTGCATCCAGACTGACCAATATGTCAGTATTTGGGATGTCTTTCAGTTGCTTAACTCTCAGTAATTGAGTTGCAGTGCAGCAGTTAGCAGTGGTAGTACTATGGGCAGCATGATGCAACATTTTGAGAGGGAGTTGCAGTACAGATGCAACAATGACAGTGGCAGAGTCATGGGCAGCAGTACAGATGCAACAGTGACAGTGGCAGAGTCATGGGCAGCAGTACCGATTGCAGTAGCGCAGTGGATGAAGGGCCGATTGCAGTAGCGCAGTGGATGAAGGGCAGCAGGCCAAGCATCATCAATGCAGAGGACCAATGCCGTTGATTAGGGTGATGCTTCTGGTGAGAAGTATTGCTAGAGCAAATTCATCGCTAAGAGGAAGTGTTGATTCTTGGGTAGCATCGGATGTGCTCTAGCTCCAAAATTTTGTGGAGGGGCTAGAACACATGAGATCTCCAAGACCCAGAAATCGTTTGGAGAAATTCCACCCGAAGTGAAAGTTATTCAAATAATTTTTTTTTTTAATGGAGCCTAAGTTAAAACTTAAGGAATTAAAATAATTAAAGTGAATTAATTTAAATGTGGGTGAGAAGCTTCTAAGTACCAAGGATCAAGTCTAATTTAATCTTAGTCGTTGATTAAGGATTAGAGCATGGTCGTTGATTCATGAACAGGAAAAGTATAAAAGAAGGCTTGAGCGTCAGTTGGAGAACACACACAGTGAGTGAATCTGAAGATCGAATTCTTATGACGGAGCAATGCTCGAACGAAGATAAGATCTGAGTGATTCAGTAATAGCAGAAACATTTGTTGGTCAAAGGAACAAGAGTACATAGTAGAGAGGCAGTAGAGGAAGCAGCACAACAACCAGGAGAGGTGACGCAGGCCCACGCAGGGACTACACAGAGCTTCCAACGGGCAGTCTGTATTTTGCTGGAGATTAGGGTTTCTGAGCCAGGAGGGTTGAAATTCAATTTTTTGAGAGGCATCTCAGCACAGAGAAGAGGTGATGCAGTCATCAACCATCCCCAAGCAGGCCTACACATCTATTGCGCAGAGGCAGCACAGAGGGAGTTAGGGTTTCGCCAGTTCGGATCTTGGATCAGCGAGGACTTGCAGTGTGAGGTAAAACTCACTATTTTATTTGTCTGCCGAGGATTTTCTCTGTTAGGTGAGTCGAATTTGGCATCCTACTTCTACTCATGAGTCATAATACTATTGCTTAATAATACAAACCCTCAGATCTGCTGCACCTGTTTTCCCACATTGGGTTTTTCCGGAGACGTTAGTCCAAAAATAAGTGTGTCCTTTGTGTGATTGTCTCATTTATTTTTCAGTACTTGATCTGTATATTGGTGTAGGTTGCTTAGTATTTGTGTTAATATTTTTTTGAATAAGTCTGTAAATGCTTTTGGAGAACCAGCTGCTTACAGATACTATGTTACTTAATGGCTCATGAGATGTGGGTAACTCTAATCACATGAGATGTGGGTAACTCTAATCACACTATATGAAGGAAGATCCATCTAGAGGAAGATGCTTTTGGAGAACCAGCTGAGGTTATTCATGATGGCTAAGGGAGAGGAGATTGATTATTTTCTATCGAGACTACAATCGATCCGTGATCAGCTAACTGGCATGGGGGTCAAGGTAAATGACGATGTTATGGTGAGGACTGCTCTCAATGTAGTCACAGAGGATTGGGAAACTTTTGTCCAAAGTCTCTTGAGCAAAGCGGACCTTCCCAATTGGGACAACATGTGGGCTATCCTCTGACAAGAGGAAATCCACCGGATGACCAAAAGACAGTATAGCACTAGTTCGATCAAAGTGAAGGAGGAAGAAGAGGAAGATGCAGCCTTGGCATCAAAGAGGCAGCAAGGGAGAAAGAAGCGTGATCTATCGAAGATCAAGTGTTTCCAGTGCAGTGAACTAGGACATTTTGCAAGCAATTTTCCTCAGAAGAAAAAGGACAAGGAAGCTTCTAGCTCCAAGGCTATTGTGGCGGACGACGACTCCGGAGATGACGTAGCCATGAGCGCTCATGAACCACGAAAGTGGGGCGATCTTGATCTGTAGAGCAGCTACAAAGTGGGGGCAGCATCCTTGAGTAGCCCAACTCTAGGATCGCATACAAGCTACGGGAGCCTTAAGACAATAGTGGGACAAGTGGAGCAGTGGGTGCAGAAGATCACGGATGGAGCAGAGGCACAGCTGGATGCTGAGAGGGAGTAGTGCAGTGCAGATGTAGCAGCGACATAGTAGCAGCAGCGCAAAGGGGCTGATGTGACTTTAGCAGCGCAAAGCAAGCTTGCTTACATAGTGCAGAGTGTGCAGAAATCTACTATTAGATCTGGTTATGCTCCTCCTACTTAATTAAGTTATTGTCGAAAATTTTGGGAGCTAGAGCACATCTGATGCTACCCCAATACACAAAAATCTCAACACTCCCTCTTAGCACAAAATGTGCTCTAGCAACATATCACACCATGTATCATAAGATTTTGGGCACTGGTTTCTGTGTTGTTGATTCTCTGGCCTGCTACCCTTCAACACTGCACTGTTGTTGCCATTCTGTACTACTGCCCACGACGCTGTCATCGCCATTGCCACATCTGTATTGCAGCTCCCTCTCAATCTACTGCATCTGTGCTGCCATTTGGTGCACTGCATCTTCAGTTGCTGAGAGAAACAAATGAATCTCGTGTCCAATCGTTGACAGACAAGTCAGTTGGGCTGCAATCTCATCACTGAAGCTCCATCGACTGCTGATCTGTGCTTGTCATCTGGAGAATAATGCACAACTACAACTCTGCACTGCGTAAGTAGACTCCCTCTGCACCGCTGAAGTCACATCAGCCCCTTGTGCTGAAATCTCTCAGGTTGTTGCTGCACTGGGCTGTCCTCCTGAAGCCCCTACGCTGCTGCAGCTTTGCTCTGCACTGCTGAAGTCACATCACTTCTGGCTAATCGCCGTTTACCTCTACGTTGTTGTTGCATCTCCGCACTATGCTGCCCTCCTTCCAACTCGTACTCCATTCTTTGCTTCAATCAGGATCTTTTCACCCACTGCCCACTTGTCCAAGCAATCGTCTTAAGGCTCCCGTAGCTCGGATGTGATCCAAGAGATGAGTTGCTCAAGGATCCCGTCCTATTATTCTATAGCCGACAGAGCTGCTGCTCCCACTTTTGTGGTTCATGAGCGCTCATGGCTGCATCATCTTCTGACCCATCATCCGCCACAACAGCCTTGGAAGAAGAAGCTTCCTTGTCCTTTATCTTCTGAAGACAATTGTTGGCGAAATTTCTTTGTTCGCCACACTGGAAGCACTTGATCTTTGACAGATCCCTCCTCTTCTTTCCCTGTTGCTTCTTTGATGCCAAGGCAACATCTTCTTCATCTTCCTTCTTCACCTTACTCGATCTCGTGCTATACTGCTTCTTGGTGAATCTGCGGAGTTCTTCTTGATGCATGATTGCCCACAAGTTGTCCTAGTTGGAAATGTCTGCTCTGCCCAAGATACTTTGGACAAAGGTTTCCCACTCATCTGTGACAGCATTGAGAGCAGTCTTGACCATCACATCATCCTCCACCTTTGCCCTCATATAAGGTTGTTAAGGCCCTCCACATCTCATTAGTTGTCTTCTTCTCAGCTATGTGTGGGACAACATGGCCCTTAAATCCATCCATTATCAGCCGCTTGGCATGTCCAACAACTTTAATATGCTTCCTAAGGAGATTTGCATCGGTCGGCGTGGCCAGAACTCGTTCTTCATGGTCTCTTAGAGGATATGCCTCTAGGACTATCATGATTCTAGCCTTCCAAACTGCAAAGTTGGATAGGCCATCCAATCTATCCTGATCACGCAGTCTATGAAGAGCCATCTGCTCAGAAATCTGTCAAAGCTCCTCTTCTCTCTACTAAAGATCTAGATCTAGGTTCCTTTGCAAAATGGGCACCGTCTTCTCCCTCTAACAACTGATTTCCTTCCTTGGAAATCTACCAAATCAACAATGATTCAGCTCTCTTTGATCCTTTGATCGATCTGCAAGTTTCTTTGGCTAGAAACTCTCTGAGAAGTTGATCTCCTCCCGCTCTTTGTCACTAGTTCTTAGGCTAAAATTCTGAAAACTTCAGAAATTTAACCCCACCAGCACCTTCTAAAGTTCTGCAGCTCTGCTTCAGGCACTTCTGGATCTAACAGCTTCAAATTTGCGTCACCTTGGTTGGCTTCAGACAATCTCAACACTATCTCTATGTTGCCTCTACGCAATGAGTGTGTGGGCCTGTTGGGAGACAGCGTAAGACTGCGTCACCCTGCCCTCTGCGTAACTTTGCTCTCTCTGAAACTGCGCTATCCCTTTAGATCTGCCCTTCTGCTGTTGCACTTCCTGCTGCTTTTTGCAGCAAGATCCTTCAGTCTCCTACTGGTGACCCTCATAGATTTGCAATTGCTCTAATACCATGTGAAAACTTCTGAATGTTACTTATGCAGAAATCTATTGTTAGATCTGGTTATGCTCCTACTTAAAATTAAGTTATTAAGATGAAAAATTCAGATTAATATCGAAGCAAAACACATAACATACTTTCAGCAATTCAGATCTAGAAAATGTACATGCACACATAGACAAAGTGACACAAGGATTTTTCTGGACAATAGTCTCCGGAAAAACCCAATGCGGGAAAACCGGTCTGCTAACTGCTTGAGGGTTTTATTATTAAGAGTTTTCTGAATACAACAAACCTGGATTCCAGATCTGGAAAACTCGACAGAGAAAATATAGATCTACTGCTCACATGCTATTCTGAAGCCAAAATATTGATTGATCCACACCCTCAAACGGGATTTACAGGACTCGGCCAGATCTTGGCCCTAGAAACCCCAGCGCTGACCCTGAAGCCCCTGCGTCAACCTCTGCAGCCTTTGCGTCCCTTAGCCCTGGCCTAGAGAGGGTTGCATAACCCCAAACTAGGTGACGCAGACCCTACGCTGCCCCTGAGGGTCTCTGCGTGACCCCTAAGGGTCTCTTGCTGATTAACACTACCCTAGGAGAGACTGCACAGCACCTGCGTAGCTAAAGCTCCCCCTGCGCTGTGCAGCTGTTGCCCTCTGTGCTACTGCTTCTCTGCGTTGCCTCTGGAAGTTGCTCTCTGCATTTGCTGATTCTAGGCACTAGGATCTGGCCATCCCCTTTGCCTAAACTCCCCTCTCTGCAGCTGAAACACTTCTGAGAATTCTTAGCAAACCCTGCCCTAGAATCTCAACTTAGCTTCAGTGCTTTGCCTCTATGTATCTTTACAAATGACCCAAGCCTTTCCTTTATACTTTTCTCGTTGGGAAACCAACGGCCATGATCATATCTTGAATCAATGGCGAAGATTAAAAGAAATCTTGATTCGTGTGACTTAAGACAATTCCATCACATGTTGAATTTAATTAACTTTAATTATTTAATTTTCCTAAGTTTATACTTTAGGAAGTACATTAAAATAATTAATTAATTAAATATCTCCCAAACCAGATGGAATTTCCCAAATCCCTTTTTGGGTCTTGTAGATCATGTGTACTCTAGTCCCTCCACAAATTTTGGAACCTAGAGCACATCCGATGCTACCCCCACTACACAAAATCTCAACACTCCCTCTTAGCATGGAGTGTGCTCTAGCGATACATCACACCATGTATCACAAGATTTTGGGCACTGGTTTTTGTGTTGTTGATGTTGGGCCTACTGCCCTTCAACACTGCACCATTGTTGCCATTCTATACTGTTGTCTATGACGTTGTCACCGCCACTGCCACATTTGTGCTGCAACTCCCTCTCAAACTGCTACATCTGTGCCACCACCTACGGCACTGCATCGTCAGTTACTGAGAGAAACAACTAAATCTCCTGCCCAATCTTTGACAGACAAGTCAGTTGGGCCGTAACCTCATCACTGAAGCTCCATCGGCTACTGATCTGTGCTGTCATCTGGAGACTGATGCACAGCTACAACTCTGCATTGTGTAAGCAAACTCCCTCTGCACTGCTGAAGTCACATCAACCCCTTGTGCTGAAACCTCTCACGCTGCTACTGCACTGCGCTATCCTCCTGAAGCCTCCACACTGCTGCATCTATGCTCTCCGTAAGCAGCTCTGCTCTGCGCTGCTGAAGTCACATCAACCCCTACGTTGTTGCTGCCTCTATGCTGCTACTGCATTTTCACTGTGCTTCTCCTTCCAGCCTTCAGATCTGCCTTTGCTTCATCCGTGATCTTTGCACCCACTACTCCACTTGTCCCGCTACTGTCTTAAGGCTCCTGTAGCTTGGATTTGATCCAAGAGATGAGCTACTCAAGGATCCCACCCCCATTATGTAGCTGCTCTACAAATCCATGTCGCCCCACTTTCACGGTTCATGAGCGCTCATGGCTGCATCATCTTCTGACCCATCGTCCGCCATAGCAGCCTTGGAAGAAGAAGCTTCCTTGTCCTTTATCTTCTGAGGACAATTGCTGGCGAAATGTCCTAGTTCGCCACACTGGAAGCACTTGATCTTTGACAGATCCTGCTTCTTCTTTCCCTGCTATTTCTTTGATGCCAAGGCAACATTTTCTTCATCTTCCTTCTTCACCTTACTCGATCCCGTGCTGTACTGCTTCTTCGTGAATCTGCGGAGTTCTTCTTGACGCATGATTGCCCACAAGTTGTCCCAGTCGGGAAGGTCTACTCTGCCCAAGATACTTTGGACAAAGGTTTCCCACCATCTGTGACCGCATTGAGAGCAATCCTGACCATCACATCATCCTCCACCTATGCACCCGTGGTAGTTAACTGGTCTCTGATCGACTGTAATCTGAAGAGAAAATGTTCCATGTCTTCCCCCTTGGTTATTATGAATGGCCACATCTGAGTCTTCAGAAGCATCTTCCTCTTAACAGACTTCCCCTCATATAGGTTTGTTAAGGCCTTCCACATCTCATTAGCTGTCTTCTTCTCAGCTATGTGTGGGACAACATGGTCCTTAACTCCATCCATTATCTGCCGCTTGGCATGTCCAGCAGCTTCAGCATGCTTCCTCAGGAGATCTGCATCGGTCGACATGGCCAAAACTCCTTCTGCATGGTCTCTTAGAGGATATGCCTCTAGAACTATCAGGATTCTAGCCTTCCAAACTGCAAAGTTGGATCGACCATCCAATCTATCGTGATCACGCAGTCCATGACGAGCCATTTGCTCAGAAATCTGTCGAAGCTCCTCTTCTCTCTGCTAAAGATCTGGATCTAGGGTCCTTTGCGAAATGGGCACCCTCTGCTCCCTCTAACAACTGATTTCCCTCCTTGGAAATCTGCCAAATCAACAATGATTCAGCGCTCTTCGATCCTCTGATCGAGCTGCAAGTTTCTTTGGCTAAAAACTCTCTAAGAAGTTGATCTCCTCCCGCTCTTTGTCGCTAGTGCTTAGGCTAAAATTCTGAAAACTTCAGAAATTTAACCCCACGAGCACCTTCTGAAGGTCTACAGCTCTGCTTCAGGCACTTCTAGATCTAACAGCTTCATATCTGCATCACCCTAGCTGGCTTTAGACAATCCCAGCGCTTTTTTTGTATTGCCTCTGTGCAGTAAGTGCGTGGGCCTGCTGGGAGACAACGTAAGACTGCGTCACCCTGCCCTCTGCATAACTCTGCTCTCTCTGAAATTACGTTGTCCCTCCAGATCTGCCCTTCTGTTGCTGCACTTCCTATTGCTTTCTGCAGCAAGATCCTTCAGTCTCCTGCTGCTGACCCTCCTAGATCTGCAATTGCTCTGATAACATGTGAAAAATTCTGAATGTTACTTATGCAAAAATCTATTGTCAGATCTAGTTATGTTCCTCCTACTTAATTAAGTTATTAAGCTGAAAAATTCAGATTAATATCAAAGCAAAACACATAACAGACTTTCACCAATTCAGATCTAGAAAAAGTACATGAACACATAGACAAAGTGACACAAGGATTTTCTGGACAATAGTCCCCGGAAAAACCCAATGTGGGAAAACCAATCCGCTGAGTGCTGGAGGGTTTTATTATCGAGAGTTTTCTGAATACAACAAATATGGCTTCCAGATCTAGAAAACTCGAGAGAGAAAATATAGATCTACAGCTCACCTGCTATTCTGAAGCCAAAATATTCACGCATCCACACCCTCAAACAGGATTTACAGGACTCAGCCAGATCTTGGCCCTAGAAACCCCAGTGCTGCCCCTGAAGCCCCTACGTCAACCTCTGTAGCCTCTGCGTCCCTTTGCCCTGGCCTGGAAAGGGTTGCGTAACCCTAGACTAGGTGACGCAGATCCTTAGCTGCTCCTGAAGGTCTCTGTGTAACCCCTGAGGGTCTCCAACTACCTAATGCTGCCCTGGGAGAGACTGCACAACACCTGCATAGCTGAAGCTCCCCCTGTGCTGCGCAGCTGCTGCCCTCTCTGTTGCTACTTATCCTGCTTCTTTGGCATTCCTCTAGAAGCTGCTCTCTGCCTCTTCTTGATTCTAGGCACTGGGATCAGGCCATCCCCTTTGCCTAAACTCCCCTCTCTGCAACTGAAACACTTCTGAGAATTCTTAGCTAACCCTACCCTAGAATCTCAGCTTAGCTTCAGTGCTCTGCCTCTGTGTATCTTTACAAATGACTCCAAGTGTTTACTTTATACTTTTCTCGTTGGAAAACCAATAGCCATGATCATATCCTGAATCAATGGCTAAGATTAAAAGAAAGCTTTATCCGTGTGACTTAAGACAATTTCATCAACATGTTTAATTTAATTAACTTTAATTTTTTAATCTTCTTAAGTTTAGACTTTAGGAAATACATTAAAATAATTAATTAATTAAATATCTCCCAAACCAGATGAAATTTCCCAAATCCCTTTCTGGGTCTTGTAGATCATGTGTACTCTAGTCCCTCCACAAATTTTGGGAGCTAGAGCACATCCGATGCTACCCCCATTACACAAAATCTCAACACAGAGCTGCAGCAGCGCAAAGGTTTCAAGAGGACAGCACAACGTAGGGGACTTCAGCGCAAAGGAGGTCTGCTTACGCAGTGCAGAGTTGCAGCAGCGCAACAACCTCCAGATGACAGCACGGAGCAGCAACCTATGGAGCTTCAGTGATGAGATGCATCCCAACTCATTTGTCTGTCAAAGATTGGGCAGGAGAACTTCAGTTGCTTACTCTCAGCAACAGAGTTGCAATGCAGCAGTTGGCAGCACGATGCAACAGATTGAGAGGAAGCTACATTACAGATGTGGTAGTGGCAGTGGCAGCGTCATGGGCAGCGGTACGGGAGAGCAGCAGCAGTGCAATGATGAAGGGCAGTAGGCCAAGCATCAACACAGAGACCCACACCAGAGATCAATGCAGAACTTCAGGGTGAAGTATTGTTGCTAGAGCACATTCCTCGCTAAGAGGGAGTGTTGGGGTAGCATCGGAAGTTCGCAAAATTTGTGGATGGACTAGAGTATATGAGATCTCCAAGACCTAGAATGCGATTTAAGAAATTCCATCCTGTTTAAGAGATATTTAATTAATTAATCTTTTTAATTAAGGACCCTAAGTCTAACTAAGGAAAATTAAAAGATTAAAGTTAATTAAATTAAACATGTGATGTAAATCACTTAAGTCACATGGATCAAGCATCTTCTAATCTTAGCCGTCGATTCAAGATTAGATCACGGTCGTTGATGTTTCAACGAGAAAAGTATAAGAAGAGGGCTTGGGATCACTTGGAGAACACACACATAGTGGCAGAGCACTGAAACTAAGCTGGAATTCTAGGGCGTGGTTTGCTAAGAATTTCAGAAGTGTTTCAGCTGCAGCGAGGGGCAGTATTTGCGAGAGGGATGGTTTGATCCCAGGCGAAGAGTGCAACAAGGGCAGAGAAGCAACAAACTGAGCAGCGCAAAGAGAGCAGCAGCTACGCAAAGCAGCCATAGCCCAACAGTGACAACGCAGAGGCAATAGGAGGCCAGGAGGGCTGACACAGTGCCATAAAAGGCTCACGCAGTCCCAGGAGGACTGACGCTGGCCAGCCAGGGCAGCGTAACCCACTCTGGCATGATGAAAGCCCTCCCTGAGCCAGGAGGGCTGACACAGTGCCATAAAAGGCTCACGCAGTCCCAAGAGGACTAACGTTGGCCAGCCAGGGCAGCGTAACCCACTCTGGCGTGATGAAAGCCCTTCCTGAGCAACACAAGGGCTGATGCAGAGGGCTTTAGAGTAGCACTGGGGTTTTTGAAGGCTAAAAAGGGTTGATTTTTTTAAATCCCGTTTGAGGGTGTGAATTAGTCAGTTTTTCCGTCTCCAAAACAGAGGTATAGCTGCAGTTTATTTATTTCTTTGTCGGGTTAAGCAGTTTGGTGCACAGATTTGTTGTACTTAGATTCAGCTTAATAATAAAAACTCTCCAGCAGCTAGAAGACCGGTTTTCCCGCATTGTGTTTTTCCAGGGACAGTTGTCCAGAAAATCCTTGTGTGTCACTTTGTCATTGTGCATGTTATTCAGTTTAGATCTATATGTGTAGGTTGTTAATGTGTTTACTATTAAAATTTAGGTACCAGAGGACAAGTGGTTTCCTAAGGCTTTGATCTTTGGCCTAGGGAAAAGTGTCCAAATGTATTTGTACTTTTCTCCTAAAGTGACTTTATAAGTGGTAAAGTCAAATCTAATTTAAAAGTGACTTTATAAGTGATAAAGTTACAAGTATAATTTTAAAATGACTTTATTAAAGTCAATGTGAAATTAGAAAGTGAAAAAATGACTATGGAAATAAAAGGCAAAGTGGGTCTTTATTTAAGTGGGCTGAATTAAAAATTAGAAAGTGAAAATTAAATGCACACTTATTCTCAGCCCTTGATCTAATGCTATCTCAACCATTGGATTTAGGGATTCCCTAAAAGTCACTTAGGGTTATGTTAAAGGAGAAAAGAAGAGAAAAGGTGATTCATTGTTTTCATGAGCAGATTGAGAGGAGCAAGAGAGAGCAAGGAGATTTTATGAACAGTGAGGAAGAAGAGAACAAAACCTTGGAACACATACTGAGGCAGCATTCAGCAAATCCATATAGCAAGTCGGCACATAGTTCAAGGCAGATTCTGGGTACGTTTTTCAAGGCAGAACTATACAGCAGCTTTGGCACGCATTCCTAGGCAGTCGTACAACAGTTTTGGCACAGATTTCAAGGTGAAGTTATTGTTGTTTTTGTGGCACAGTTTTCGAGGCAACCCATATAGTGTACTGTTGTCCTTGTGCACAGAAATCGAGGCAGAAATCGTACAACATTTATTTTTGTCCCTCTGCACGCAGATCAAGGAGGCCATATAGCAACATTTATTGTGGTGTTTCTGGGCACAAAAATCAAGGAGTCTGTACAACATTTAAGGTTCATGTTTTTTTACTGTTGGCACATTTTCCGAGGCAGAGGTTAAGCACGAAAAACGAGATAAGTTGTATTTGTGGTTATTGGAATTTCCTGTGTATTTTTGTTTCACTGTAAAAGCATTTTTTAGAAATAAAGAAGAGCTCTCAAACTGGTTTTCCCCAAGAGTTGTAAGGCATTTTTCCAGGGTCACATTAACAAAAAGTCAACGTGTTATTTTTCTGTGTGTGGCTGTACTATATTACTATGTTTTTATTTCTGCATTTCCAGCATTGTGAAATTCCTGAATTTGTGTTTCGAGAAAATAATTTCATTTCCAGAATTTTGAATGTATGATTATGGGAATGGGCATTTAACTATATGGGAGTAATAAGGTGAAACTGAAAACTGAAGTGGGGTCTAAAATTTCTACATTTACTTCTGATGTTAATGCTGAAGTTTTTTAGATTAATAATTTAATGTAAGTAGGAGAAGTGAATCAGAAATTTAACAATAGGATTCTTGTTTGAGCATATTCAGAAATTTTCACAAATACATGAGTTTCCTTCCCTAGAATTTGAAACCCTTTGATTGTTTGATGTACACCTCCTCTTCTATGACTCCGTTCAAGAACATCGTCTTGACATCCATCTGATGGATCTGTCATCCCATCTGTCTTGCAAGTGAGATCACGACCCTAATGGTAATATACCTGGCCAATGGAGCAAACATCTCCTCATAGTCTATTCCCTCTTTCTGAGAGAATCCTTTGGCCACAAACCTAGCTTTAAATTTGTCGTATCCAGCGATCTAGGCACCACCTCCCAAACATCATTTAGTGTGATGGAGTTGTACTCCTCCAACATAGCATCCTGTCACAGTTGATGCTACGCAACCTCTTCATAGTTGGAAGTCTTACTTTCAATAAGCTCACTCATCAACACCTTGTACCCGAAATATCTCGATGATGGTCTCTTATCCCTGGTGCTTGATCTGCGAGCTCCCACAAACCCCCGCACATCTCTTAGTGTTTGAAGCACCTCACGATTCCTTCCCACTTATGGTGGTTGGAGCTTCAAGCTCCTCATCCTGTTGTTGCTCCACATGTTGTGAACTCTCAACACTTGTACTAGTCACTATACTTGTGCTCATTCCCTCACCTGAGGTACCTATTCAACCCTTGGAGCTTTTGTTTGTTGACTCTTGTCAATTGTTGGCAACTTGCGAGATCTCTTGAAGGATTTATCGTCCTGGAACTTTAAGTCCCATCTCACAATGATATTCCTAATCCCCAGAATATAGATCCTATATGCCTTCGATGTTTCATTGTAACCAACGAAATATCCCTTCTCTGTAGTCGAATCTAGCTTGGTGTGCTTCTCATCTAGAATGTGACAATATGCGATAGTGCCATAAACCCTGAAATGTCCGACTTTTGGCTTCTTCCCTGTAAATACCTCCTCAATTGTCATCTTTCCCAACACCTTGTGCCATTTCTCTACCACCTAAGCTATCCATGTGGACCCTCACCCATCTGTCATGATTGTATGTTTGAAGGTGGGCCTCCCAATGTTAAAGTTATGCCTTGTCATTTGGTAATTGAGTATTGTAGTTTACTTATCCTAGATACTTCTGGGCATGGCTTAATGGGGGAATTCGACGAAAAGAGTGGGCTAGGTCTATGCTCTTGTCCCCTAGACCTCTTTTGGATGTTACCCTTGGATCCTAGTCCTGTGGGATCTCTTTTATTAACCTTTGGGATATAATGATCGTACTACTACATGGGAAATCCTAATTTTGGTTAAGTGGTCTCACTCCCTTATCCACATATATCACCCCCCTTCCCCTTGCCCACACCTTGGGTCGAGCCTGAAACAATGCCCCAGAGGTTGATGCAGCTGAAAAGAAAAGTAAAAGCATAATTGGCCATATTCAAAAGGAAAATGTATCACAAAATACAAAAGATGGCTGGGACAAACACATTTAGCACGTGGGCCAAAGCCAATGCATGATCTCTACCCCATACCCATGGCCATCACCCTAGTTCCTATAGGCCCTAGATGAGCCTCTTTTATCATTCAGTAACCCATGATCGTCCCAACCCCTGGTGGGAAATGAACTTCCCTACCTTAAAGAGGGTAATCACTGTTATACCTTACACATCATGCCCTTGTCCCTTGAGCCCCGAGAAGTTAATCAAAGAAAAATCATAAAAAGAAAAAGGCATATGAAGAAGGGTGGAAAAATCAAAGCCAGGGTAACTCATGCACCACGATTTTTCCCTCCTATACATTATATACCCAAGTGTCGGCTTCCCTTTATTAGCTACCCTTGTACCCCGACATGTAGCCCAAGATTGACCCTTTCATTCCCTATTCCATTCATCTCTTTATCACACGCCACCACCATTTGAAGGATGTACCTTGGGCATATTGTCCCCTTTAAAAGTAGAAACCACCTAATAGGGTACTTGGTTAACACCCCTTGGAGCTTGGAGACATTACCACATGCTAAAGCCCACTATGGAAGGGCATGCCATTATGAAGTGCCCACCTGTTGTCCATGGTTTGTAAGCTCTTTAACTCGATTTCTTTAAATGACTTGTTGTACTGGAAGGAAAGGGGACGCATTGAATCTTATGCAGGATTCCAGATAGTCTCCATTTTGGGTTTGGTCTCCCTATACGGGGTCCTAACCCTCTAGAGGGCTACATTGGCACCTGTAGGGTGTGTGTAGAGAGCCATGGGCCTCCACAACAGTAGACAGTGTTCCATGGATTCCTAGCGATGTTCAAAGATTTCTCGAGATTCACCTATTGAACGAGGAAGATGCACCTGGTTCACCATATCCAGCCGACCCCACAGTTGTACCATGCACTTGGAAGATGACCCAAGACCTATATGTTGATGTGGCATCACTTACACCATCATCTGAGCCCTTGCATATGGTCTACAAGAATCTTAGATCTAATTGGAGACCCATGAGGTTACTTGTGTGCCCCCACACCCATTGGGAGCACCACAGGTTTATTATTTGGCGAACAAAGGGCCCACCCCTTGTCCACTACTTTTGGGAGTCTTATTTCACATTATGGCACCTATGGACTTCAGCAGACCTTCTCTAAGGCCCAACGACATGTACTATTGATCATTCGACCTCTTGAGAGGCTTATTCTTTTGTTTATGAGCTAGTTTGGTGGGTTTGTCACCAAAATTTAGTTATTTTGCACATTATTTTATTTTAGGGGCTAATTAGGCCTAATCAGGTAAATCGAATTCATTAGAAGTGTATAAATACAAGTGATGTGATTTCATTTTAGCATCATCACTTGGATTGGACTGGTATCTCTTTAGTGAACTTCGCCATCCTTCTTGGAGGACAAATTTTTGGAGCATGGAATGAATTTTGATGTTTGGTTCATTTTCTCTTGTCTCGGAGCTTCTTGATTGGAAAAGTTTTGACGGTTGGATATACTCTTAATACATGTAAGCGCAATTTAATGCTATTCTTTCTTTCTATTTTTGTCACATACATTGTTGTTTGGATTTCACTATACTAGGGCTAATTTACTACATCCATTTAGGCGAAGTTGTAGAAATTTTGTCTCTAGATAGTGATGCTTCATGTATGGGCCATGTATTATGAATGAATGTTCCTAGAGATATTTCATCATTGAAATTCATCTTGATAAGCCATCTATTTTGCAAAACAAAGTATAAAGCTCTTGAAGCTACTTTTGTTGTTGCCTTAATGCTATGCGAAGTTGTCTTCAAGGCCTCCTTGACCTAGAAAATCCAAAATCCATAGTCATAATTCTACTTGACTCAAATATCCCCAAAGGATTAGGCATTGGTCCTCCACAGGTGATCACCTCAAAGCTTATTTCTTTCACCTTCTCCTCTTTTCTAAGAATAGCCTAAATAGGTCACATAGGGCATCAATTAGCTCACAATGTAGCCATCCAAATACTTTGATTTTTGGTCCACAAATATGTTCGTGTGCCCTAAAGAAGCCCTCCAAATTTTGTGAAATTCCAACGATGGGATCTTGAGATATCGCAAGCCCTAGCTCAAAGATCGATTCTTGCCCTTGGTTTCCATAGGCTAGATACCTCACTAGGATCATTGCATTACCTTTCATTGAAAATATCTTTCTTGATCCCCTTCTCCCCCCTGATTAGGTCAAGCACATCATTTTCTCAACCCCATTCCCTTGACCTAACCTCGGGTCCACTTGGTTTCGTGTACTCCCACAACTTATTGAAGCCAATTTCATAAAGACCACTTGGAAGCCAAGTTTCCACAAGGATTTTAGGGGCTAAGAATCGTCTTGACAAGTCATATACTCAAACACTAGCTTTTAGAATTCCCCTAAGCCTTTCCTAGAGAGCCTTTCATCTTGTTTTCAAAGCAAGAAATCCATATCTTTGAGCCTCTCTTGTGAATAGGCTTTTAGGATCACCTCTCGTCCTACCATTGATCCATTCAATTTCGTGATCCTTATCACAACGGATCTCCTCCCTTCAGTGAAAGTTCGTAAATAGTAGGGAGCCTTAGCGGAGGTGACAGTGGACTATTGCTCCATTATTTCCCTTGATCTGGTAGTAGCCCTCCAAGGATCCCTTTTTAGGACCCCTGCTAGTTTGAGTAGTAACATTTCTGGCGTCGTTGCCCGGGATACAAAACATGTGTTTTGTTCCCCATACGACATATCGACATATCATTATTGGTGACTCTAATGGAAGAATGAAGCCCTAGTTCTTCATTGAACTTTAAGGTCGATGCTTGTAGGGTGAAGCAAGCATATTTCTAGCATCTTTAAATTCGCCCTGGTGACTCCTACATATTTTCATGTATATCTCAAATAGGTTGTCTTTCTTTAATAATTTTCAAGCTTTGGACATCGCTAGCATCCTTGGGAACCCTAATCATGTCGCAGGAAGGATGGTACGTGGGGTGCCCGTGTTTGATGGTGATCCACTCTTCGCAATTGACCATGTAGAAAGATTTAATGCACATGCTTCAAGTGAGAAAGTGGTTCTCCACGATGTCCTTATGGTTTTGTTCATGGGATCTCTCGGTGGTCATAACTCATGGTTGCATGGTCTTAGACATTTCCAAGTATACCCTGCATTACGCATCCAAGAAGAAGCCTTCATAGAGCATCATCAAGACATTGAGAATCTAGGTAATGAGCAGGAAGACGAGTCCTCCTTGGGTCCACATGATGAAAAGGATGATTTTGAGAACACGTGTTGGGAAAGATGAGTCTATGGAAGGTGAAGTTGAGACTAACCTTACCTTTCTCAAGGATATTACTCTTGATGACTCTCCTTTTGAGAACCGTGAAGAAGGTGACCCCGTTATCCCCTTGGAAGATGACATTGGGGACTATTTCCACTTTGAAAAGGAAAAATGGGAAATCACTGTCCTAAATTTTATTGTGCTCCCATTTACAACACCGACAAGGAGGATGAGGCTGAGATTGGTCTTCCCTTTCTCTCTGACATTATTTATGATGACATATCCATTGATACCCTTGGGAAGGAGAATTATTGTTTTCCCTTGCATGAAGAGGGGCAGTTGGAAGTGATTAATCCTCCTTTTAGGAGAGACCCAATCCTTGATACTAAGGAAATCGATAAGGCTCCCACTTCTCCTCGGTATGATTCTATATTCAAATCACTTGGGCATTTAGATTGCGATTTCGGGGAAGAAAAGTTTGTTGAATACATTACTTCACCCTCCCTTTTTCCTTTTCCTATTGTTCATCATCTTGATTCTTCATCTAGTGATTCCCTCACCCCTTGTCATATGATCTCAAGTGACAGTGAGCCCTTTCCCCTTTCTGGTTATAGTGTCAAGGAAGAGCCCCTCATTAATTATACTTTACCTCCTTGGACACAACCTCAGGGTTTTGATCACTCCATGGCATCCCCTCTTCAATGTGACCATCACCTTGAGCAACCTGTTTGTTGCACTCCTTATTTCCCTCATCCTTCATTCCCCTCTCATCACAACCTTGCGGCATCTACACAACACAATACAATGAGTAATGATTGTGATAAGAAGTTCTCAAGGATAATCATCCATTCCACCATTGTGTGCTTACAGGGAAGGCCCCACAACCCTAGATTGAATTTTGTTCCTTCTCTTAGGGATTCCTCTTACCTCACATGGAAACCATATTTTCCCACCTCCCACCCACATCATCTTCCATGTGTTTGGGTTTCCATTCGCTTTGGCATTTGATGCATGAGTAATCATATAAGCAGACATATTTATATTGATTTGATGATATGTTGGTTGCACTAGCTTTATGATTACACTTGATATTAGCTTTGTCATATGCATGTTAAAGTAGAATGCATTGCATGCTAATTTTGCATTAAAACTAACATCATATGATATTTCTCATAGTAGATTAGTTGCATTTATATTAAAATTTGCATATTTTAGTTTTTGTTGATTTAACGACCCAACATTAAGCATGGGTGATCATAAGACACCACAAAAACATGTTGCCTCGTGGATTTAGTCTTTGATATGTGTAAGTAACAGGTCTACTGTAAGTCGTAACCAAGAGATTGTTGGTGTTCTCATGACCTCTCGTTCGACTAGCTTCGCCCACTTTTCGAGAGATCACATCCCAGTTGGAGCCAGATGTTACCCACCATTTTGTGGGTAATATCCATAGGAGAAACAATTTCTCCAAGATGGTCCTCAGTCGGCAGCCAGCAGCCCCATGTAGTAACCAACTAATTCATTGTGTCATTTCTTCGCCACCTGAGCCAGCCATGTGGACCCTCACCCATCTGTCATGATCACATCCTTGAAGGTGGGCCTCCCAAACCTAAAAGTATGCTTTGTCATTTGGTAATTGAGTATTGTAGTTTACTTATCATGGAAACTTCTGGGCATGGATTAATGGGGGGATTCGAAAAAAAGAGTGGGCTAGGTCTATGCTCTCGTCCCCTAGACCTCTTTTGGATGTTACCCTTGGATCCTAGTCCCGTGGGATCTCTTTTATTGACCTTTGGGCTTTAGGGATGGTACTACATGGGAAACCCTAATTTTGGTTACGTGGTCCCGCTCCCTCATCCATATATATCACTCCCCTTCTGTTCATTACAACCCCATTCACCATTTTTCCCACCTGGGTCCACATCCCTCCACTAGGTCTACATAGGGTTAGCCTCCCCTTCCCCTTGCCCACACCTAGGGTCTGTCCTAAAACAATGCACCAGAGGTTGATTCAGCTGAAAAAAAATTAAAAGCATAATTGGCCACATTCAACCAGAAAATGTACCACAAAACACAAAAGTGGTCGGGATAAACACATTTAGCACGTGGGAAAAAGCTAATGCATGAGCTCTACCCCATACCCATGGCCATCACCTCGGTTCCTATATGCCCTAGATGAGCCTCCTTTATCATTCAATAACCCATGATCATCCCAACCCCTAGTGGGCAATGAACTGCCCTACCTTAAAGTGGGTATCCACTGTTATACCTTACACATCATGCTCTTATCCCTTGAGCCCCGAGAAGTTAATCAAAGAAAAATCATAAAAGGCAAAATGCATATGAAGAAGGGTGGAAACGTCACGATCAAGGTAACTCATGCACCACGATTGCTCCCTCCTATACATTATATACCCAAGTGTCGGCTTCCCTTCAGTAGCTACCCTTGTACCTCAACATGTGGCCCAGGATTGCCCCTTTCATTCCCTATTCCATTCATCTCTTTATGACATGCCACCACCATTTGAAGGATGTACCTTGGACATATTGTCCCCTTTAAAAGTAGAAACCACCTAATTGTTGAGATTTTGGGGAGCATCGGATGTACTCTAGCTCCGAAACTTTGTGGAGGGGCTCGAACACATGTGATCTCCAAGACCCATAAATCGTTTGGAGAAAGTCCACCTAGTGAAAAGTTATTCAAATAATTAAATTTTTTAATGGGGACCCTAAGTCTAACTTACGGAAATTGAAAAATTAAAGTGAATTAATTTACACATATGGTGAGAATGTTCTAAGTGACGTGGATCAAGGTTTCTCTAATCTTAGCCGTTGATTAGTGATTAGATCATGTTCATTGATTTCTAAACGAGAAAAGTATTAATGGAAGATTTGGGGTCAGTTGGAGAACAAACACAGAGTAGCAGCACTTGAGCTAAGTCGAAATTCTGGGGTGTTGTTTGCTGAGAATTTTCGAGTGAGCTTGCAGTGCTTGTGAGGGGTAGATCGGCAAGGGATGCTCTGATTTGAGGCCGAGAATACATACATCAGAGAGGCAGTATCGTACCAGGTAGCACAGAGGCTAGCAGGAGGGACGCAGCCCAGCCAAGCTAACGCAGAGACCACGTAGAGGGTGACGCAGAGGTAGCGCAGAGGCTTTCAGAGTGACACAGGGGCTGCCTGTGCTATGCTGGGCTAGAGGGGCTGACGCAGACGCTGGAGGAGCTACGATAAGGGTTCTAGTGGGCCAGAAAGGGCTCGTATTCAATAATTCCTGAAGGGTTTGAATCAGCCATATTTTCTGTCTCCGAGTGATAAGGTACTACGACCGTGAAATTTCTCTGTGGGGCAAACCACTAGCGGTGCCCTAGATGTATTAAAATATTCTTCTTAATAAATAAAACCCTCAAAGAGCTACTGTATGATATTCTCGCATTGGGTTTTTCCAGGGACATTTTTTCAAAAAATCATGTGTTTCCTTTGTCATATGTGCGCTATTTTTCAATAAATGATCTATATTTGTGTAGGTTGCTAGTTGTATTTACTTCGATATTTTCTGAAAATAACGTATATAATTAAGTCACAAGTAGGAGAAGTAAATGAAGATACTACAGTAGGGTTTCTGTAATTTTGTATTCATAAATTTTCACATGGTATCAGAGCATTGCAGATCAAGCTGAAGCCATCAGCAAGGGGCTGAAGATTTTTGCTGCAGGAACGGCCGCTGAAGCAACACAGATCCAGGAGAAGGCAGCACAGCAATAGGAGGGACGCGGAGCCAGTCTGCTCACGCAGTGCTGACACAGAGGCTGACGCAAACCCTGTCAAGCTCACGTTGGGCTGATGCAGGCCCTAAAGGGTGATGCAGTCCGAGTTGGAGAGACATTGTGCTAGTTGCCGAGGCTGGAAGTGCAGCTTCTGATCTTCGAAGTTGGTGGGGCACCCATTCTGTTGGTGCAGAACAATGCCTAGCAAAGGTGACAAAGTAAGGTGAAACAGTCCCTCAATAGTTTTTTGCCAAGAAATCTGAGATTTGATCAGGAGGGTGATCGTAGAGGGTTGATTTCGCAGAATTGACGATGGATTTCTGGGAGGTAAATCAGTTGTCAGAGGACGCAGTTTCTCTAGAGGGTTTCTATCGCCAAGAAACCCAGATCCGATCTTCTGTTGAGTGCAGCAGCAATAGAAAGGAAAAGAGTACTTGTTTCGACAGTTTGAGCAGAGATGGTCTCATACAAAATCAGAGATTAGGATAGGTTAGACGGTGTGTCTAACTTTGCGATCTGGAAAGCTAGAATCCTGATATTCCTGGAGGAGTACGGTATCAGAGACCACGCAGAGAATGTCCTAGTTGTGCCGACTAATGCGGATGCTCCAAAGAAGTTCAACGAAAATCAGGCGCAGGCTAAGCGCTTGATCATGGATGGAGTGAAAGATCATGTGGTCCAACACATTGCCGAGAAGAAGATGGCAAATGAGGTGTGGACAGCTCTGACCACGCTGTATCAAGGTAACTTCGTCCAGCGGAAGATGCTTCTGGAGAATCAAATGCGGGTGTTCCAAATCCACAAGGGAGAGGAGATCAATCCCTTCCTCTTCAGATTGCAGACTATTCGAGACTAGCTTATTGCCATGAGGGCAAATTTGGATGATGGGCTCATGGTGAGGACTGCCCTTAATGCAGTCACCGATGAGTGGGAGACCTTTGTCCAAAGTATCTTGGGTAGAGCACAAATCCCAAATTGGGGAGACATGTGGGCAATCCTTCGACAGGAGGAGATCCGGAGGGTGACCAAGAGGGAATTCAACAGCGGAGGAGCCAAGATAAAGGAGGAGGAAGATGCAACCCTAGCATCTAAGATGTGAAAGTTTCAAAATAGAAACCCTACTGCAGTATCTAGATCTACTTCACCTACTTGTTTAATTAACATTAACAAGTTATTTTACTGAATTATTCAGAAAAACATTAAAGTAGACACTAACTGTAGCCTACACATCTATAGATCATTTACTCAATAATTCATACATGTGACAAGATTACACATGATTTTTCGGACAAATGTCTCCGGAAAAACCCAATGCGGGTAAAACCAATGCAACAGCTCTAGAGGGTTTTTATTATTATGTAGAATCTAAATACAACATTCTGGGCACCAGACATGGTTGGCCTTACAGAGAAATTACACAGCAGTTTGTACCTTTCACTCAGAGACTGAAAATATAGTTGTATCACACCCTCAAACGGGATTTACAGATCACGAGCCCTTTCTGGCCCACTAGAACCCTCAGCGCTGCCTCTGTAGCCTCTGTGTCAGCTCTCACTGGCCAGCGTCCCCACTGCGTCACCCTAACTGATGTTGCGCTTCCTCGGCTAGGACTGTGTCACCCTAGCTACTGCTGCGCTACCCCTATGCTGTGTTGGTTGGGTTTGCGTCACCCTGGCTGGGCTTACGAAGCCTCACGTGGTGTTGGCTGAACTGCGTCCTCCTAGCTGGCTCTGCACTAACTGGTACTACTACTCACTGCCCCTCTACTTGTTGTATTCTTGTCCTTGGATCAAATCATCCCTTGCCAATCTCTGCCACTCACTACACTGCAAACTAGCTTTGAATTTCTCAACAAACCCCGCCCCAGAAATTTGACTTAGCTTCAGTGCTCTGCCAATGTGTGTGTGTCTTCAAGTGAGCCCAAGCCTTTCCTTTATACTTTTCTCGTTGGAAAACTAACAGCCGTGATCTAATCTCTAATCGACGACCCAGATTAAAAGATTGCTTGATCCATGTTACTTAGATCATTTCTTCACATGTGTTTAGTTAATTCACTTTCATTTTTCTAATTCCCTAAGTTAGACTCAAGCCCTAGGGTCCTCGTTAAAAAAATTAATTATTTGAATAACTTCAACACCAGATGAAATTTCTCCGAATGCTTTCTGGGTTTTGGAGGTCTCATGTGTCTTAGCCCCTCCACAAAATTTTAGGGCTGGAGCACACCCGATGCTACCTCAAAATCTCAACATATGGGACAACAGCCGCAAGGGAAGAAGAAGGACCTATCCAAGGTTCGGTGCTTCAGATGTGACGAACTTGGACACTTCACCAATACTTGTCCCAAGAGAAAGGACAAGGAAGCTTCAAATTCCAAGGCAGCAACAACGAAAGGAGACAGTGGCAGCGAAGATGATGTGGCCATGAGTGCTCATGTACCCCGAGGGAAGAGGGGGGGCGACATAGATCTATAGAGTGAGCTACAGATGGTGGGCGGTAGGATCCTTGAGGTACCCAAACTCTTGGATCACATACGAGCTATGGGAGCCTTAAGACATTAGGATGATGACTGGAGTCAGTGAGTGCAAAAGATCATGGAGAAGCAAAGGCAGAGTTGGGACGTTGAATACTAGAGCAACGTAGAGGAGAGGCAGTAGCGCAAAGGCTAATGGGATTTCAGCAGCGCAGAGGCAATGTACAGCAGAAAACAGCGCAGACCAATAGTAGAGGGTGCTTGAGTGATGAGATGCAACCAGACTGACTTGTCTGTCAGTTGATTGGGTGATTTTCCTACAGTTGCTTACTTCTCAGCAACGGAGTTGCAGTGCAGCAGTTAGCAATGGCAATGCTATAGGCAGCAATTTGAGAGGGAGCTACAGTACATATGTGGCAGTGACTGTGGCAGAGTCATGGGCAGCAGTACAGAATGCAGCAACACAGTGGATGGAGGGCAGCAAGCCAAGCATCAACAGCGCAGAGACCGATGCCTAAGATCAGGGTGATGCTTCAGTGGTGAAGTGTTGCCAGAGCACATTCCTCGCTAAGAGGGAGTGTTGAGATTTTGGGTAGCATCGGATGTGCTCTAACTCCGAAATTTTGTGGAGGGGCTAGAACACATGAGGTCTCCAAGACCCAGAAATCGTTTGGAGAAATTCCACCCGGTGTAAAATTTATTCAAATAATTAAATTTTTTAATGGGTACCCTAAGTCTAACTTAGGGAAATTGAAAAATTAAAGTGAATTAATTTACACATATGGTGAGAATGTTCTAAGTGACGTGGATCAAGCTTTCTCTAATATTAGTCATTGATTAGTGATTAGATCATGACCGTTGATTTCTCAACGAGAAAAGTATTAAAGGAAGGCTTAGGGTCAGTTGGAGAATAGACATAGCGTAGCAGCACTTGAGTTAAGTCGAAATTATGGGGCGCGGTATGCTAAGAATTTTCGAGTGAGCTTGCAGTGCTAGTGAGGGGCAGATCAGCAAGGGATGTTCTGATCTGGGGCCGAGAATACATACATCAGAGAGGCAGTACCGTACCAGGCAGCACAAAGGCCAGCATGAGGGATGCATATTAGCCAAGTTGATGCAGACCACGCAGAGGGTGATGTAGAGGTATCACAAAGGCCTTTAGAGTGACGCAGGGACAACGTGTGTTGCGCAGAGGCTACGTTGGGTGAGAGGGGCTGACGCAGAGGCTGGAGGAGTTGTGCTGAGGGTTCTAGTGGACCAGAAAGGGCTCGTATTCAGTAATTCCTGAAGGGTTTGAATCAACCATATTTTCTGTCTCCGAGTGATAAGGTACTACGGCCATGAAATTTCTTTGTGGGGAAAACCACTACTAGTGCCCTAGATGTATTCACGTATTCTGCTTAATAAATAAAACCTTCAAAGAGTTGTTGCACCAGTTTTCCCTCATTGGGTTTTTCCGGGGACATCTGTCCGAAAAATCATGTGTGTCTTTTGTCATATGTGCCCTATGTTTTTGTAAATGATCTGTATTTGTGTAGGCTGCTAGTTGTGTTTACTTCGATATTTTCTGAATATTTTCTAAAAATAACTTATATAATTAAATCACAAGTAGGATAAGTAAATCAATATACTGTAGTTGGGTTTCTTGTAATTTGGTATTCAGAAATTTTCACACTAATACGATACTTGGTTAACCACCTTTGGAGCTTGGAGACATTAGAGTTTGGCAACATTAGCACATGCCAAAGCCCACTATGGAAGGGCACACCATTATGAAGTGCCCACCTTTTTTTCATGGTTTGTAATCTCTTTAACTCGATTTCTTTAAATGACGTGTTGTACTAGAAGGCAAGGGGACACATCGAATCTTATGCAGGATTGCAGATGGTCTCCATTTTGGGTTTGGTCTCCCGATACAGGGTCCTAACCCTCCAGAGGGCTACATTGTGACATGTAGGTTGTGTGTAGAGAGCCATGGGCCTCCACAACAGTAGAAAACATTTAATGGATTCCCATAGACATTTAGAGATTGCTTGAGATTCGCCTATTAAACGATGAATATGCACCTGGTTCACCATGTTCAGCCGACCCCACAGTTGTACCATGCACTTGGCAGATGACCCAGGACATGTATGTTGATGTGGCATTAATTACACCATCATCTGAGCCCTTGTAGTTGGTCTACAGGAATCTTCGATCTATTTGGAGACACATGAGGTTACTTGTGTGCCCCCACACCCATTGGGAGCACCACAGGTTTATTATTTGGAGAATAAGGGGCCAACCCCTTGTCCACTACTTTTGGGAGTCCTATTTCACATTATGGCACCTATGGACTTCATTAGGCCTCCTCTAAGACCCAATAACGTGTATTATTGATCATTCGGCCTCTTGAGAGGCTTATTCTTTTGTTTATGGGCTAGTTTGGTGGGGTTTTCTCCAAAAGTTAGAAATTTTTCACATTATTTTATTTTAGGAGCTAATTAGGCCTAGTTATTTTGCACATTATTTTATTTTAGGGGCTAATTAGGCCTAATTAGCTAAATCGAACTCATTATAAGTCTATAAAGACAAGTGATTTGATTTCATTTTAGCATCATCACTTGGATTGGACTTGTATCTCTTTAGAGAACTTCGCTATTCTTCTTGGAGGACGAATTTTGGAGCATGGAATGAATTTTGATGTTTTGGATCATTTTCTCTTGTCTTGGAGCTTCTTGATTGGTAAATTTTTGATAGTTGGATATACTCGTAATACATGTAAGTGCAATTTAATGTTATTCTTTCATTCTGTTTTTGTCACATACATTGTTGTTGGGATTTCGCTATACTAAGGCTAATTTACTGTATCCATTTATGCAAAATTGAGGAAATTTTGTCTCTAGATAGTAATGCTTCATGTATGGGCCATGTATTATGAATGAATGTTCCTAGAGATATTTCATCATTGAAATTCATCTTGATAATCCATCTATTTTGCAAAATGAAGTATAAAGCTCTTGAAGTTGCTTTTGTTGTTGCCTTAATGTTATGCGAAGTTGTCTTCAAGGCCTCCTTGAGCTAGAGAATCCAAATTCCATAGTCATAATTCTACTTGACTCCAATCTCCCAAACGATTAGGCACTGGTTCTCCATAGGTGATCACCTCAAAGCTTATTTCTTTCACCTTCCCCTCTTTTCTAGGAATAACCTACATAGGTCACCTAGGGCATCAATTATCTCAAAATATATCCATCCAAACACTTCGATTTTTGGTCCACAACTGCGGTGGTGTGTCCTTAAGAAGCCCTTCAATTTTCATGAGATTCCGACTATGGGATCTTAAGATATCGCAAGCCCTAGCTCGAAGAATGATTATTGCCCTTGGTTTTCTTAGGGTACAAACCTCACTAGGATCATTACATTACCTTTCATTGAAAATCTCTTCCTTGATCCCCTTCTCCCCCCTGATTAGGTTAAGCACATCATTTTCTCAACCCCATTCCCTTTACCTAACCTCAGGTCCACTTGGTCCCGTGTGGTCCCACAACTTATTGAAGCCAATTTCACAAAGAACACTTGGAAGCCAAGTTTCCCCAAGGATTTAGGAGCTAAGAATCTTCTTGACAAGTCATATACTCAAACCCTAGCTCTTAGAATTCCCCTAAGCCCTTCCTAGAGAGCCTTTCATCTTGCTTTCAAACCAAGCAAGCCATCTATCTGAGCCTCTCTTGTGAATAGGCTTTTAGGATCACCTCTCATCTTACCATTGATCCATTCAATTTCGTGATCCCTATTACAATGGCTCTCCTCCCATGAGTGAAAGTGCATAAAGGGTAGGGAGCCTTAGCCAAGGTGATAGTGGGCTATTACTGCATTGTTTCCCTTGATCTGGTAGTAGCCCTCCAAGGATCCCCTTTTAGGACCCTTGCTAGTTTGAGCAGTAACAGGACCCTATTTTGAATGTAAAATGTTGTGCTACATGCTTTTGCTCAAAGATATCTAGGCATGTCCTAATCACATAGCATGGCCCTCGTTGCTCCAACTATCGTTGTGTTCTTTCTTTCTGAAACCCCATTTTGATGTGGGTTGTATGGAGCTATCCATGCTCTCTTAATACCATCCACACAAAAATACTTGAAGGTTTTCCCAATGTACTCGCCCACATTATCTGTCAAAAGAACCTCTATCTTCTTTCCTGTCGAGTTCTACTTTAGAGCGTTAAACTCTTGGAAGCGACTAAAGACTTCATCTCTTGTCTTCAAGAAGTAAATCCAGGTCTTCCTGGAGAATTCATCAATAAGGGCCATAAAATACTCATAACTGAGAGACTTAGTGGATAATGGACCACAAATATCAAAATGCATCAAATCTAACACACCCTTGGCTCTACTTGTTGAAAATACTGAGAGGGGGGTGAATCAATATTTCCTTAATTTTTTTTTCAATTGGTTAATTAATTTTTAAATATTCAGAGCATCAATAGAAACATCACATCACATCAATAGAGTACACAAGTATTTGCTCAACAAAAAGGTCAGTTATGTTATGTATGGTTTACATACAACAACAATTGACCAGGTAAGCCTGGAAGGAAGTGAAACACTCCCCAAGGGTTTTACCCCAAAATTTTGAAGATGTTTGCTGACCTTGTCAGAGGGAGTCTTCAGTCTCCCAAGACGATGAGCCACTCAATCGTCTCTGCACCAATGCTATTGTTGCATCATCAAGGTTCACCACTGTTGCCTCACTTCTGCTATCTATGTTGTTGATCAATACTACTACCAAACATATTGTCTCTGCTCCTACCCTCATTGATTATTGTTGCATACTGATGTCATTGATCACTGTTGTTGTACCTGTTGCTACTCATCAATGTCCACTGCTGCATACTTTTGTCATTAATCATTGTTGTTGTACCTGCTGCTACTCATCACTTTCCATTGTTGCATACCTTTGTCATTTTACCACATAACTGTCAGTTGCCCCTTCACTACCATTGTACTATCACATAGATACTTTGTCACAACTAGGCAATGACTGCATCAAGGTCATTTTGTCATCAAGGAAATGTCATCAAAAATTGTTGCCCCATGTGTCAATAATAAACGGCCATGTCATCCATCAAGTCACATCTACTGTCCATTTCTACCTCTGTTGCAATTGCTGCCTCTATTCACACTACTGTTGCCTACTCCATCGACTGCCACAATCCATTCCTGTTATCACTTGACTTATATTAGGAATGGTGTATTTATCAGTTGTATGAATCTCAACTTAGTTATTTCTAGAAGATGCATAAGTGAGCATGCCTTTATGTCCTGTATGCTATCAAGGATACAAACTGTCAACTAGGTCATTGCTATTCGTAGGGCCACTATCATAGAGGTTCGATCAACACTAATATAGACAATATGGTATCACTGACTTTTATTTAGGTCACTGATGTAATGTTATCCAAGGTTGTTGCAGATCATTGTCTTCCTATCAATATGGTCATAGCATGCTCCCTTATATCAGAATATGCTTCTCAGAGACTTCAAAATTGAACCACACTGAATTCTTCAACAATTAATATGTGTTATAAAGAAAGAACACCACTGTCATACATTATTCCAAAGGTATCATCCTTGTAATTTTACAGTCCTCAAGAAATAACGTCTCTCTACCTCAGTTTTGAGTATGATTTAGAAATCTTTTAGTATACTTAACAACTGTCTTCAACAATATAATTGGTGATTACCTCTAAAAGGAACTGTGTCCTGGGGTTCTTCTCACTGTCAATTTTTAAGTCATACCAACTTGTATTCGGTGAGTTATGATTCAAAAATTGCAAAGGAGTTACGATTCAAAAACTGCTTCCATTGAAAGCAAACTGAGAAACCCCAGTTCCAAGTCATAATTTAAGGCTGCAAGGTAATGAGCATTTGCAATTGATTTTTCATACAGGTTGGTTTCTTTCACTCACAACGTATCAATAAAGGAGTTGTCTTAAACTCAATATTGTAGGTGATCGCACTTCACAATGATGGTGTGGGACCTGTTACCCACCACTTCGTGGGTGATATCCCTAGGAGAAATTTTTCTCCATGATGAAGCTCAACCGGCAGCCAGCAGCTGCTTGTAGCCTTTTTCTAGCTCATTGTGCCATTTCTCCGCCACTTGAGCCAGCCATGTGGTCCCTCACCAATCTGTATTGATAGTATGTTTGAAGGTGGGCCTCTCGAATCTAAAGGTATGTCTTGTTATTTTTTAATTGAGTATTGGGTTTACTTGTCATGGATACTTCTGGGCATGGATTGATGGGGGGATTTGGCGGAAAGAGTGGGCTTAGTTTGTGCTCCTGTCCCCTTGATCTATTTTTTGTGTTACCCTTGGATCTTAGTCCTATGGGATCTCCTTTATTGACCATTTGGTTGTAGGGTGGTACTACTTGGGAAACCCTGACTTTGGTTACATGGTCCATCTGCATATATTACTCCCTTTCTACTCACTATACCCCCATTTATCATTTCTCCCGCCTGGGTCCACGTAGGGTCAGCCTCCATATCCCCTTCCCCCATCTTGGGACAGGCTTGGAAGGATGCCCCGAAGGTTGAAGCAACTAAAAGAAAAATTAAAAGCATAATTGGCCACATTTAACAGGAAATTGTACCAAAAAATACAAAAGATGGTTGGGGCAAAAAAAATAATTAGCATGTGGGAAAAAGCCAATACATGAGCTTTGCCCCATACCCATGGTCATCACTCTGGTTCCATAGGCCTTAGAAGAGCCTCCTTTATCATTTAGGAACCCATGATTGTCCCAACCCCTGGAGGGCAATGAACTGTCCTACCTTAAAGGGGTAATCACTACTATATCTAACACATCATGTTCTTATCCTTTGAGCCCCGAGCAGCTAATTAAAAAAAATTCATAAAAGGCAAAAGGCATATAAAGAAGGGTGGAAAAATCAAGGTCGGGGCACCTCATGTACCACGATTGCTCCCTCCTACACATTATATACACAGGTGTGGGCTTCCCCTTATCTAGCTGGCCCTATGCCCCAATATGTAGTCCAACATTGCCCCTCTCATTCCCTACTCTATTTCACTTACTTATCACTTGCCACTCCCATTGGAGGGATGTACCTTGGACATACTGTCCCCTTTAAGGGCTGAAACCACCTAATAAGGTACTTGGCTAACCCCCTCTAGAGCATGGAGACACTAGCACATGCCAAAGGCCACTACAGAAGGGCATGCCATTGTGAAGTGCCCACTTTGTTATTAATGATTTGTAAGCTCTTTTACATGATTACTCTAATGACTTGTTGTACTGGAAAGCTAGGGGATGCATTGGATCTATACAGGATTGCAGGTGGTTTCCATTTGGGTTTGGTCTCCCTATACGGTGTCCTAACACCTAGAGGGCTACATTGGCTCATATAGGGTGTGCATAGAGATCCATGGGCCTCCACAGCAATAGACAACACTCCACAGATCCCCATCAATGTTCAGAGACTACTAGCGATCCACTTTTGGGATGATGGTGATGTGCTTGTTACACTATGCCCAGCAGGCCCCACAGGAGCCCCACACTCTTGGCAGGTGTCCCAGGCAATGTTGCATGAAGCGGGGACGTTTTTTGGAAGCGGGGACGCGGAAGCATCATTTCCAAAAAATCTAGGAAGCAAAGCGTCTCAGAAGCGTCTACTATATATATATATATATATATATATTTTTTTTTTATTTTTTTTTTGCATTTATATTAAAAAAACATCCAAAATACCAAATTAATTGTAGAATATATGGAAGCATGCATATTTGTACATAAATCAAGATAGATATGACATCCACTATACATTAATGATTAATTATTTGAGCATCAACCATCTATAATCTAAATTCTTCTCCTCTTGTCTAGCCTTTGCCTCTACCTCGATTATCTAGGGACATTAGTCAAAATTGCCCAAAATTGATCAAACTACCTAATGCAAGCCTTAAAATATGGTAGAAAGAACTTAACATGCTTGATCGATGATTTTGAGTTGATTGAGATGTAATTTTTTGTTAAGGACATGACAAAAGAGTTCAACAATTAACACCACCAACACTAGGGTACATATAGGGCTTGGTGCTCTTGATTAAATGTTAATCACATACCTTCATACATGATATAATCTAATGAAATGCCACCATACCATTGATCCTGAATTCTTGAAAACTGTTAAGTCTGCTGAATTTTTAATAGGATGTGAAATTCTATTTTCTACATATGAAGTCTGATCAGGCTGGAACCACTCTCAAACATCCTGAGTCATTTCATGGTAATGTTAAAAATTTAAGTAAAAGGATGAAAATGAAAAATAAAGGAGAATGTCACTTTTAATTTAAGAATTTAACATTACCATGGGGGAGCATCTAAGAAACATCTAAGGAGGTGAAAGAGAGCTTATATCTTTTTCATCCTATCCCTAACTCAACACTAACCCACCCTCTAACCCAACTAAAGTTAAAACTTAAAAAAATAATAATAAAAAATCGTTTTTTTTTGTTGCGGTAGTCGGATACGGAACCGCCGGTGATCCGTACGGATCCGTACAGGAAGCGCGGCGCTTCCGTACAAGGATTCGTTGTACGAAACGCAGATCCGCCGTACGGAAATGCGGATCTGTCCGTACAGTTCCAAAAAACCAAGAAGCGTCATTTTTTTTTCCGAAACGCATTTCAGGGGGTGGATCTCGTATGGACTGCGTTTCGGGGGTTGGAGCCGAGGGCGGGGGACGTTTCTCGCAACATTAGTCCCAGGACTTGCACGATGTCATGGCAGCGTTCATTCCATCACTCAAGACTGTGTAGAGGATCTACAGGCATCTTCGACTAATATGGAGACCCATGGGGTCATTTATGTGCTCCCACACCCACTGGGAGCACCACAAGTCTACTACTTGGAGAACAAGGGGCCACCCCTTTGTCCATCATATTTTGAGGATTTTATTCTTCATTATGGCACTTCGAGATATTATTAGGCCTTTGGAGGGCCCCACGACATGTACATATTATTATTTGGCCCGCTGAGGCTTATTTTTTTTATTTATGAGCTAGTTTGGTGGGCTTGTCACCAATAGGGGTTTTATTTGCACATTATTTTATCATCAGGGGCTAATGTAGGCCCATATGTTAATTTGAACTCCTAAAAGGGGTATAAATTCATGTTAGCTACATTCATTTGTATAACGACTTCACTTGGGATCTCTCTATTCTTAGAGAATTTCGCATTTCATCTTGGAGGATCATTTTAGATAAATGGATGAATCTTGATGTATGGATTTGGGCCATTTTTAAATATTCTAACCGACCTAATCAATGATAAATGTTATAGTCAACCAAAAAGTTCGACAAAGGATAATCAATTGGATGACATTGAAGAAAGCGCAAGTGTAAGCGAGGACAGTGAGAAAATGTCAGTTATAGAGGTGGAAGACAATGGCAATACCTCTTTCGAGGATGATGAATATAGTAGGTGGATCCTATGAGCCTCCAAATTTTGCAAGAAAGAATGGATGAATATAGTAGGTCATGCAGAGGGTTAGTGAGGGAATGTGATTCTAATGAAGTATTCTTTCATTTGCACGAAGAAGAGGTGAAGCTTCATAAGATGAAATGTGAATATAAAGAACACCCTACTAATGCTCTCCTCCTTGAAGCATATTACCAAAATCATGTAACAAATACCTTAGCTATTGTGCTTCAAGAGGAGAGGGAAGAAGAGTCCTCTCGCTTGTCAACTAACCAAGATGAAGATACCCTTGAAGATATAGATGAGGAAGATGAGTCCTTGTTGGGTTCACGTGATGAACGGAATGATTTTGAGAGCACGTGTGTTGAGGATGACGAGGATATGGAAAGTAAAGTTGAGGTTGACTTTACCTCTCTCGAGGGTATCACTCCTGAAAACTCTCCTTTCAAGAACCTTGAGGGAGGTCATCCCATGAGCTCCTTGGAAGATAACATTGAAGATTATTTTTGTATCGAAAAGGAGAAATGGAAAATTGTTGGGCCTCCATTTGATTGTGCTCATGTCTATGATACCGACAAAGAGGATGAGGTTGAGGTTGGCTTTCCCTTTCTCCTAGGCATTATTTATAAGGACATATCCATCGATACCCTTAGGAAGGAGAATTATTATTTTCCCTTTCATGAAACAGAGCAATTAAAGATAACTTATAAGTGATTCTCCTTTTTGAGAAGGCCCTATCTTTGATACCAATAATGACAAAATTGAGAAAACCCTTCCTCATACCTACCGCCCTTATGACTCTGGGAATATATTCAAATCGCTTGAGCCTCTAGAGTTGGATTTTTAGGAAAACGGTCATGTTGAAACTTCACTTTCCCCTTTTCCCTTTTCTCTTGCTTGTCATCTTCAGTCTCCCTCAAGTGATTCCCTCACCCCTTCTCATAGGATCTCAAGTGTTCATGAGCCCTTTCCCCCTTCCAAGTGTAGTGTCAAGGAAGAACCCCTCGATGACTATACTTTACCTCCTTGGACGTACCCTCGGGGTTTTGATCACTCCATGTCCTCCCGTCTCCAATGTGACCATCACCTTGAGCACCCTAGTTGTTGCACTTATTCTTTCCCTCAACATTCCTTCCCCTCTCATCACGACTTGGTGGCATCTACAAAACATAATACTATAAGTAACGATTGTCATAGGGAGTTCTTGAGAGTGATCATCCATTCCTCCATTTTGCACTTGGAGGGAAAACTCGACACTTCTGGATCAACTTGTCTTCTTTCTCCTAGGGTTTCTTTTTACCTCGAAGGAGGATCGTGTTCTCTAGCTTCCCACTCCCTTCATCCTCCATGTGACTATGACCACATTTGATTTGAGATTTGCTACATGAGTAATCATAATGGCAAGCATGAGTATATTGATATTGATATGATGATATGTTGGTTTCACTGGCTTTATGATTACACATAGTGGTAGTATATCTATATGCATGTTAGAGTAGGATGCATCACATGCTGATTTTTTCATTAGAACTCACCACGTATAATATTTCTCATGACAGATTAGCTGCATTCAAACTAAAATTTGCATATTTTATTACTTGTTGGTTTTATGGGCTGACATTAAGCATGGGTGATCATAAGACACTGTGAAAAACATGTTGCCCCGTGGCTTTGATCTTTGACATGCGCAGATAACTGGTCTACGGTGACCAAGAGATTGTTGGAGTTCTCGTGACCTCCCGTTCGAGTAGCCTTGCCCACTTCTTCGAGAGATCACATTCCAGTTGGAGCTAGATGTTACCCACCACTTCGTGGGTGATATCCCGAGGATAATTTTTCTCCATGATGGACCTCAGCTAGCAACCAGCAACCCCTTGCAACCTTCTTCTATCTCGTTGTGCCATTTCTCCACCACTTGAGCCAGCCATGTGGTCCCTCACCCATCTGTATTGGTCGTATGTTTGAAGGTGGGCCTCCTGAATCTAAAGGTATGTCTTGTCATTTGGTAATTGAGTATTGAGTTTATTTATCATGGATACTTCCGGGCATGGATTGATGGGGGGATTTGGCGAAAAGAGTGAGCTTAGTTTGTGCTCTTGTCCCCTTGATCTCCTTTTTGGTTTTACCCTTGGATCTTAGTCCCGTGAGATCTCCTTTATTGACCATTTGGTCCTAGGGTGGTACTACTTGGGAAACCCCGACTTTGGGTACATGGTCCCACTCTTTTATCTGCATATACTACTCCCTTTCCACTCACTATACCCCCATTCATCATTTATCCCGCCTGGGTCCACATAGGGCCAACCTCCCTATCCCCTTGCCCCCATCTTGTGTCAAGCCTGGAAGGATGCCTCGGAGGTAAAGCAACTGAAAGAAAAAGTAAAAGCATAATTGGCCACATTTAACAGGAAATTGTACCACAAAATGCAAAATATGGTCTGGAAAAAAAACAATAATTAGCATGTGGGCAAAAGCCAATACATGAGCTTTGCCCCATGCCCATGGTCATCACCCTGGTTCTATAAGCCCTAGAAGAGCCTCCTTTATCATACAGGAACCCATGATTGTTCCAACGCCTGGAGGGAAATGAACTGTCCTACCTTAAAGGGGAAATCACTGCTATATCTGACAAATCATGCTCTTATGCTTTGAGCCCCGAGCAGCTAATTAAAGAAAATTCACAAAAGGCAAAAGGCATATAAAGAGGGGGTGGAAAAATCAAGGTCGGTGCACCTCATGTACCACAATTGCTCCCTCCTACACATTATATACCGGGTTTCGCCTTATCTAGCTACCCCTATGCCCCAATATGTGGCCCAGGATTGCCCTCTCATTCCCTACTCCATTTCACTTACTTATCACTTGCCACCCCTATTGGAGAGGTTTACATTGGGCATAATGTCTCCTTTAAGGGTTGAAACCACCTAATAAGGTACTTGGTTAACCCCCTCTAGAGCATGGAGACACTGGCACATGCCAAAGCCCACTACGGAAGGGCATGCCATTGTGAAGTGCCCACTTTGTTATCCATGATTTGTAAGCTCTTTTACACGATTACTCTAATGACTTGTTGTACTAGAAGGTTAGGGGACGCATTGGATCTTATACAGGATTGCAGGTGGTTTCCATTTGGGTTTGGTCTCCCTATACGGGGTCCTATCCCTCAGAGGGCTACATTGGCACATATAAGGTGTGCATAGAGATCCATGGGCCTCCCCAGCAGCAGACAACATTCCACAGATCCCCATTGATGTTCAGAGTCTACTAGCGATCCACTTTTGGGATGATGGGGATGTGCTTGGTACACTATGCCCAACAGGCCCCACAGGAGCCCCACACTCTTGGCAAGTGTCCCAGGACTTGTACGATGTCGAGACACTAGCACATGCCAAAGCCCACTACGGAAGGGCATGCCATTGTGAAGTGCCCATTTTGTTATCCATGATTTGTAACCTCTTTTACACGACTACTCTAATGACTTGTTGTACTGGAAGGTTAGGGGACGCATTGGATCTTATACAGCATTGCAGGTGGTTTCCATTTGGGTTTGGTCTCCCTATACGGGGTCCTAACCCCTAGAGGGATACATTGGAACATATAGGGTGTGCATAGAGATCCATGGGCCTCCACAGCAGCAGACAACACTCCACGGATCCCCATCGATGTTCAGAGACTACTAGCGATCCACTTTTGGGATGATGGTGATGTGCTTGGTACACTATGCCCAGTAGGCCCCACAGGTGCCCCACACTCTTGGCAGGTGTTCCAAGACTTGTACGATGTCATGGCAGTGTTCATTCCATCACTCGAGCCCTTGCAGAGGATCTACAGGCATCTTCGACTCATATGGAAACCCATGGGATCATTTATGTGCCCCCACACCCACTGGGAGCACCACATGTCTACTACTTGAAGAACAAGGGGCCACCCTCTTGTCCGTCATATTTTGAAGAGTTTATTCCTCAATATGGCACTTCAGGATATTATTAGGCCTTTGGAGGGCCCCACAACATGTACATATTATTATTTGGCCCCCTGAGAGGCTTAATTTTCATTTATGAGCTAGCTTGGTGGGCTTGTCACCAATAGGGGTTTTATTTGCACATTATTTTACCATTAGGAACTAATGTAGTCCCATAGGCTAATTCGAACTCCTAAAAGGGGTATAAATTAATGTTAGCTACATTGATTTGTACAACAACTTCACTTGGGATCTCTCTATTCTTAGAGAATTTCACATTTCTTCTTGGAGGATCATTTTGGATAAATGGATGAATTTTGATGAATGGATTTGGGCCATTTTTATCTTGGAGCTTCGTTTTTTGCAAATGTGATGTTGGTTGGATATACTCTCTAATGCTGTAAGTGAATTTTAATGATATATTCTTGTTTTTGCATATTGTTCAACTTAGCTATAATTAGGGCTAGTTGAATCATCATTGGAATGTGGTTTTAAGTGTCTATTTAGCTCGTTTAATGTATGGGCCATTGTTAGATGAATGGAATGTCGTAGAGATTGTCTTATCTCGATAAGCTTGCACTATTTGTATGAAGTATAAATGCTTGAAGGTCACTTTTCTTCTTTTTCCCTTAACATTGGACGAAGTTGACTTTCCAAGCCTCCTTGATCAAGAAGTCGAGTTTTCAATCATTATCATGCTTGACTCCATATCCCCAAGGGAAATAAGCAGTAGTCCCTCAAAAGGGTGGTAATTTTCCCTTTCTTTTTCACCTTTTTCGCCTTTTCCCCAGGCCTAGCCCTGAAAGGTCGTATAGGGCATCAATTTCCTAAGAATTTACCCACAGGAAAACTTTGATCTCTTGGATGCTACTGCGCTAGTGGGTCCCCTCCTTCTCCTCCGAATTTGAGGCAATTTCAACGATCGAATCTCCGGGAATCCCAAGCCCTATCTCTAGGACCAAGTTTTGTCTAGGTATCCCCAAGGCTAGACCCTAGTAGGATCAATTTGACCTTTTGAAGCAAACTTTCTTGTTTGATACTTTCCCCTCACCTTGTCCAGGATAGGAACATCATTGGTTTCTATGTTCCATCTCCGAACCTGGGCTAGGTCCACTTGGTTCGGTGTGGTTCCGTTTTCTATCAAAGAATAATCATCAAGGGCTTTTTGGAAAACCAAGTTCATATAGGATTTAAGGGATCGGAAAGTACCCCTTCAAGTTGTACCCCTCTCCCTTATCCTCACCCCCTCTCCCTTGAAAGGCAAGTCCCTTGCTTAAAGAGAAAGCAAGCACCATTTCTTCACCTCCTCCTTGGGATAGGGTTACTAGGATCACTTCATACTTATTCATTGACATATCGTTGATAAGTGGCTTCCCAAAAACATCAGGACTCCTCCCATCGGTGAAAGTCCATAAAGAGCAAGGAATCTTAGCCGTGGTGGCAGTGGGCTAAGCCTGCATCGTTGCCCTTAGTTTAGCAGTTGCCCTCTTAGGAACCCCTTTTAAGTCCCCTGCTAGTTTGAGTGGCAACAAGACCAATGCATGAATTAGGGTTTCAGTGTCTTTATTAGGCTCTAAGAAGGTTGTAAATTGTAAATCCATCAAATCATAAAGAGAATTCTTTCAGGAGCTGGCCGCAGGTCTGTGAAATTTGTAAGCAGATTTGTGTTGTATACACTGCAGATTTCAAGGAAGACAGTTCTCCAAATACAACTTTAAACCCATGAATCATATAGAATAACCCTTCGACTAATTTCCAAGGTTGCAGCAACGAGAGATTTTATTGAGTCTGTTGGTCACAGAGACAAGAATTAGAGTCTTTGCAATATTCAGAAAAATGTGTCGCAGAGAACTTTTGGACGAATCTTGCCATAGAGTATTTTGTTAGTTTGGAGAAAGGCTAGATCAACTTGCAATAAACATATACCCAAACGAATCCCACAAAACCTAGAAATTAAAAACATCCCAGAAACCATGACCCAAACCGTGCCAGAAAAGTCCTTACAAATGAGCCTTAGACATTCGTCCCTGCTCTGCTCAAGATCTGCAACATAATACGAACGAAACCCATACCAAGATAAACCACCCAAAACAAACCAAAACCCAGCTCCACAGAACTTTGATCCTTCTAACTGGTCGCAAATGAAAGAGCAAATTTTGCTTTAACTGGTCGCATAAATAATCTCAAAAATTCGTGCTGGATTTCAAAAAAACTTATGCGTTGTAGGATACTTGACTAGTGAGATCCTTTATATAGTTTAGAATAGCCCCAATTTTTGGGCAACCGATTTGAAATTTAAGAAGGAAAAGTTAATTTCCTCCAAAATTCGAATTGAGCCAAAACCTAAGTCAAATTGAGGCCAACCTTCATTAATTTAAGTTAACCTATTCAATTTCAACTTTGGTGCCAAAGTTTTTGGACCATATTTGAATACGTCCTCAATTGATTAAATTTAATTATTAACTTTACCCCTTCAACAATTCCACTTTTGCCAAAAAATATGATGCCATATCATTGCATTTATTTGGGGTTTTAACTTAATTGTGACATCATTGTGGTGCCATCTCATTATCCTATTTAAATTGCCACATCATCACTCATTGTCGCCACATTGTTAGCCTTTGGGGTTTTGGACCCATAGATTAGGTCTTCAACTTTGACTAAGGATTTCTCTCAAATTGTGAAGGCCCACGCATGGGACACTCCACATACCACTGGAATCAACATGACGAGTAGAATCTAATGGCGGGGGTATCTAAGATAGATTCGGCGATCTATTTCTTCAAAATCCTCATCATGTGCAGGCTATGTCCATCAACCAAGATATCAAACCCTAGAGATAGGGTTTCATTATCCACTTGCAAGACCTCAATGCATTATGAAATCAAACTGCATCATCATTATTTGCACCAAGGGATCCAAACCCTAGGGTTAGGGTTTCAACCAAGCAATTAGGGTTTCTAACTTTCTACTACAACTAGGGTGTCATGTTCAAACTACATCATCCTGTGAACCCATCACTTCAATGACCTCCAGATGCTGACATCAATGACGATATCCTCACTCACTCTGCGTCCTGCACCAGCGTGTGTGAAAATCCCAAGATCTAGATCTGGAATCCCTACTGCAACTCGCTGAACTACTTCTACTTGCAAATCCGATATAACAAGTTATTATGAGATTACTTCTTACAATATCGAAGTAGTTACTGGAGCAGCCTTCACCAATTAAAATACATTTGTGAAATCAGAAATTGAGCAAGAAAAAATAATGCAAACACAGGGCACCATTATTTTTGAACAAACTTCCTCGGAAAAACCCAATGTGGGAAAACCGGTGCAACAGATTTGAGGGTTTATATATTATGCAGTAATTTTATGAATACAAATCTGAGATGCCTTTCTGGCAATCCCTACAGAGAATATGATGGACAGAGAGCTAGTGAGAGAAATCTCACACTGAAATCTGGAAACCCGACTGACCAACAAACCCCGGACAGCAAGCCATCCACTGTGTTTCACAGTCTCGGTGTCACTCTGCGTGGGGACTGCTGGATCTTCCCTTCTGGCCCCTTCCGGTCTCACACCTCGGCTTTCCGGCACTAGATCTCGCTGACCCTCAACTGAATTACAGATTCCCTCAAGGCTGTAGTGTTGCCTCTACGTGGCACTGTGTTGCCTCTGCGTAGCTGCTATGTTGCCTCTGCTGATTTGCTCTCTGTCTTCTCCGCGATGTATTCCCGACTCATTAAAATATCCAACCGGAATTACTCTGCCCCTCACTGCAATCAACAATCGCTTAGATCTGATTTTCGTCTGAGCACTGCTCTGTCAAAAAAATTCAATCTCTGGATCCTCTCAGTGTAATTTACAAATGACCCTCAAGTCTTCCCTTATAGCCTTCTCGTTGACAAATCAGTTGTCAAGATTAGATCTCCAATCAACGGCTAAGATTATATTAGACTTGATCTACTTTTTCTAGAAGTTTCACCCATAGTTTACATTAATACTGATTAATTATTTTAATTTCCTAAGTTAGACTTAGGGTCCTCTTAAGAAATAATTTATTTTTCTTATAAAACTGTTTCTAGGTGGAATTTCCCAAAACGATTTCTGGGTTATCTATAATGCATGTGTCTAAGCCTCTCCACAAAGTTTGAGACTTACAGCACATCCGATGCTACCAAAAATCAGCAGCTTGTACCTGCTACACCTGCGCCTGCTTTGACATAAATGACAACATGCTCAACACTATTGTCACTCCTTGGAAATGTTTCCTTTGTGAACTTTCCAAGTACACACCCTCTACACATGTCATCATGTTTTGTACTCACTTTTGGAATACATGTCGCAATCTTTCTGAGTAGCTTAGGTGCTCCATGATGGATATGACCCATCCTCTTATGCCATAGCTCTCCCATATATCTGCTACTAACAAGTGCCTTTGGAGCATCCAATTACAACATGTACAACTTGTTGCTTCTCACCCCAATCTCCTTTATTGACATCCAATCCTATTGTTTTAGATACACCTTTTGTCCTCGAAAGTACACATCATACCCTTTATCCGGAAGAGCAAAAATTGAAGTCAGGTCCATTCCCAAACCTGTCACATGCAACACCTCTGTAACATGGATATTTTTATTAGACTCCCTTTGAAATGTGACTGACCCTCTCCCAACTAGAGTACACTTGGACCTGTTTCCCATTTGAATATGGAATCCTATCTCCTCCTGCCTTTTTGTAGCTGGAGAAATACTCTCTAATTCATGTCATGTGACATGATGCCCCATTGTCAATATACCAATCTCGTGTGGTGGTCGAGCTAGATAAGCAAGCTATGAGAGTGAACTTATCTTCAAGTCTTGAAGACTGTTCATCAATATTTGTTAAAGTTGTTGTTTGTTGCTTCTTCTTATCACCCTTTTTTTTGTTCGGACATTGATTGTTGTTAGTTTTTGTAGCATCGGATGGTGTTCTAGTTTCAAACTTTGTGGAGAGGCTAAACACAAGAGATCTCCAAAACCTAGAAATCATTTCTAGAAATTCCACCTAGATACAGCTCAACTAAATTAATTGACCATCATTTAAATTTTTCCTAAGTCTAACTTAGAAAAAATGGTAAATCAATAATAATTAATTGAGAAAGGTGAGAATTCTCTAGAAACTCACGTGGATCGACTTAGAGATGATCTCATAATTTAATCTTGGTCGTTGAAGTCTCAACTAGAGATTATAAGAAGAGGTCGATGGGGTTGATGGAGAACACACTTAGAGAGCAAATTTCCTTGGCAGTTCGATTTTTTAAAGAGCAGCATTATTTCGGAAGAGTTCGAGCCAAAGAGGGGATGCAAAGATAGAGAGGGGCAGAGACAATGAGTTTGGAGGAAGTCTTCCAATTCTGGAGAGTCAGCGACAGGAGGGTCGAGTTTCCTCAGTGGGGTTGTGCAAAAGCTTCAAAGGCATAGTTCGATTTGGCCAGATAGAGGGTCAATTCAGTTGTTAGAGGCCGGGAGAATTTCCGGAAGGGCCAATGAGTCATTCTCAAAGGTTGAGCTAGGCAGATGAGTTGATTAGTTGCTTCTTCCAAGCAGAGCATTCAAGAGCATGCGCAGAGGTGACACAGAGGCTGACGCAGGGGCTTTCGTGTAGCCTATTTGTCCCAGTTGTGGAGTTGGATCAGTCTCAGGTGAGACAAATTTTGTCTCACTAGTTTATCTTATAGAGGAATACTAGAGGATTGCTAGTTTATCTTATAGAGGATTGCTAGTTTGGGCATCCAGTTGTACTCAGAATTTTTCACTACTGCATAATAATAAAACCTTCAGGTATTGCACCAGTTTTCCCACATTGGGTTTTTTCGGGGACAATTGTCCAAAACTAACTGTCAAAATTTATGTGTGTGCTAGCATTTCTCAATTTCTAGCGTTTTATTTTCCGCAACATTTTATGGTGAAAATTGCATTTGTGATTTTATTCATTGTTTTCCATAGCAAATAAAGTAAATAATTAAATTTATAGTTAGAAGAATAATTTCCAATTGTTGCAATAGACTTGTAAATATTCGCAACTGCATCCGAAACACTTGATTTTACTCAAGTCTTTTGTTTAGTCAATTTAATGTCTTAAATTGCTCACATAAATTATCGACCGGAGTTAGTAATCTTGTGAAGTGCAGGTGCACTATATATATTAGAAGCCTCTCTTATTCCTATTTTATTATGGTAATTGTCAATTTATGTTTTGTTTGTCGTTTTTGATAAAATGTAAAAGATTGTGATGATTGAATTCTATTTAAATGAGTTAAATCTGTTCCTAAATCTCAACCAATTTGCTTATTAAAATTTTAGGAAAAGAAAAACAACTTTTTTATATCTATGAAATCTACATTAATGAAAATGAACAATTGCCTAAATTATTGAAATCATTAGAAAGCAATTACAAATATCTAAATTACAGTGAAAGATGAACTACTTAAATTGCAAGAAAGAAATCTATATGAAAGAAGGAAATCTGATCTAAGATATACATTCATGAAAAAAAAAAAGAATTGCTTTAGCTCTAAAAAAATAAATCTACGCTAACTTGACATCGATTGAAAAAGGATGGCTTGAAATGAAACAACGTTCTGGAAATATTTTAACATCTATTCAATCTATAAAACATCTATGTTATGAAGAAGAATCACTTCTATTCTAATATGAATCTACAAAGCTTCTTATGATAAAGATTAATATTTGCAATTATAAATTCAATCTAAAAACAATACTAAAATGAAAATAGAGTGTGATATAACAATTGAGACATAGTATATACATGTTCCTATTCTAGAAAGCATATAAGTGACTAACTATGAAACCGTAAGCAAATGAAAACATGTAAATGAGACTGCAAGCAAATCACTGAAAAGTAACTTGAAAATACAGCAAAAGAAATAACAAAATAACCAAAGCAACGCAATATGAAATCAAAATAACTGAGCTAAGAAAGTACTGAACCTCGACTGTCTACAGGGGCCCTCTACAAAACAATAGGTTTATCTCTTCAATTCAATAACTAAATACGCATGAGGTTAACGAAAAACACTTATTCAACTAAATAGAAACAAAGTCATTTATCTCACACTATCATTCAGAAAATACATATATGCGTTGTCAATTACTGTTTACCGAGTGTATACATATATACAATTCTTGCTCAACAGATTGATATTTTTATGCCTTAAAAACATAAAACAATCCTAATTTGAATTCTAATCTAAAATGAAGGAATGCTATTTCTCGATGATTTTATATTTTGAAAGAAAATCGAAGAGTAGTGATCTGTTTGGACTCTCGTTGTTCTCCTATACATACGTTGACCTGCTCTTTGACTGCACCACTAGGGATTCTTCTTGATGATTTCGCTCAAGCGAATAGGAGAAGATCCATGAGGGAATCATTACCTATCTACACATGTGCTTCTTTTTTCAGCTGGCGAACTAGAGTTGGGAAAACCCTGAATATAGCTGCAGAGTAACAGATGAGCTCACGCAACTGCAAAATAGGGCTTCAAAGAACCTGAAATTTCTCCCAAATGGTCACAAATTCGGGAAAACTGCTATTGAAGAACTTAATTGGGCTCGTGACAAACAAAACCCATGCTTTTGTTTTGCCCAATTCGCTTTTGTTTGCTCAGAAAATGCATTTGAAGTTGACTGGTCAAAATTGCTACGATTTTCACTTGATCTTTGCCTGGAGATCCACATGTGCGAGCTGGGTGGAATTTGACCAATCACAATCCATATTGGAGCTTCTAGAAATCATGTCCAAGTGTCGAATTTCATTTTAGAGTGGTGCTACTACCTTAACCATGGAGATGGCTACAGAATCTTGATTGAGCTGCAGAATCTAGAACTTTTCAAACTGTCATTAGTAAAACCATGCAAAAATATTCTTAATTCATTAAAAATAATGGAAATAATAATAATAAACCATATAAACATGTATGCGGAAATTTGGTTCATTTATGAGGAAATATGGTAAATAATGATGACAATGGGTGAGTGGAATGATGCAAAAATGGATGGTTTGATTAGCAAAATCATGACAAATTGGAGGCCAATTGGAGGCCCAACATTCCCCCACACCTGATTTTTTGCATGTCCTCATGCAAACAAAGCTTTGCAAAATTTCATAGTCCAACCGATTTGTGTTCCTTTATTTTGCCATTTTAACTAAATCCTTAACCAAAGTTCCAAAGGATTGGTGTACATCATCTATAATGGTAAGATTTGTTTTTCTCTCTTGTTCAGTGAACCAATGCATTCATTCTCCAAAATTACACATCTGATAGCACAACTCTTTGTTTCCATACATGTTTGTTGTGTCACTAGAATAAGAAAGAAGAGTTACCCATCTCTCCCTTGAAAGTCAAAGAACTTGAAGTCTTCACATACTAAGTTGCTCATGGATGCTATAAAGGTAGAAGCGATGCCTACTGATTTGTTCTTCTCTAATAAAATAAACGTCCCTGTGTTACTTATTAGCCCCTTTCACATTATCATATACAACTTGTGTGAATGCCAAGGGTGCCCACAAAGTAGTACATCGAAGTGCTTTTCATTATTTTTAGAGCCTCTGCAAAGTAGCACAAAGTAGCACGCTTGTCTTCTTATCATCATGCATAGAAACATTTTTCTTATAATAACCAATCCTACTTCAACAATGTTGTCAAATAAATGATCTTCATGCAAGCAACCTTCCCATTATGATTTCAAGAGTGTGTGAATAAAGCCTTGTTTCAACCCCTTTTTTTTCTCGTGGCTTTGTACTCATCACTTCTTGGCTTCCATTAAAATCTAAAGATGAGCAATTGAATTGCTCCATGTACTTTTTATCATGTGCTACAAAGCTGTACTATGATTGTTTATTAAGAGAATTAGTCAAATTGTTCATTAAGGAAGTATGAATCAATTTGTATTGCAGCAAGAAGAGAAATTTAATCATGAGAATGGTGGGAGACAACATTATTACTAGGGAAAACGTAAGACCTTTTGAAGGAAAAGATTATGCAATCATGGGATGGGGTTCAACTATAACAAAGTTGGTAGAACATCCAATATGGTATGAGGGCTGAAAATAGTAGAATAGGGATGAAGGATAAAAAAATGGTTTGAAGAATGTGAATATGATAGGGTGAAATACATAGATCACATGTTTTACAATAGCTTTTGTATTATAATTTCCAAAAATTTTAACAAGATAAAAAGTTAAGGTTAGTTTTACCTCAAGTTTACCTTTTGAAGAACTTGAAATGCTGAAATAGGAGTTGTAGGTGTTGATTTGGCTCCGGTACGATGTTCCTTCGCTTTGACCTTGCTCCACGAAATGTACCATTTTCATGTAGCAGACTTGTTTTTCCAATTTCTCTCAAATGGTAAATCGAATTCTCCTAAAAATTTTTGAGGTTGTTACCATTAGTTTTATGCATCTTCTCATAAAAGATCTCAACCAATGGGTGCACGGATCTCGAGAAAAATGAGAAATGGTTGTAGGTGAAAGTGCCCAATTTCTTGAAAAATACATTGTAATTTTCTGAATTTTTGTGTGTTCATTTACCCTACCACAATGCATTTAACATACAAATTTCAGGACCAACGGATGCACGGTTTGAAATTTATGATCAAATCATTTGCCTTGTTTCACCCTTCACGTTGCCCAATGTTGCAACAAAAACATGTGCCATGAACTCATTTTAAGGCCAAATTGAGTGATTCAAAAAGGAAACCGTGTATTTTTACCTTTTCAGAATTTCATTTTGATGAAGAAAAGACGTTGCTGTGCAAAAATACCAAAATCTACCATAATTTGTCCATAATGGTGAAAAATGAAATTTGCCTTAGAAACCCACTTGAAATTCCCTTCAAAATTGCTTCTTTTTTTTTTTTACTTTTCTCTGCATCTTACTCAATTTATCATATTCTGAGAAAACCCAGAAGCTCAGAATTTTTTTATTTCTGCTCCAATCTCTTGCAATATTTGTGCCAAAACTGCCTCTGGAAAAAGTTGCAACAACAAAAACAGGCTGCTACAACTATAGCTGCAGAAACTGCAACTTTCCGCAGTTGTTGCAAAAAATGTCAATTTTTGCAAAAAATGGTTTTCTCCGAGTTTGAACTGCTGATTTGAATTGTGTACTGCCTGCTGAAGTAGAAACCATGAAACATAATGCATATTGACTGAAATAGGCCCAAATTTATTATTTTGCTTGAAAATGAAATGAATGAAAAAATGTTGTAATGGTGCCATCATGCTGTTGTTGAATGACAAAAAGATGAACATGCTGCTACAAGAAACCAATAAAATGCACTGTTGCAAGTTGTTGTTGATTCCATAAAACCATTAGTCTTCATCGAAGCCAAAATTCATGATACAGTTCTTACCATGCGAATGAGTGTGTCGAAATCGAGCATGGGAAGAAATCAATGGATTACCGATCAATGATGAAAATCATTAATCAATGCGAGACAACTCACCCATAATGTAAATCACTGTCAAGGTACCTGAGTGCATCTTGACATGGACGAATGAATGTGTCGAAGTCGAGTCGCCTGCAAGATTTGACAATCAAGAGACATTGTTGTATTCCCATTGTTATCAATGAGGAGCCTTGCCATTGATGTATGCAAGTTCCAAGGCACTCCAAATAATCTCTGATCTTGATCCCAGATAAGGTGTTGAGGTCGATGGGACAATATCTGTTGGAAGGTGGGCCTTAAGAAATCCCACATCAGCGAACTCGAGCATAGAACCAAAAATGATTTGAAGAACCATAAAAGATTGAAACCATCATTAAATTGCAGAACTTATTGTGAATTTTGCTCGCCAGTTGCCTGGTTTTCAAGCAAAGCTCATGTCCAATTGCGCCATCAAGCTAGTTTTCACAATAGGACTTATTTTTCTCTTTACTTTTTTATTTTTTTATTTCTTTTTTATATGTCCTACCCTACTTGAAAAATAAATCTTGCTCAAGTATATGAATACTTCCGATGGAACCATGTTTGTAACAATATGATAGACAAACTCATATGCAGGTTTGAAAGATACACTTTGATATGTACCAGTATATGAGAGACCAATTGCCTTGATTGAGATGATGTGAGAAGATACTGAAGTATTGATCATTGGGATCCGATGATTGTCTTGAACCAAGATTCAATGTAATCTTCTCTTCCTTGTCTTTCCTCTATCATGCAATGCAAGTCCTCAGATATGTGATATTCATTCATAGGATTTGGTGATATGCATGCATGAAACTTTTCAATTTCGGTTCGAACAGCTTCTCTTTATCGACAGGCATCCATGATTCTTGGACCTTATCTAAATCCTCTTCTTCTCGTTGTTTCTCTTCAATGGCAGTTGGTGAATCATTTTGCAATACCTGAAAATTGTAAGTTGATTGAGGTGTTTTATTGTTGTGTATATGAAATGGTTGTGCAGGTAGTGGAGTGGGAATGGATCTTTGGGATGCTTGTGTGGGTGGTAATGAGAAAGTTTGAATTGAGGTCGATTGATGGTGAAATTGATGTTGTGGTGGAGGTGGGTGGTATGGATAACATTGATGATGGTATTGAGGATAGTGAGGAAAAGATTGAGGATATGGTGGATTTCCTTTGTAGGGCCTTTGCCAATTTTGCCAATATTGATTTTGAGGTTGGGATTGAGATGGCCAAGGTTGCCAAGGCAAGGGTGTTTTCCAACACGCTATTTACAGTGTGAATTCCTGCAGAACTGTATATGAGAAGTATTAATTATTGTTGATAGAGTTGCAATGCTATGTCCTCCTGAGTTACATAACAAAGCGCTCTTCTTCGCTGATTTGGCTCCATTATCCTTCCGGTAAACCCGCCCAACCCCAGGAAATGATGGGCACCGTAGGTGATCCTGCACAAATTTTACAAATTTTAATGTTATCAAGTGGACATTCATGCAAAGCATGTTTCTTTCTACATTTAGGGAAAAATATAAATGAAACAACAATCTCAACTTTTTGCTTGTTTTTCATTCTTAGCATATCAATTTGTTTATTTAAATTACCAAGAATGTTTAGCAAATTGTTAAGTTCAGTTTGACTTACCAATCCTAATGTTGAATTACTTACTCTTGCCATAAATGGATCTTGAGAGGATCTTACATACTTTTCTTTTCCTCTTGATATGTTCTTGCACAGTTCACAAATCTCTTGAAATGACAAGTGATAGACATCTCCTTTCACCGTATTTAGAATACTGGCATTCATTCCTTGAGCAAGATTATTATATGTTTCTTTAATAAAATTAACTAAATTTTTGAAAAGTAATTAGATCTTTTGATATTATAAGTAAATCTCTCCACTAAATCTTTTAGGTTTTCATCCTCTTTTTGGTTCATCTTAAAGACTTCATTTCTAAGGTCATGGTGTACGTAATAATCTATATTTTTCCAAAAATACCCTTTTCATATCATCCCATGTCCTCATAGAATTTGTTCCTAATGTCATGAACCATCTAAGAGCTCTATCCTTCAATGTGTCCGGAATTTTTGAATGTGTAATGAGTAGCCATAAGATCTATAAATGATTTCAAATTCAAAAAGGAAGGTTTCTAGGTCTTCTGATCTCATACCTTTGAAGTTAGGAAATACAGATGGAGAGATGTTCTTCATTTGAACATTGATATCAGTTTCTTGAATGGGAAATCCAAAAGGATCTTCCTCATTGTCATCGTCTCCATCCATTTCTTCAACCTCCTTTGTCACCTCTTCTTCTACCTGCAAAAATATGAATTCATGATGTGGATGTGTGGCTCTCACTGCACCACGTGATATAGTGGGTGTGGTAGGTGATTGAAGTTTTTTTTTTTTTTTTAAAGAAAAGAAAAATACTCCTATTTACACTTCCCCGACAACGACGCCAAAATGTTTTGTCAATTTAATGTTTTAAATTGCTCATATAAATTATCGACCAGAGTTAGTAATCTTGTGAAGTGCAGGTGCACTATATATGCTAGAAGCCTCTCTTATTCCTATTTTATTATGGTGATTGTCAATTTATGTTTTGTTTGTCGTTTTTTATAAAATTTAAAAGATTGTGATGATTGAATTCTATTTAAATGAGTTAAATCTGTTCCTAAATCTCAACCAATTTTCTTATTAAAATTTTAGGAAAAGAAAAACAACTTTAGTGTTTTTTTTGAGAATTTTTATATCTATGAAATATACATTAATGAAAATGAACAACTGCCTAAATTATTGAAATCATTAGAAAGCAATTACAAATCTCTAAATTGCAGTGAAAGATGGACTACTTAAATTGCAAGAAATAAATCTATTTCAAAGAAAATTACAAAATTATCTAATTGAAATAAATATTCTATTGTTTATATGAAAGAAGGCAATCTGATCTAAGATATACATTCATGAAAAAAAAAGAATTGCTTTAGCTCTAAAAAAATAAATCTATGCCGGCTTGACATCTATTGAAAAAGGATGGCTGGAAATGAAACAACTTTCTAGAAATATTTTAACATCTATTCAATCTATAAAACATCTATGTTATGAAAAAGAATCACTTCTATTCTAACATGAATCTACAAAGCTTCTTATGATAAAGATTATTATTTGCAATTATAAATTCAATCTAAAAACAATACTAAAATGAAAACAGAGAATTGCGATCTAACAATTGAGACATAGCATATACATGTTCCTATTCTAGAAAGCATATAAATGACTAACTATGAAACCGTAAGCAAATGAAAACATGTAAATGAGACTGCAAGCAAATGACTGAAAAGAAACTTGAAAATACAGCAAAAGAAATAACAAAATAACCAAAGCAACGCAATACGAAATCAAAATAATTGAGCTAAGAAAGTATTGAACCTCGATTGTCTGCAGGGGCCATCTGCAAAACAACAAGTTTATCTCTTCAATTCAATAACTAAATACGCATGATGTTAACGAAAAACACTTCTTCAACTAAATAGAAACAGAGTCATTTATCTCACACAATCATTCAAAAAATACATATACGCCCTGTCAATTACAATTCGTGCTCAACAGATTGAGATTTTTATGCCTTAAAAACTTAAAACAATCTTAATTTGAATTCTAATCTAAAATGAAGGAATGATATTTCTCGATGATTTTATATTTGGAGAGCAAATCAGAGAGTCGTGATCTATTTGGACTCTCGTTGTTCACCTATCCATACGTTGACCTACTCTTTGACTGTGCCACTGGGCATTCTTCCTGATGATTTGGCCCGAGCGAATAGGAGAATATCCATGAGGGAATCATTACCTATCTACACATGTGCTTCTTTTTTCAGCTGGCGAACTAGAGTTGGGCAAACCATGAAGATAGTTGCACAACCACGGATGAGTTCACACAACTACAAAATAGGGCTTCAAAGAACCTGAAATTTCTCCCAAATGGTAACGAATTCGGGAAAATGGCTCGTAGAGAACTTAATTGGGCCCGTGTCAAACAAAACCCATGTTTTTGTTTTGCCTAATTCGCTTTTGTTTGCTCAAAAAATGCATTTGAAGTTGACTGGTCAAAACTGCTACGATTTTCCCTTGATCTTTGCCTTGAGGTCCACATATGCGAGCTGGGTGGAATTTGGCCAATCACAATCCATATTGGAGCTTCTAGAAATCATGTCCAAGTGTCGAATTTCATTTTAGAGTGTTGCTACTACCTTAACCATGGAGATGACTACGGAATCTTGACTGAGCTACAGAATCTAAAACTTGTCAAACTGTCATTAGTAAAACCATGCAAAAATCTTCTTAATTCATTAAAAATAATGGAAATAATAATAATATACCATTTAAACATGTATGCGGAAATGGTTCATTTATGAAGAAATATGGTAAATAATGATGACAATGGGTGATAGGAATGATGCAAAAATGGATGGTTTGATTAGCAAAATCATGACAAATTGGATGCCAATTGGAGGCCCAACATCTTTCTTTTTCTTCTCTTCCTTGGAGTTAGGCCCTTTGCTTGAGTCTTTCTTCGCTTTGCCCTTTCTTACAAAAGCAGCATTCTCGCCATCCTCACCCTTATGGATTTTACTATTGTTTCCATTGACAAGGCTCAACCTAAGTTCTCCCTGAGTGAAATCCCTCCACAGACAATCCCTATCAAGCAGCTCTTGACGTCCATTAATCGCTTTGACAAACACATCCCACTACTTTGAGAACCCATTTAGAGCAATTCTCACCATCTCATCATCATCTATCTTTTCTCCAACAGTTGCTAATTCGTCGTTCACTAATATAAGCTTGGTGAGATAACTGACAACGCCTTCTCCTTTGTTTTGTCCGATGTTTCTTAGCTTCTCTTTGAGAATCAATTTCCTTTTTACAGTAATATTCTGGAACAACTTTAAGATGGCATCCCACATCTTCTTGCACATACCCAATTCTGCAATATGGGGAACAATATGATCTTTAACCCCGCCTTGGATAGTAAACCTAGCCTTAGCATCCTCCTTGCAGTGGGTCGCTAATTGTGTCGGATATATCGGTGCAGAAACAACTGCCATAGCATACTCCTTTAGTCCATGCTCCTCCAACAATAATAAAATTATGGATTTCTAGATACCAAATTCAATGCACCATCAAGTTTGTCCTAATCCCTCAATCCAGTTGAAGCCATTTCTGAAACCCTCAAACAATAAACCCCAATAAATCTTAAGAGATCTTAAAATCGTCCTATGTGAAAACCTATGATTTCTCCTTTGAAACCCTCGTGCTTAGATAACCAATAGCCTCAGGGCTCCAGTGCTTTGATACCATGTGAAATTTTCTGGCTACCCAGAAGCTAGTATTAACCCAGTTAATTGTTTCCTATTACTTGTTCACGGTAAATTAATTCTTCTGTTGGAATTAATGAATAATAACATGAACAACACCATTCACAAAATTAAAATTGTAGTGAAATATACAAGAAACTAATCACATATTGACACAAGTATTTTTGGAGAAATGTCCTTAGAAAACCCCAATGTGGGGAAAACTAGTTTTAAGTTTGAGGGTTTTATTATAATCTTCAGCAAAAAATGCTATTGAGAAATTACAATGTTGATTTGGGATAGCATCATATGTGCTCTAAGTCTCAAACTTTGTGGAGAGGCTTAGACACATGTATTCCAAATAACCTAGAAATCGTTTTGGGAAATTCTACCCAGAGACGGTTTTATTTAATAAATTAATTATTTTTAATGAGACCCTAAGTCTAAACTTAGGAAATTAAAATAATTAATGGGTATTAATCTAAACTGCGGGTGTAACTTCTAGAAAAAGCAGATCAATTAAAAATGTAATCTTAGCCGTTGATTGGAGATCTAATCTCGGTCGTTGAAGTCTCAACTAAAAGACTATAAAGAAGACTTGAGGTTCATTTGGAAAGACACACCGACAGATCAAGAGATCGAATTTTCTGAAGGAGTAGTGCTCAGAGGAAAACTTTTATCGAGATATTCTCACGCAGTTGAGGGGTAGAGACAGTTTTGGTCAGAGGAACTTCTCCAGGGCTATGAATACTCAATAGAGAGGTAGAGAAAGACGCAGAGGAAACAACGCACATCCCAGAGAGGGTGACGCAGGGCCATGAAGGCCACACGCAGAGGCAGCTCAGTATTCTGAGCAGAAGTCCAAGTTTTAGCTGGGAGATCGAAATTCTGAGCCGGGAGGGGTGGAATTGAGATTTCTAAGGGTTGAACAATTCAGCAGAGGAGATGACGCAGTCCATTAGAGGTCCCCATGCAGGCATATTCAATCACTGCACAAAGGCAGCACAAAGGGTGTTGAGGTTTCGTCAATTCATCTACCAGATCAGTCGGGACTAGCAGAGTGAGGTATTCTCACAATTTGTCTTTCTTCTGCCAAGTGATATTCTCTGTACTGGATAGCCAGCAAGGCATCTAGAGATTGTATTCAGATATAACTGTTGCTTAATAATAAAACCCTCAAATCTGTTGCACTAGTTTTCCTGCATTGGGTTTTTCTAGGGACATTTTTCCAAAAACAACAGTGTCCTGTGTGATGTTTTTCTTTTTCTCAGTTCCTTGTTTCGCATATTAATTTAATTAAGTGAGGTTGCTTTAGTAATTGCTTCAGTAATTATAGAAGGTATCTGCAAATAACTTGTTAATGTAATCTACAAGTAGGTGAAGTTAATTTAGTTTGCTTCAGTAGGATTCCAAATCTAGGACATGGAATTTTCACATGGTATCAGAGCGTTGCAGGTGAAACAAGAAGAGAAGAGCTAGAGCTGAGCAAGAGGCTGAATAGCTGCAGAAAGTAGCAGTTCGAATCCCGAGAGGGATTGTGCAGTCCGGGCCAAAAGGGTTGAAGTTTCGCGGAAAGTCTCTCTCTGAGTGAGTCGACAAAGAGGTAGGACTTCCAGATCGAGATTTTTTCGAGCCAGAGGGAGCAGCGCAGAGTTGGTGGGACGCAGTTTTTCTGCAGGCAATGTTTGTTGGGCAGAAAGTTGTTAGAAGAGAAAGAAGAAGCACAATGAGGGAATTTTCTTCCTCAAGGAGTTCCCAGCCAGGGAATTCCATTTTTTCGTGATCTGAGCAGCATATCCAGGTGGTAGATCTACAAGCTCAAGCAAGGAGTGTGTAATTCAGTCCAGTGCTACGAAGAGGGGAAAGAGAGGGAGCAGATTCGACATTTTCTTTTCGGCATAAATGGAAGCTCATGGGCTTCGAGATCAGGACTGGTTGGAGGGAGCCTCCAACTACGTGATCTGGAAGGCAAGAATTACATGCCTTCTAGATGAATACGATATCAAGCTTTTCGTGACAAGAACTGTAGCTATCCCTACAGATCCGCCCAAGAAGTACAATTCTGATATGGCGAAAGCTAAAAGGCTGCTCCTAGATGGAGTCAATGATAACATAGTGTCCCACATAGCCGGCAAGGACACAGCTAGGAGGATGTGGAAAGCCTTGGCAGCGTTGTATGGAGGATCTTCTGAGCAGCGGAAGATGTACTTAGAGCAGAAACTGAGGATGGTGCATATGCAGAGAGGGGAGTGCATTGTTTCATTCCTGACTAAGCTTCAGGAAACTCATGATCAACTAGTAATCGTGGGTTCCGCCCCTTCTCCTATAGCAACAATGAGACTGGCACTTAACACAGTCACTGAAGAATGGCAGGTTTTTGTCCATAATATCCTGGGCAGAGCAACCTTTCCAGGCTAGGAAGAGATGTGCCTTGCTCTTCAGCAAGAAGAGCTGAGGGACCTAGTCAAGTGTAAACTTGACGGCAGTAGTGGGAGTGGGTCGAAGATGAAGGAGGAGGAGGAAAGTGTAGCCCTTGCATCCAAAGGGCAGCAGGAGCAGCGGAGATAGAAAAATACATCTCAAAGATTAAATGCTTCAGGTGTGGTGAACTTGGTCAGTACGTAACGCAGTGCCCTTTGAAGAAAAAGGACAAGGACGAGAAGCATGATCCGAAGGCTATGTCCGCAAAGATCAAGGAGGATGAGTATGCCATTGTGAAAATTTCAATTCTGAAATTCTACTGCAATTATAGATTTATTTCTCCTACTTATTTTCACAATAAGTTATTTACAAAACCCTTCCAGTAAATTTCCAAATAAAAACTACTAAATTTATCACCAAGTACATATAGAGAAAAAAACAGTAAAATGCAAGCACAAGAATCAATCACAATGACACAATTATTTTTGGACAATTGTCACTGGAAAAACCCAATGTGGGAAAACCAGTGCAGCAGATGAGGGTTTATATATTAATCTTTAGCAACAAATTTTTTACAGGGAAAGACTGACAGAAAATATTGAGAAACTTCTTCAGAAAACACTTGAGATAAATTCTCTCCAAACCTCTGGAGAGTTTTCGACACTTGAGGGACTCACTGGCCCTCACTGCATCATCCCTACGTGTCTCTCTGCGCAGAGCCTGCGTGAGACTGTGTCACTACTGTGTGAGCCCTCTGCGCTGCTCCTTTGTGCTGCCTCTTTGCCCTTCTGCTTCCTTCTTCCCTCGAGCCCTGACACTATTGATGCCCTCTGCTTCCTCTGCCCCGCAACTCTCTCTCTGAAATCATATTCTATTCCTTCATAATCGATTTCCCTCGGGTTACTGAGTGTATGCCTAGCTTATTTTCTAAATGGCCCTCAAGTCTTCTTTTATAATCTTCTCATTGACAAATCAATGGCCCAAATTAGAATTTAAATCAATGGCTAAGATTAAATCTTGACTTGATCTTCGTTCTCTAGAAGATTCACACTCTGTTTTATTAATACCCATTAATTATTTAAATTCCCTAAGTTTAGACTTAGGGTCCTCATTAAAATAATTAATTATTTCAATCAAACATAAACTAAGTAGAATTTCCACAAACAATTTATGGGTTCTTTAGAATGCTGATTTCCAAGTCTCCTCACAAATATTGAGATTTAGATCACTTTCCGATGCTACAAAAATCAACACTCCCTCTAAGCAAGGAAAGTGTTCTAACAATTTTCCCGCTACATATTGCTCTGAATTTGAAGCACCCTCTGCATTGTTGATGCTTGGCTATTGTTGCCCCTCATCTGTTGCGCTGCTGCCCATGACACTGTCTCATCTATAGTGTAGCTCCCTCTCAATTCTGCATCTGTCCACTTATGCTACGGAAATGGATTCTTGTTCATCCCCGTCTTCTCTCTAAAGTTGACAAACTTTGTCTTTCCTAGATCTTTGGTGAGGATGTCTGCCACCTGTTCTCCTGTTGGAGTGTACTGCAACTGTACAGCTCCCTGCTGGACACAATCTATGATGAAATGACACTTGATGTCAATGTGCTTCGACCGATTATGAAACACAGGATTCTCAGAGAGCTTGATGCAACTCTGATTATCATATAGAATGTTGGTCGCTTTCATCTTTTCTTTGAGAAGATTCACAGGCAGCTTCCTAAGCCATATGGCTTCACACAAAGCAATGCTCATTGCTTGCTGCCATGTATTTCGTCTCGGCTCAAAGCTACAGATTTTTGTTTCCTGCTACACCAAGTAGTCATTCCTAATTCGACATTGAAACAGTACCCACTGGTACTTTTCCGATCTATTGAGCTTCTAGCCCAATCTGCGTCGATGAACCCACTAAGTCTGATGTCATTGCCTCGGGTGTATCTCAATCCAAGCTCGATTGTTCCCTGCATGTATCTGAGAACATGCTTGGTTACTGCCCAATGTGCCCTCTTTGGTGCTGAGATTTTTGAGTGTTTGGGGTAGCATCGGATGTGCTCTAGCTCCCAAACTTTGTGGAGGGACTAGAGTACATGAGATCTCCAAGACCCAGAAAGGGATTTGAGAAATTCCATCCGATTTAAGAGAAAATTAATTAATTAATCTTTTTAATTAAGGAACCTAAGTCTAACTTAGGAAAATTAAAAGATTAAAGGTAATTAATTTAAACATGTGATGGAAATGATTTAAGTCACATGGATCAAGCTTTCTTTTAATCTTAGCCGTCGATTCAAGATTAGATCACAGTCGTTGGTTTCCCAACGAGAAAAGTATAAAGGAAAGGCTTGGGGTCAGTTGGAGAACAAAGACTATTCTAGGGTGTGGTTTGCTAAGAATTTCCAGAAGTGTTTCAGCTGCAGCGAAGGGTAGTATTGGCTAAGGGGATGATCTGATCCCAGAGCCAAGAGTCAGCAAGAGGCAGAGAAGCAGCAGTCAGAGCAGTGCAGAGGGGGCAGCAGTTGCGTAGCGCAGAGGGCTTCAGTGCTAGCAAGCCCAGAAAGGGCAGCACAGAGGCAGTAGGAAGCCTTTAAGGCTTACGCAGGCCCAGCTAGGGCAGCGCAAGGACTTTGTCACCCAGTTTGGGGTTACGCAGGCCTCTCTTGAGCAGCACAGGGGCACCAGTAGAGCTGAGGTAGAGGGCTTCAGAGTAGCGTTGGGGTTTTTGAAGACAGAATGAGGTTGAGTTTTGTAAATCCCATTTGAGGGTGTGAATCAGTCCAGTTTTCCATCTCTGGAACAAAGGTATTGCTGCAGATTTTTGTATTTCTTTGTCGAGTTAACCAGTAAGGTGCCCAGATTTGTTGTACTTACAATCTACTTAATAATATAAACCCTCCAGCAACCAGAAGATTGGTTTTCCTGCATTAGGTTTTTTCGGGAGAGTTTTCCAGAAAATCTTGTGTGTCCCTTTATCTATGTGCATGTATTCAGTTTAGATCTGTATCTGGTGAAAACTGTTAATGTGTTTACTTCAATATTAATGCTGAAATTTCAGATTAATAACTTGATTAAGTAGGAGAAGTATAACTAGATTTAACAGTAGGGCTTCTGCATAAGTAATATTCAGAAATTTTGACATGGTATCAGAGCGATTGCAGATCTAGTTGAATCATCAGCAAGAAGATTAAAGCATCCTTGCTGCAGAAAGCAGTAGCCGCAGAAAGTTGGACCAGAAAGGACAGCGTAGCAGCAGAGAGAAGCAGAGCCACGTAGAGGCCAGAGTGACGCAGTCTCCACGTACTTACTGCGCAAAGGCAACACGGAAATTGTGTTGGGACTGTCTGCTCATGCAGAGGCCAGCCAAGGTGACACAGTTCTGAAACTGTTGCTGATTCAGAGTGCCAAAAGCAGTGCTGCAGAGTTTTAGTAGTTGTTGTTGGGGTTAAATTTTTGAAAGTGCAGTAATTAGCCTGAGCACTAGTTCACAAAGAGTGGGAGGAGAACAGATTCTCAAAGGATTTTCAACCAAAGAAATCTACAGTTTGATCAGAAGATCGAAGAGAGTTGAGATTTGGCAGACTTCCAAGAGAGGAAGTCAGTTGTCAGAGGGAGCAGAGGATGCCTTTCTCGCCAAGAACCCTAGATCCGAGTCTCTAACATAGAGAGAAGGATTAGTTCTAACATATTTATTGAGGAGATGGCACCTCAAGGACCACGTGATCAAGATAGGTAGGACGGCCTGTCCAACTTTGCAGTTTGGAAGGCCAGAATCTTGGTAGTCATGGAGGCATATGGTCTGAGGGAGCATTCAGAGAAAGTCCTGGCCACACCAATCGATGCGAAGCTTCTGGAGAAGCATGAAGAAGCAGTGGCACACGCCAAGTGCTTCATCATGGACAGTGTCAAAGATCATGTAGTGCCTCACATAGCCGAGAAGACAACAGCTCATGATATGTGGGTGGCTCTGACCTCACTATATGAAGGAAGATCTGTCCAGAGGAGAATGCTTCTGGAAAATCAGATGAGGTTATTCATGATGGCCAAGAAAGAAGAGACCGAACCCTACCTTTTCAGATTACAAGCGATCAGGGATCAGTTGACTGCCATGGGGGTGAAAGTGGAGGATGATGTGATGGTGAGGACTGCACTCAATGCGGTACAGAGGACTGGGAAACTTTTGTCCAAAGTACCTTGGGCGAAGCAGACCTTCCCAATTGGGGACAGTATGTGGCCGATCCTCCATCAAGAAGAACTCCATCGGTTCACCAAGAGACATTACAGCACCGAATCAAGTAAAGTGAAGAAGGAAGAAGAAGAAGATGCAGCCTTGGCATCAAACAGGCAGCAAGGAAGGAAGAAGCGTGATCTATCAAAGATCAAGTGTTTCCAGTGCGGCGAACTAGGACATTTCTCCAGCAATTGTCCTCAGAAGAAGAAGGACAAGGAAGCTTCTACCTCCAAGGTTGTTGTGGCGGACGATGGCTCCGAAGATGACGTAGCCATGAGCGCTCATACACCACGAAAGTGGGGAAACATGGATCTGTAGAGCAGCTACAGAGTGGTGGCGGGATCCTTGAGTAGCCCAACTCTTGGATCACATCCGTGCTATGGGAGCCTTAAGACAGTAGCAGGACAAGTGGAGCAGTTGGTGTAGAGAATCGCAGATGAAGCAAAGGCAAGAAGGACGCTGAAAGGGAGCAGCACAGTATAGATTCAGCAGCAGTGTAGCAGCGCAGGGCAGAGGGGGCTGATGTGACTTCAGCAGCACAGTGCAGGCTGGCTTACGCAGAGCAGAGCTGCAGCAGCGCAATGGATTCAGGAGGACAGCGCAAAGCAGCAGCCTATGGAGCGTCAATGATGAGGATGCAACCCAACTTACTTGTCTGTCAAAGATGTGCAGGAGTTTTCAGTTGTTTCTCTCAGCTGTTGAGTTGCATTGATACAGTTGTTGTAGAGAGGGCAGCAGTTGTGCAACGCTGAGGGCTTCAGTGCTATTCAGACCCAGAAAGGGCAACACAGAGGCAGTAGGAGGCCACCAAGGCTTACGCAAGCCCAGCTAGGGCAGCGAAGGGACTTTGTCACCCAGTCTGGGGTTACGCAGGCCTTTCCTGAGCAACGCAGGGGCACTAGCAGACTAACAGAGCTGACACAGAGGGCTTCAGAGTAGTGTTGGGGTTTCTGAAGACAGAAAGGGGTTGATTTCTGTAAATCTCGTTTGAGGGTGTGAATCAGTCCAGTTTTCCGTCTCCGGAAAAGAGGTATTGCTGCAGATTTTTGTATTTCTTTGTCGAGTTAACTAGTAAGGTGCCCATATTTGTTGTACTTAGAATCTACTTAATAATATAAACCCTCCAGTAGCCAGAAGACCAGTTTTCCCGCATGGGGTTTTTCCTAGAACAGTTGTCCAAAAAATCTTGTGTGTCACTTTGTCTATGTGCATGTATTTAGTTTAGATCTGTATCTGGTGAAAATTGTTAATGTGTTTACTTCGATATTAATGCTGAAATTTCAGATTAATAACTTATAGGAGAAGTATAACCAGATTTAATAGTAGGGTTTCTGCATAAGAATTATTCAAAAATTTTCACACTTGGTTCTACCATGAACTGACTAAGGGTGTTGACAGCATAACAAATGCCTGGCCTAGTGTTGATGAGATACATTAGGGACCCTATGAGCTGTTTATACAAGGTAGGATCAACCTCATCATCTTCGGACGTATCAATCTTCTTCCAGTTGGTGATCATTGGAGTAGCCATGGGTCTACAGTCCTGCATCTTGAATCTCTTCAAGATTTTTGTAGCATATCTCCCTTCACCAAGGAATATTTCACCCTTTTGCTGCCAAACTTCCAACCCCAGAAAATAATGCATCAGCCCTAGATCCTTCATGTCGAATTCTGCAGCTAGATTCTCTTTGCAGTCTTTGATGATCCTAAATGATCCTGTCAGGAATAGATCATCTACGTACAAAACCAATATTAAAGGCTGATTCCCTACTTTCAAATAGTAGAGATTGGGATCTGCGTTGCTCTTGACGAATCCCATCTTCTGCAGGTAACTATCAATTCAACCATACTAAGCTCTAGGGCCTTGCTTAAGTCCATACAAGGTTTTCTTAAGCCTACACACATGAGTCTTTTGCTCATGCATCTCAAAGCTCTCTAGTTATTCGATATATACTTCTTCTATCACCCTATTCAACAACGCAATCTTGACATCCATCTGGTGAATCTCCCACCCCATTTGTGCAGCAAGGGATATCATGGATCTAATAGAAGTATATCTGGCTGTTGGGGCGAAGTTCTCTTCATAGTCTATCCCCTCCTTCTGAGCATACCCCTTAGCCACGAACCTAGCTTTATATTTTTCTACACTGCCATCTGCAACGTATTTGATCTTGTAGATTCATCTCAAACCCACAATTGATTTGTCCTGAGGCCTAGGAACCACTTCCCAGACATCATTCGTCATGATGGAGTTGTACTCTTCCACCATCGCATCTACCCACACCTGATGTTGAGATGCCTCGTAAAATTAGAGGGTTCCCCAACCTAGGCTACCAAGGCATGGTATTTGTCTGGTTTCCTGTGCTGCCTCTTCTCATTTCTAGGAGCTCCAACAAACCCCTCTGCATCCCTCAGAATTTGTCGTAATTCCCTGCTTGTCCTACCACTGGTAGTGGGTGGATCTGCTTGCTCCTCCTTTTGCGAATCTTCTGGAGATGAACCCCCTGGATCCTTATGCCTTGGAGAAGTACTCGTGCTAGCCTCTGTTGGTCGTAGTGGCTAGACCGACGGATCATCTTCAGACTGCGTTGCGGAAGGCATCTCCCGGGATTTTCTGAAGCCTCTTTCCTCCATGAAATTTACATCCCGCCGCACTACAATCTTCCTGCTATCAGGAATGTAGATTCTGTATGCCTTAGCATTCTCACTATATCCCACCAGATATCCCTTTTCTGCAGTCTTATCCAATTTCTTCCTCTTCTCTTCGGGTACATGGCAGTATGCCACACTGCCAAAGATCCTGAAGTGGCTTACTTCTGGCTTCTTGCCAGTGAAAACACTTTATGGAGTGATCTTACCCAATGCGCTGTGAGGAATCATGTTTTGAACATATACAGTTGTATTACAAGCTTCAGCCCACAAAAATTTGGTCATGTCTTGATCATACATCATTGCCCTTGCAGCCTCCACAATAGTTCTATTCTTCCTTTCTACGATTTCATTCTGCTCTGGATTATACGGAGAGATCCACTCTCTTCTGATGCCTTCCCTTACACAGGACTCTGTGAAGTCTTTATCATTGTATTCTCCACCATTGTCTGATCGCAGTATCTTTATCTACTTTCCTGTGAGATTCTCAACCAGAGCTTTAAACTCCTTGAATCGATCAAAGACTTCATCCTTGGTCTTCAAAAAGTAGATCCAAGATTTCCTAGAATGGTCATCAATGAAGGTGACGAAATATTCGGCACCACTAAGATCTCTAATGGACATTGGTTCACAGATCTCCGAGTGTATTAATCCCAAAACACTCTTAGCCCTATTGCTATTCCTGGGGTAGGCTATCTTGGCGTACTTTCCTAGTATGCACCCTCTGCAAACATCATCTCGCTTGGTGCTCAAATCTGGAACTCCTATGTAGGTCTTCTTAAGAATTCTCAAAGCCCCATGGTGTAAGTGCCCCACTCTCCTGTGCCATAGCTCATTCAAATTCTTCTCATTAGTGCTGCCTATCAGTGCCATTAGAGATTCGAGCTGCAGCTTATACAGTTTATTGCTCCTGACTTTGATTTTTGCCTTCTTCTTCCAACTTGGGTGTTTGACATATACTCTTTTGACAATGAAGTAAACGTTATAGCCCTTGTTTTGTAGCTAAGACACCGAGAGTAAGTTCATCCCCAAACTAGGCACATGCAGCACATTGGTGGCCCGAAGCTTATTGCCAGCGTCAATTTGAAATAATACAGTACCTCTTCCCACAGGAGTACACTTCGCCTTATTTCCCATGGTGATCTGAAAGTTCATCTGCTCTTCTCGGTAGCTTGAGAAACATTCTCGTACTCCCGTCATATGAGCAGAAGCTCCACTATCAATATACCAGACTTCTAGAGAGGCAGAGCTTGATATGCAAGCGAACTCTTCTTCCAATCTAGAAGCCAATACAAAGATGTCGTGATCCATCTGTTCTTTCATGCTTTTCTCTGGAGAACTGTGTGAACCCTTCCAAGTTACTGCTACAACAGTTTCTGGACTCTATTTCATTGCAGGGTCTCCACTCCTGTTACAAAATCTTAGCTCTGATACCATGTGAAAATTTCAATTCTGAAATTCTACTGCATTTATAGATTTATTTCTCCTACTTATTTTCACAATAAGTTATTTACAAAACCCTTTCAGAAAATTTCAAAATAAACACTACTGCAGTTATCACCGCATACATATTGAGTATATTGTCCTGATATGATCTCGGCTCAAGGAGTAGGCTCCCCCATACTCGTTGGGGTCTCGACTCTTGCTAAATCATAAAGAATTGGCGTATTTGGCATGCAAGTTGCTGGAATATGCTATTGGTGTTATAAGGAAGCCACAAGGATTGATCTTGGGACCTCCCTTAGATTAGTCTAAAGAGTTATCAATTCACCATTGTCAAAAAAAAAAAATGCAAGCACAAGAATCAATCACAATGACACAATTATTTTTGGACAATTGTCCCTGGAAAAACCCAATGTGGGAAAAACGATGCAGCAGATGAGTGTTTATATATTAATCTTCAGCAACAAATTCTTTACAGTGAAAGACTAGTAGAAAATATTGAGAAACTTCTTCAAAAAACACCTGAGATAAATTCTTTCTAGACCTCTAGAGAATTTCCAACACCTAAGGGACTCACTGGCCCTCACTGCGTCACCCCTACGTCTCTCTGCGCAGAGCCTACGTGAGACTGCGTCACTACTGCATGAGCCCTTTGCCCTACAACTCTCCCTCTGAAATCAAATTCTATTCCTTCATAATCGACTTCCCTCGGGTCACTGAGTGTATGCCCAACTTATTTTACAAATGGCCCTCAAGTCTTCTTTTATAATCTTCTCATTGACAAATCAACGACCCAGATTAGAAGTCTAATCAATGGCTAAGATTAAATCTTGACTTGATCTTCGTTCTCGAGAAGATTCACACTTTGTTTTATTAATACCCATTAATTATTTAATTTCCCTAAGTTTAGGCTTAGGGTCCTCATTAAAATAATTAATTATTTCAATAAAATGTAAACTGAGTGGAATTTCCACAAACGATTTATGGGTTCTTTAGAATGTTGAGGTCCAAACCTCCTCACAAATTTTGAGACTTAGATCACTTTCCAATGCTACAAAAATCAACATCCATGAGCACCCACGCATCTCCAGGAGGGAAATGGGGTGATATTGAACTATAAGTTCACAAGAACCTCTGTTGGGTAGGATCCTTGAGGAATCCACCTTTTGGATCACAACCTTGCTATGGGTGCCCAAGATTAGTAGTAGAAAGTTGGAGGAGTTTTAGTTGGTGCATAGGAGTGTTGGAGTGACAGATGCGGAGTATTTAGCAACACTAAATCTGAGTAGCACAGTGCAGAGAGACGTAGTAGTGCAAAGTTAGCAGTGGCAGTGCTAACAGTAGATGCATCATTTGAGAGGAAGTTGCAATACGAATGCAGTGTTGATCGTGGCAGGGTCAGTAGCAGCGCAGTAATTGGTGGACAGCATGTCAGACATCAACAGCACAGAGGGAGATGCTTCAGAGTCAGAGTAGTGTGAAACAAGGCATATTTGCTAGAGCACATTACTCACTAAGAGGGAGTGTTGATTTGGGGTAGCATCAAATGTGCTCTAAGTCTCAAACTTTGTGGAGAGGCTTAGACACATGTATTCCAGATAACCTAGAAATATTTTTGGGAAATTCTATTGATTTTTGGTAGCATCGGAAGTGCTCTAAGTCTCCAAATTTGTGGAGACTCGAGAGGATTAGGCACTTGTATTCCAAAGAACTCAGAAACCATTTGTGGAAATTCTACTCGGAATATGTTTTATTGTAAAAATTATTTATTTTAATGGGGACCCTAAGTCTAAACTTAGGGAAATTAAATAATTAAAGGGCATTAATAAAACAGAGTGTGAATGATCTAGAAAAAGTGAAGATCAAGTCAAGTTATAATCTTAGCCGTTGATTAGAGATCTAATCTCAGTCGTGATCTCTCAACGAGAAGACTATAAATGAAGGCTTGAGGGCCATTAGGAAAGACAAACCGAGTGAATCTAGAGATCGAAATTTCTGAAGTGTGCAGTGCTCAAGACGAGAAATCGATCTAAGTGATTCCAGCGCAGAGAGGGACAAAGATAGCTTCTGGAGAGAGAGTGATTTTCTCAGCCGAAGAATCATCAGTAGAGAGAGGTAGAGAGTGATCCAGCAGCTCTCACACAGAGGCTGACGCAGAGCCACGCAAGGCTACGCATAGGCAGTGCAGAGGGTCAGAGAAAATCCGAGATTTTGTAAAAGAATCAATTTCAAAAGCCGGGAGCCAGGGTGTGAGACCGGGAGGATGAGAACTGTGATTTCGGGCTGCAAATCGATCTTCTAGTTGGGTGATGCAGAGACTGCATATGGATTGCGTAGTGGTAGCATAAGGCTTGCCAGGGGCACCTCATCCAATGACCAGATCAGCCGGGATTTTTCAGTGATTGTGTGAGGTAATCTCACAATCTTTTTGCCAGTATTTCTCTCTGTAACTGAATAACCCTTGAGGTATTCAGAGATGTACTCAGGAATTTCTACTGCTTAATAAATAAAACCCTCAAATCTGTTGCACCAGTTTTCCCACATTGGGTTTTCCCGAGAACTTTCGTCCAAAATAAAGGTGTCCTACGTGATTGTTTCTATCTGCTCAATTTCCTTTTTTCATAATCATATTTAATTAAGTGTAGGCTTCTTCAATGATTTACTTCAATGTTTCAAGAAGTAATCTGAAATAATTTTGCAATGTAATTTACAAAGTAGGTGAAGTAGATTCTGCTGGTTGCAGTAGGATATTGAGATTGTTAGATGTAGGAATTTCACATGGTATCAGAAGGTTTGTTGTGAAACAGGGAGAGCAGATCTAGCACTGAAGTGAAGGTCGAATTGTTGCAGCCACAGCAGATCGAATCCCCAAAGAGATTGCGCAGTTCTAGCCAAAAGGGTTGAATTTTCGAGGTGGTCTCTCTCTGAGTGAGTCGACATAGAGATAAGACTTCTGGATTGAGATCTTTCCAAGGCAGAGGGAGCAGCGTAGAGCCTTCAAGCAGAGCCAAAGGGACGCAGTTTTCTGCAAGCAATTGTTGGGCAAAGAAGCGTCAGACAAAGAAGAAGAGCACATAGAGAGGGAATTATTCCTCAATGAGTTCCTTGCCGAGGAGTTCAACATTTCTCATTTGTTGGGCAGCCGAGGAGCATCGGACTTACCAGCTCCATCAGGGAGTGTGTAAGCCAGCCTAGAAGCTACGCAGTAGGGAGAAAGAGGGAGAAATTTGACAATTTTCAACTGAGATGGCATCTCATAGACTTAGAGATCAGGATCGGTTGGAGGGTTCCTCCAACTACGTGATCTAGAAGGAAAGAATCAAATTCCTTCTGGATGAATATGATCTCAAGGCGTTCATGGAAACGTGGTTGTTATACCCACAGATTTGGATTAGAACAAAAAGTACAAGTCCGATATGGCAAAGGCCAAGAGACTTATCCTTGATGGTGTCAATGATCATATAGTCTCTCATGTAGCTGGCAAGGACACAGCTAGGCAGATATGGGAGGCCTTTTCCCTATTATACAAGGAACTTCCGACCAATGAAAGATGTACTTGGAGCAAAAGCTCCAGATGATTCAGATGCAGAAGGGGGAGCGCATTGCTCCATTCTTAACGAGAGTTTAGGAAATCCGTGACCAGTTGGCAGCCATGGGATCCACCCCAACTGCTACAACTATGATAAGGTTGGCCCTTAACGCAGTCACTGGGGAGTGGCAAGTTTTTGTCCAAAGTATCTTGGGTTGGGCGACACTACCAAGTTGGGACGAGATGTGGGCAACTCTTGAAGAGGAGCTAAGAAGAGATCTGGTCAAGTGCAAACTTGACGATAACAGTGGGAGCAGATCGAAGAATCTGGAGGAGGAGGAGAATGCAACCCTGGCATCGAAGGGACAGCAAGGGCAACGAAAACAAAAGAGAGATGTTTCGAAGGTGAAGTACTTCAGATGTGGCGAGATGGGCCAATTTACATCGCAGTGTCCTTTGAAGAAAAATGACAAGGATGAGAAGCACAATCCAAAGGTTGCAGCTGCGAAGATCGAGGAGGATGAGTATGCCATGAGTGTCCACGCATCTGCAAGAGGGAGATGGGGTGACATAGAACTATAGTTCACCTTGAACTTTAGTTAAGCAGGATCCTTGAGTAGCCCACCTCATGGATCATCACCTTGCTACGAGAGCCCATGATCCGTAGTAGCGGGATGGAGGAGTTTTCAGTTGGTGCAGAGGAGTGCAGAGACGACAGTTGCAGTGGGTAGCAGCGCCAACTTCTAAGCAGTGCAGAGCAGCAGCAGCAGTAGCACAATGCATCGGAGGGACAGCGCAGTAGCTATCAACAGTCAGTATCTTTAGCACCGAGATGCATCACGAAACACTTGTTCAGATTTTTGGGTGGTTTCAGTTACTTCTCTCAGCAGCAGAGTTGCAGTGCAGATGCAATGTTAGCAGTGTAGCAGATGCAACATTTGAGAGGGATTTTTAGTATGGATGCAGCAATGGCAATGGCAGTGTCATGGGCAGTAGTACAATTGCAGCAGTGGCAATGGCAGTGTCATGGGCAGCAGTATAGTTGCAGCAACAGCGCAGTGGTTGGTGGACAGCTTGTCACATATCAGTAACACAGAGGATGCTTCAAGGTCAGAGAAGCTTGCAGCATGCATATTGTTAGAGAACTTTCCTCACTAAGAGGGAATGTTGATTTTTGGTAGCATCGGAAGTGCTCTAAGTCTCCAAATTTTTGGAGAGGCTTAGGCACATGTATTCCAAAGAACCCAGAGATCGTTTATGAAAATTCCACTCGGAATATGTTTTATTGTAAAAATTAATTATTTTAATGGGGACCCTAAGTCTAAATTTAGGGAAATTAAATAATTAAAGGGTATTAATAACACAGAGTGTGAATGATGTAGAAAAAACGAAGATCAATGCAAGTTATAATCTTAGATGTTGATTAGAGATCTAATCTTAGTCATTGATGTCTCAACAAGAAGACTATAAATGAAGGCTTGAGGGCCACTTAGAAAGACACATTAAGTGAATCTAGAGATCGAAATTTCTGAAGTGAGCAGTGCTCAAGAAGAGAAATTGATCTAAGTGATTCCAGCGCAGAGAGGGGCAGAGATAGCTTTCAGAGAGTGATTTTCTCAGCTGGAGAATCATCAGCAGAGAGAGGCATAGAGTGATCCAGCAGCTCTCACGCAGAGCCATGCACAGGCAGTGCAAAGGGTCAAAGAGAATCTGAGATTTTGCAGAAGAATCAGTTTCAAAAGCCGAGAGCCAAGGTGTGAGACCGGGAGGCTGATAATTGTGATTCTTGGCTGCAAATTGATCTTCTAGCAGGGTGACGTAGTGCCTAGAGAGGATGACGCAGGGACTACCTAGGGACTGTGCCGTGGCAGCGCGGATTCTGCCAGAGGCACCTCATCCAGTGACCGAATCAGCTGGGATTTTTCATTGATTGTGTGAGGTAATATCACAAATATTTCCGCCAGTATTTCTCTCTCTGTAACTAAATAACCCTTGAGGTATTCAGAGATGTATTTAGGAATTGCTACTGCTTAACAAATAAAACCCTCAGATCTGTTGCACCGGTTTTCCCGCATTGGGTTTTTTCGGGGACTTTCGTCCAAAATAAAGGTGTCTTATGTGATTTTTTTTCTTTGCTCAGTTTCCTTGTTTCAGATTCATATTTAATTAAGTGTAGGTTGTTTAAGTAATTTACTTCAATGTATCAAGAAGTAATCTGAAATAATTTTGTAATGTAATTTACAAAGTAGGTGAAATAGATTTCGCTGGTTGCAGTAAGATTCCTTAGATTTTTAGATCTAGGAATTTTTACAAATTCCACTCAGAGACGGTTTTATTTAATAAATTAATTATTTTTAATGATACCCTAAGTCTAAACTTAAGAAACTAAAATAATTAAGGGGTATTAATCTAAATTGTGGGTGTAACTTCTAGAAAAAGCAGATCAAGTCAAAATGTAATCTTAGCTATTGATTGGAGATCTAATCTCGACCATTGAAGTCTCAACGAGAAGACTATAAAGAAGACTTAAGGGTCATTTGGACAAACATCTTGAGAGATCAAAAGATCGAATTTTCTGAACGAGCAGTGCTCAGAGGAAAACTTTGATCGAGAGATTCTCACGCAGTTGAGGGGCAAAGACAAATTTGGCTGGAGGATCTTCTCCGAGGCCAAGAATACTCAGTAGAGAGGCAGAGAAAGACGCAAAGGAAACAGCACAGAGCCCAGAGAGGATGACGCAGGTCCACGAAGGCCACACGCAGACGCAGCACAATATTTCGAGCAGAAGTCTGAGTTTCAACTAGGAGATTAAAGTTCTGAGCCAAGAGGGGTGGAATTGAGATTTTTGAGGGTTGAACAATTCAGCAGAGGAGATGACATAGTCCATCAAAGGTCCCCACGCAGGCCTACGCAATTACTGCTCAGAGGCAGCGCAGAGGGTGTTGGGGTTTTGTCAATTCAGCTACAGGATCAGCCGGGACTAGCAGAATGAGGTAATCTCATAATTTGTCTTTCTTCTACCAAGTGATATTCTCTGTGTTGGATAGCCAACAAGGCATCCAGAGATTGTATTCAGATATAACTGTTGCTTAATAATAAAACCCTCAAATCTGATCCACCAGTTTTCTCGCATTGGGTTTTTCCGGGGACATTTGTCCAAAAACAACGGTGTCCTGTGTGATGTTTTTCTTTTGCTCAGTTACTTGTTTCACATATTAATTTAATTAAGTGAAGGTTACTTCAGTAATTGCTTCAGTATTTACAGAAGAAATATGCAAATAACTTGTTAATGTAATTTACAAGTAGGTGAAGTTAATTCAATTTGTTGCAGTAGGATTCCAGATCTAGGACTTAGAATTTTCACCTACAACTGTTTGTCTGACACTGGCAAAGCTCCAACAATATTTTATCTTCACTTATGCCAATCAAAACAACCTAAAGAAACCCCACGGCTTCCTCTTTTGCAATCCACATTGCATCCAACAACTTGTACTGCCAACTTGGAAACTCGCACTAGTCTTCCAGTAATCCACATTGTCTCTTGGGAAACTTGCACTGACCTCTAGAAACTCAATCTGCCTTCTGGAAAACTCGATCTACCCTCCTGCCAATTTGCACCTCCTTTAGCAAACTCGTACTGGCTTCTGGAAACTCGTTTTTCCTCCTAGAAATAATCTCAGCGTCTACTACAAATTTACTGAGCAACACCGCCTCCTAAAGCTCACAGCCTCATTGGAAAAGCTCGGTCTCCAGAAAAAATAACTGATAGAAAAAATCTCTAGAAATTCTTATCCCAATCACCATTGTTGAAACCCCCCTGGTGTCTCACTGAAAATCACCCACTCGATGTGTCTCCAAAGTTGCCCATTGATCACCTTTATAATCTCTCATTCACAAATGAATGCGCACAATTAGAAGTTCACTTGATCCAATCAACAGCAAAGATCATCTTAGAAACTTTCCACAAACTTCTAGAGGTGAATCGATCTCATCTCAACTAATGTCAATTAATTATCCACTTTCCCTAAGTTTAGGCTTGGTAAATATTTAAAAAATCGCTAATTGACATAATTAAGATATTTTCCATAGATAAAACTTAGGAAATATTAAATGGGCTTAGAGATAATTAATTCCTTTGTGTTCTTAGCCTCAATGACACCTCTCAAGGCTAGAGCACCTATCCAAGCTACAATATTTAACACATGGAAGTCTCAAATCCCCTTAAAGTCTCCTCCAAATATATAAATAAAGTTGATAAGATAATACCATCACATACTCTTATGATGTGTCAATTATAGCTAGGACTTGATATCGATACCTCTTAGATCAGTGTTACCAAAATCGCTTCTTCCCTCCTACAATCCAGCCCTCAAATCGTGCTTTAGATGAAAACTTTATGAGTGTGCTCTTGGGAGGGACACTCGTAATGCGAATCGCTTTCAAGAGTGCTCCAAGGAGTGTGCTTCACCCAAAACAAAATGCTCCATGGTTTGTTCCACGTTCCCATTCCTTACTGAACACTCCAATGGCATTCTCGAATCACTCTTGTGGTCCTCCTTGGATGCTCTTGAAATTCTCCCATGGCACCCTTGAAACACTCCCAAAGTGTTCCCTCGGTTCTCCCACCATGCATGTTCCATATGCCACTACAAAGTATAAATAAACCAAATATGGATTGGCCAATGCTATGCAAAGTTTATATTCGAGAAAAAATGTAATTTGCAAGCACACCTATCAAATGGAACCAGATGTGAAAATGACAATTGAATGTGATTTCGGATGATATTTAAGTTTTTATGGCTGCAAATTATAAGTGATTATGCCTCTTTGGATGAGTATGTTTCAATTTGAAAAATATTTGGAAGGAGCTAACCCTGGGCATGGTCCATGCGTTTCCACCTCTTACACGTCTTGGTTACTATCAATTGAAACTCGTGGATTCTGAGTTGTGCAGTGAGCATGTGGTCTGATGTGTTGTTGTTGTGTTTGACATATATATCGATGAGGTTAAATGCTTGTAAAGGCAGTGCAAAGAAAAAATAAATTCCGAACCATCTTCGTATCATATTTAGATTAATCATTGATAGAGAGACTCTTAAGTAGTCTAAATATGTTCCTATTGAAGAATCAATATTTATTGAATGTACTTTTATGAGAAAAAAGCAAACCTGCAGATTTATTATTGGCTTCCTATATAGTGTCTAGACCAGCCGGAGTAAGATCGTCACCTTTGTACCTTATACAACTCGGTAATTAAATGGTGTTGAACGACCTAGGAAATGGTTTTTGCTAGGGTAGGAGAGGAGCTGCAGCATCGGTGTCATGGTGAAATAATAAATGATATGACTGTAGCTTTAAGTTAAAGATGTTGACAATTCATTGGATTTTACCCAAATAGTCACAATATTCATTGACATGGGTGTTTTCACAGGTTTTGAACATTTTTTGTGGAGAGGTGTTGGAGCACTTACAGTGATACTTACTATGCTCTATTTTAATACTTTATAAGTTTGCGGTTGCTACATGATTGATGTTATCAGTGTAGTGTGAAATTATTTTAATGCTCTATTTTAATACTTTCATTTTTATTTGTAAAATAATGAAAAATTATTATTATGGAAATAGAAATATCATTTATGGTAGATTGAACATCACATCCTTAACCATTTAGTATATTAAGAAAACATTTGTATTTGTGCTAGTTGAAAACAGAATTAGAAATATATATATAATATATAGTATTTGTGCTAGTTGAAAACAGAATTAGAAATATATATATAATATATTAATCATTTAAAACATTAACCATTTAGATCTAATTTTCCGTTGTGAATGGTTTATGTATATATAAGGTTTCTTATGGATATGGTTCTCCAGGTTCTCTCCCCGCCCTCTAGCAAAACTATACAAGATATTTGCTTGTAATTAATAAACAATAATAGGTACATAACACTTGGACTTAGTTATAAATGAAGCACTTAATCCCGGTCTTTGCAATCTTCTCAACTTTTGTAAATATCGTAAAAATTGATTTTTGATTGTATGAAGGTAAACAATGTGAACCTTTGCCAATACTAGAAGAAATTCGGAAGCGATGTAAAATACAGTTGGCTGAAATGCGGTCTGATCACATGCGTGAGTTAAATCCGACACCGTATAAGGTGAGGAAGCTCCTTTCAGATGTCTTCGCAAATAATACAATGTATTTTTTTTTTGTTTTGCAAGCAGTTTGATTACTCAAGTTTTTACTGTTTTGTTTATTCAGGTAAGCGTGAGTGAAGAACTTTATACGCTTATTCATGATCTGTGGTTGAAAGAGGCGCCCGTTGGAGAATTACTTTGAAGGATTTCACATACCCTTCCTTTCGTTTTCGACGAATTTCTCTGCGATAAAAATTATATTAAAACATTTTTGTTTGTATCATGCATTGCTCGAAATTCATGCTAGTTTGAGAATTACAATGAATGATTCTCAGATACCCCTGATTTTCTTTTCGGCAATATTTTGGTGATTGAAAAATCTATTAAAATTGTAGAAATGTGCTTTGAAAAAATTCATGTTTTTGCAATTATTTCAATTATTTGTTGGTCATTAGAAACAATAGATGTATATATATATCCTCAAACTTAGTGAAATCACTGGATTGAGGGGATACTTGGCTCATAAACAAGGTGATCTCATAAGTCAATTCAGTAGGATGCTAGGCCATGACCTTAAAACTAAATTATTTTTATTGGATAAGGTGACATCATAATTGATTTGTCTTCTTCATTGACAAGTAAAACTAGATTATTATTATGGATAAGGTGACAATGTTGTCTTCCTCATTGACAAGTTAAAACAACCTTTGCATGGCAGCTTAGTCCTTGCCACTCAAGTTAAAAATTTTGTTATAGAAATAATTGCATAAAAAATTATAACTTACATTGGTCAATGTTAGCTAAATTAATAGTGGTTAATAGACAAGTAGAATCATATAGTCTTGTTTTGGGAGGAACTAATAAATTGAGATGTGAAGTGGATAAATTAATTGCTTGTTGGGGTCATTAATAAGTCTACACATTTACAATTTCTCTCCTACATAAGTGTGGAGGAAAACATAAATAATAGTGAGAAGTAACTCCTAGTAAATATATTTATTTGCATCTTATACCTATCCATTTTTTTTTGCAAAGGCTTGCTTAAATTATGTTGGGAAGTAACTATTTGTAAATATGTTATTTACTTCCTTTAAAACTCAAGAATAAAAAATTACTATACAAATATCTAAAAATAATGCATGAATATTGCAACAATATCCATAAAATATGTGACCCAATTATCCACATGGCATTATCTTGTGCAAAGGTTGCAATAAGACTTTCAAGTTATGGTCCAACCAAATGTTTGAAAAATAATATTGCAAAATAATATTGCAAAATAAATATTTATTTATCAAAGTTAAACATTATAAGTTGCATTGGTCAATGTTAAACTAGTAGTGGTCAACAACCAAATTGATTGCTAGAGTCCTATCGTGGCAAGGACTAATAAGTATTTGGTAAGGAAATTGTAATGAATGCATATATTCCTTTATAACAACTAGTAGAATGCTTAAAATAAAAAAAGGATAGCAAAATAAGGAATAACCATTCAAAAATGATAGAGTAGAATGTAAGGCAAAGATATATACAACTTAGAATCAAATTAGAAAAGGAAAGAATTCAATTTATTATTAGTGATAAAGAATGTCATACAGAGATATATAAAGCTCAAATACATGTCAATTGGTTAGAGGAAAAATTAAAAAGATAAGATAACTATAGTGCAAAGACTTGATATAACAACAATATTGGAATTTTGGGGAGGTGGGGAGAATCTCGACTATTTGATTTGGTGTTTTGTCAGAAGCGCTTAGGTCGTTTGTTCTTTTCCCATCCATGAATGGAGAGCTCATCTTGTGATGGTTCGTATCTACTCAATGGATGGTTCTTCTCAAGAGTTTCTACTTGTCTTCCCACAATTGGCAAGCTCGGGTGCCCTGTTGCATATATCTCCCCATGTCAATGTTGTTTTGGCATGTTTTGTGGTACCAAATTTGCTACATGGTTTGTGGTTTCAAGGATGAACGAATCTGAGTGGATATGCACCTCTGGCTGAAGTGGTGATCACCCTCCTGGAATGGCATACAAAATGTGGGAAAGAAATGTATGCTCACAATCCGTTTGAAAAAATGGTTGAAAAGATAACAAATTGTGGATTGCTTTGCAGCCTGGGTTCATGCAAAATGAACTCATAGAATTTTCTCTGAAGTTTTTAATAGAAATTCTTGTGATGATAGTGTTCCTATGGAATGTTATGAACTCAGATCCCATGGAAAATGGATGGGTTGATGAGATCTGGAAATTGTTTGTAGAAACACCTCTACAAGAAAAGGCCCTTTGGTATGCTCTATTTGTGGGGTATACATAGGTTGGGCATGTTGTCATAGCTTTGATACATTCATTGAAAACATCATTGCGTGAGGCTCCTTCATGGATTTTGAAGATTAAGGGTTTTTCATCCTTTGCTTTGGTTTCATGGTTCACTCAAATTTAAGGGTTTGGAGGCAAGCAGAGGATAAGTTGTTGGAAAAAATGTCATTGATGTTAAAGGATGAATAGGCCAGAATTTGGTTGATCATATATGTAAGCAAGAGGCAAGGAATTTGGATACAAAAACCTCCTAAATTGATAGACTCAGTCATGCCATTTTGTTTGATAGGTGGTACTTTTTGTGTGTCCTCCTTAGAGAGATATTAATTTTTGAAGTTTGATGCCCCAAAGATGGGTTTAGCACTAGCACCTTTGCCCCAAATTTTCTGACCTTATCAATCCATTACTACCCTAAAAGAAGGTCTAACATTGTAAATTAAATTGCCCTAAATCCATTATCAAGGTCAGCCCTAAGTTATGCATACTGAAAGGCAAAAAAAAAAAAAAAAACTAGCCTTAGCCTCTTTGTTCAGGGCCGCTCCAATAAAAGACAGGTATGTTGAAAGGGCATGTCGGCCCATAATAGGCCCCTCCAATGTGTATAAATATGTCCTACCCATGAACATTCAAGGCAAGGAATTCCTGTAGGAAAAAAGGAGATCTAAGGAGCATAACTAAAGCAAATAAAAGGGAAAATTGCAGGACATGAAAAGTTCAGACCAAGATTAAAGGAGTGAAGTCTTAAGTGCCATTTTCTATTAAAAAAAATATCTCTAATCATATTACTTAAGGAAACTCGAGCATCTATCTATCTGGAGAAGAAGGTGAATTTGCTAAAGTTTTGGAGTTTATCAATTCATCCTTTTGGTCCATATTTTAGCTCTACATTGAAGCCCTAATTTGGCTTTGTACAAGTCCTCTGAGGTAGTCAAATTTTGGCCCCTTTTTTAGGCCAACTCTTGAGGTTTTTGACGCCCATTTCAGACCCTCTCCTGGGATATATTTCGGCTCTATTTACAAAAGTCCTAAAGTGACTTTTGGCCCTCTTTCTAAGGCAAATTCAGCCTTGTCCTAGAGCAACCTTCTGAGCCAGAATTTGGGCTTGCAATCTAAGGTTATTTTCGGGTTTGTTTAAGCAGATCTAAGGATGAATTAGAGGCAAGTCCAAAGGCATATTTATGATGGTCTAACCTTAGCTTATTGATATTTGTTTATGGAAGTCTTGAAGAAGTTGTTTGGAGAAACCTTGAAGTAGCCCCTTTGATGAATTTGTTGAGAAAGCTTGACAGAGTTTTGGCGCTGGAGCAAATCTTGAAGAACTGTAACACAGAGTTAGGGCATATTTGAAACAGTGTTCTTAAAATATTGAGAGATACCTTTGATGATCTAAAGTAGAACTTGAGAGCACAATCTGTAGCAGACCTTTGATGATCTGAAGCAAGCCTTGAAGTCATTCTTGGAGCAAATGCTTGGACATATGAACTAGATTTAACTTGTTTCATTAGAGAATAGATTTATTGTGGCAAACTTATTGGAGCAATGCTAGAAGTAGAATATGTTCAGGCAGAGTGATGATATCTTGTTGTATTTAGGTCATTGTCATTGGTACGAGAGCCCATGAAGTTATTATTTTATTTTTTATTCTATAAGGTGGCAAGGTGGTGCCAGGGAAGGAAGTTGTCGCTTCCTTCTAGTGGGATTTAGTGAATCTTGTTGAAATTTAACAGTTCATAGAGAAATCCTTCCATAGGGATGCCCTTCTCACCCTAAGGAAACCCTACTATCCCTTGGAAGAATTTAATTTGCACATGGGAAAATAGTATTTTTAATGTGGAACCATGACAACACAAAAAGTACAAGTTGGCTTGGAAGAGGAAATTCGACCCCCAAGACCACATATAAATGGACATCACTTGGAGGCATCTCATCACACATTTATCTCTTCTTCTCTTGGTTCGATTTGCTCTGAAATTGCAGGGTCTGAGCTCACACATGTGAAGGAGAGAGGGTAAATTTGTTTGCCAACGTTGAGTTTTCTTTTGAGATTGTTTGACCAACGTTGACTTGGGGAAGTTTGACTTCATTTGACTTGGATTTGAATCTTTTTTGGAGGGCTAATTTGACTAGTGGTTTAGTTGAAATTTTTTAGGCATCTTGACAAATGTTCACTACAATTTTTGTGTTAGGGTTTCCACAGGTCAAACTTTGACTTTGACTAGATTTTGTGGGCAGACTTTTGGGACTATTTTGACCTATTTTGACCAAGCAAGGAAGGGTGCATTCTTTGACAAGTTGACTAAACTTTCTGGAGCAGATTTTATTGTTGACTATGGACTAGTTAGGGCTACATTGACTGTTGTTGACTTTCACTGAAAAATTGCAGAATTGAAGTTTGACCAAATTTGACTTTAATGCTCAAAATTGATTGGATATTGGTTGGTTGACTTATTTGGTCAAATCTTTGACCTTTGATTGGTTGTTGATGTACTTGGACTATGTATCTCTCTACTGAACATTTAATGACAATCTAATAGAAGAAGAAGTTGGAAAGGGTTTTCCCCTTTGTGGGGTTTTTGCCTGGTCTTTGACCAAATCTTTGTCTCTATTGTTCTTGGTTGTCTTCTATTGTGCATATGATTTTATGTTCTATCTATAATTGCTTATTGTCTTTGGGTGATTAAAAATATATTGGATAATTTGTGAAAATTCGGTTTCCTGAATCCTACTGCAACAACTGATGAGAAATATTCTATTCATTAATTACTTAACATATTATTTACTGTGATCTACAGTAAATACTGAAACCCATACACTACAGTCTTCACAACATTAAACTGCAGAAAATAAATGTGCGGAAACAAGATCTGAGCAAGAATAAATCATAGACACATGACATTATTATTTTTGGACCAATATCCCTGAAAAACCCAATGCGGGAAAATCGGTGCAACAGCTGAGGGTTTGTTTATTATGTAGTAATTTTCTGAGTACAAATCTATGATTTTTTAAACTAACAAATCATACAAAGGAAAACTGACAAACAAAATCTTGTGAGAATATCTCACTCTACCAAAGGAATCTAGCATTGACCTTAGCTCGAGATGAGCTACTCTGTGATGCCTTTGTGCAATGATTGTGTCACTTTGCGCAATCTCTGTGTCGCAACTGAAGTTTCCCTCTCTCTATGTTGGATCTCTCTATTTCCTGGAAACGAAGCCCTTCTTACCTCTTAAAACTCCCTCCAGTAACTGGCACTGAACCCTGATTGTTCCCTCAACAGAAAATCGAACTCCCTCTGAAGCTCTGCGCAGTTGCTAAATAGCCTATGTGTGGTTGGCTCTGCGCTGCTCTTTGTGGCTTTTACTGCCTCCTCTACTCTGTACTCTTTGGATCAGGAAGCTCTTCCAACTGGAAATTATCTCTGCCCCTCTCTGCAAAAATATTCTCGATCGATTTTCTCTCTGAGCACTACTCACTAAAGAATTTTGATCTCTAGATTTTCTCTCTCAATGTGTTTTCCAAATGATCCATCAAATCCTTATAATATTCTCATTGAGTCTTCAAAGGACGAGATTAAATCGTTAATCAATGGCTAAGATTAACTTGTCTTGATCTCTGACTTTTCTAGAAGATTCATACTGTTTTAATTAATATCCATTAATTATTTTAATTTCCTAAGTTTAGACTTAGGGTCCCATTAAAAATAATTAATTATTTCCATAAAACATACTCTGAGTGGAATTTTCCAAAATCTTTTCTGGGTTCTTTGGAATACATGTGCCTAAGCCTCCCTGCAAATTTTGAGACTTAGATCACATCCAATGCTACCACAAATCAAGACTCCCTTTTAGCAAGGAATGTGCTCTAGCAATACAACCATCTGAAGTATTGCTCTGATTCTGCAACATCTCCCTTTGCGCTGTTGATGTTTGACATTGTTGTCTAGCAACACTGTGCTGCTACATCTGTGCTTCTGCTGACCCTGCATGCTGCTGCCAACTACCACTACATTGCACTACAACTATGTTTCTCATTGCAACAGAAAAAAATCCAAAAATCTGAACTAAGTGTTCAGTAGGATGCATCTCGTATTGAAGATCTGACTGTTTCTAGTCTCTGTGTTGTCCCTCCAAAGCTACTGCATTGCTACTGACTCTTCACTATGCCTCCCTACACTACTTCTCTGTGTTGCTTCGACTCTGGCGCTCTATACCCACTGCGTTGTCACTTTTACACTCTTCTGTACCAACTGAAACTTGTCCATCGTGCTACTTCTGTCATGGGCTCCCATAGCAAGGTGATGATTCGAGAGGTGGACAACTCAAGGATCTTGCCCAATCTGTTGTTTTGTTGAACTACAACTCCAGATCACCCCAATGCTCCCCTGGCAATATATGGGAAATCGTGGTGAATTCCTCCTCTCTCTTCGCAACTGCATCTTGCAGATTATGCTTCTCATATTTTTCCTTCTTCTTGAGAAGACATTGTGTGGTGCAATTTCCCATCTCGCCACACTGGAAGCACTTGATATTTGATGCGCCCTTCTTTTGTTTCTGTTGCCCCTTTAATGCAAGGTTTGTGTTCTACTTATCCTCTTAGGGCTTCGCCCCACTGTTGTTGTTGCCATCAAGTTTTCACTTGAGTATATCTCTATTCATCTCTTCCTGCTGGAGAGCTGCCCACATTCCTTCCTAGTCTGGCAACTTCTCTCTGCCCAGGTTGCTCTAGACAAAGACGTGATAATATTCGGACACAAAATTTAAGGCAAGTCTAACCATCTTTGTGGCTTGAGGAGTTGCTCCCACAACTGCCAACTAATCTTGGACTTCCTGGAGTATTGCAAGGAATGGATCAACATGCTCTCCCTTGAGCATCCTAGTAGTCTAGATCTTCTCCTCCAAAAACATCTTTCGCTGCTCAGAAGACCCCTGATATAGCGTGGCCAACGCATCCCACATTTCCTTGGTTGTCCCTTTGCCAGAAATGTGTGAAACAATATGATCCTTCACTCTGTCGAGGATCAACCGTTTGGCTTTAGCTATGTTCTTCTTGAAGACTCTCAATGGTGCGGCATCTACCGGTTTAGCCAATGTATTGTCAATAAAAGTCTTGAGGTCATGTTCAACTATAAGGAAGGAGATCATTGCCTTCCAGATTACATAGTTGGAGGCACCCTCCAACCGATCTGGGTCGCGCAACCCACTAGATGCCATCTCACCCAATCACTATCGATCTGCTGCCTCTAACCCTCTATGTAGCTGGCTCTACGCACTCCCTGCTGGAGCAAGCCAAATAATTGACGTTCTCGCTACTTTTGCACGAGAAATTAAAGTTTCTTGGGCAAGAAACTCTCTGAGGTCAGAAATCCCCAAATGTGTCTTCAATTATTTTCTTTTGACACTTTCTACACAAAAACTACAGCCCACTAGTTGTTGATCGGCGTTGAATCTAATGCGATGCTCCCTCTGCCTCTGACAAACTACAAATTGGAAGATCCTACCTCTCTATCAGTGCACTCAGAAAGAGATTTCCTTGCATATCTAGACCTCTTGGCTTGGACTGCGCAATCACTAGGGAAATCGATCTGTTTCTTAAAAACTCTTTGATTTCCGACTTCTTCTTCAATGTTGGATCCACTGGATCTTCTCTCATGCTCCTCCTACAATCATCTAAACAAGCTCTGACGCCATGTGAAAAAACGATTGCCCGAATCCTAATGGAGCAATTTATGAGAAATATTCTATTCATTAATTATTTAACAAATTATATACTGTGTTCTACGATAAATACTAAAACCCATACACTACAGCCTTCACAACATTAAATTGCGGAAAATAAATGTGCGGAAACAAAATCTAAGCAAGAATAAATCATAGACACTTGACACCGTTATTTTTGGACCAATTTCCCCAGAAAAAACCCAATGCGAGAAAATTGGTTCAGTAGCTAAGGGTTTGTTTATTATGTAATAATTTTTCTCAGTACAAATATATGATTTTCAAAATTGACAAATCATACAAAGGAAAACTAAAAAATAAAATCTCGTGAGAAGATCTCATTCTGCCACGGGAATCCGGCACTGACCTTAGCTCGAGATGAGTTGTTATGTGTTGCCTTTACGCAATGATTGTGTCACTCTACACAGTCTCTGCATCACAACTGAAGCTTCCCTCTATCTTTGCACTGGATCTCTCTACTGCCTGGAAATGAAGCCCCTCTGGCCTCTGGAAACTCCCTCCGATGATTGTCATTGAACCCCAGCTGTTCCCTCAACAAAAAATCGAACTCCCTCTGAATCTCTGCATAGCCTCTGCATGGTGGGCTCTGTGCTACTCTATGTAGCTTTTACTACCTCCTATGCTTTGCACACTCTGGATCAGGAAACTCTTCCAACCGGAAATTACCTCTACCCCTCTCTGCAAAAATATTCTCTATTGATTTTCTCTTTGAGCACTGCTCACTAAAGAATTTTGATCTCTAGATTTTCTCTCTCGATGTGTTTTCCAAATGATCCATCAAGTCCTCCTTATAATCTTCTCGTTGAGTCTTCAACGACGGAGATTAAATCGTTAATCAACAGCTAAGATTAACTTGACTTGATATCTATCTTTTCTAGAAGAGTCACGCTCTACTTTAATTAATATCCATTAATTATTTTAATTTCTTAAGTTTAGACTTAAGGTCTCATTAAAAATAATTAATTATTTCCATAAAACATACTCCAACTAGAATTTTCCAAAATCCTTTTTGGGTTCTTTGGAATACATGTGCCTAAGCTTCCCTGCAAATTTTGAGACTTAGAGCACATTCGATGCTACCAAAAATCAACATAATTGACTACTATGAGAAGAATATTTGTTACAAGTGATTGTTACAACATAGAACACTGAAAAATTAACATGGTATCAGAATTGAGTTGAAGACAAGCCCAAGGAGACAATAGTAATCACCCCTCGAAGATCTCATATTTGTTGTTGAAGAATCACTCGACTTGGTCAAGATGGCTACCTCATACTTCAAGATTGAAAAGAAGTTGAATGACTCATCTAACTATGTTGTGTGGAGAGCTAGGGTTGATTTGACTTTGGAAGAGAATGATGTTTTGGAATATGTTGAAGGAAAGGTACCTGAGCCTCTGAAAAATGTTTTTGTTGTTTTCAAGTCCAAGTATAAGAAATGGAAGGTCAAAGCTAAGAAAATTAGTATTGATTCGTTGAGAGATCATTTGATCACTTATGTGGCAAAGTTGAAAATGTCTAAGGAAATGTATGATAAGTTGGTTGGGGTGTATGAGTTCAACAACTTAAACCATATTTTATCTTTGGAGAATCAACTTAAGGACATTAAGATTAATAAAGGGGAGATTCTACAACTATACTCCATGAGGATATCCCAACTCAAGGATCAATTGTTATATGTTGGAGAAATTACATATGATAGAGAGTTGATACTAATTTCACTTGGAGGTCTTCCTCCGATTTGGGAGACATTCATCACAACTATTAGCAACAATGACAAGTTTCATTCATTTGATGAGTTGTTGGGCAAGTGCACTCAAGAAGAGACCAAGATGATTTCTAGAGGGAAAATGTAAAACCATGAAGCAAAACCCTCTACATTTGTTGATCAAGCCAAGAAGAAGCGAGCAAGAGGAGGACCATCAAATTCAAGAAATCCTTCTCCAGAATCTAAGGACTCCAATAAAAGACCTAGAAGGGATGTATCAAAATTTTAGTGTTACAATTGTCGCAAGCATAGTCACTATGCCTGAGATTGTCCAGAAAAGATAAATGCTTCAAAGTATTGCAACAGAAATCGTGGCTTCAACAACAATAGTTTCAATGATAGAAAAATAATGTTCCTCGTGAAGAAGGTCACTGTCCTCCCAAGAGATCAAGGAACTCAAGGTATGATAATAATGCAACGGCCACTCAATCTGAATATTTTCTTCTTTCTACTCTTTCTAGTTCCTCTCCTTCGAATTCGTTTGATAATTGGTTGGTAGATATCGGGGCCTCTATACACTTCACTAGTTATCGTAAAGTCCTCTCAGACCTGGTTGAGTGGGAGACAAATTTTAAGATCATTCTTGGGGAAAATTCTACTTATCCTGTGAAGGGGTTTGCTTTTGTTTCATTTTATTTGGATTTTGGTCAAAATATACATCTACAAGATGTTTTATATGTGACGGGATTGAAAAAGAATCGTGTGTCCATATCTTCCTTGGAGGACAAAGGAATGAAGGTTGCCTTTATAAATGTAAAGTTCCTCACTTGGCCAATGGAATCTAGCTTGAGTGATGCCTTCACTTTGGGATCAATAATTGAAGGCCTTTATAAACTAAATGGAAGATTGATCTAAGCATTGGTTCATTATAGTAATCATCAATGTGAGTTATGGCACCGAATATTCACTCACCTTCACTATGAAGCCTTTCCTAAGGTAAGAAAGATGGTTTATGGGATGCTTGAGATTCGTGTGGATCATGATGGAATTTTTCTGGGATGTGCAAGTGGAAAGAAGGTTAAGGGACCATTCCCTTCAAGCAAGAGCGGGACCAGTGATATACTTAAAATCATACATTTTGATGTATGTGGACCCATGCCAGTGACTTCACTTAGTGGATACTTGTACTAGATAATCTTTGTGGATGACTTATCTCGCAAATCATGGATTTTATTCATGAAGCACAATGACCAATAAATATGTTCAAAGACTTCAAGGCCCTGATACAAAATCAAACAGGGTAGAGAATCAAAATATTCAGGTATGATAATGGAGGAGAATTAATTTCAAATGAGTTAATTTACTTTTGCAAGAATGCTCGAATCAAGAAAGAGACTATCGTGCCTTATAACCCCGAGCATAATGGTGTAGCTGAATGGAAGAACGGGAATATCATGGAAGCTTCCCAAGCCATGTTGCATGATCAAAAGTTGTCGAAGTTTCTATGGGGTGAAGTTGCTAACACAATGGTCTACGTTCAAAATAAGACTCTTCATCAAGCCTTGGGTGACAAGTCTCCCGGCGAAGTTTTCATAGGTGTGAAGCCCAATGTTGGACATTTGAGGATATTTGGTTGCCTTTTTTATTTCCATGTGTAGAAGTACAAGAGGAACAAGTTGGAAGCTTCAAGAAAGAAAGGTATGTTTGTTGGATATTGGGAAAATCATAAAGCTTATAGAGTATATGTACCTAGTCAAAGGAATATAGAGTTTAGAAATGATGTGACATTTGATGAAAATGTTGCCCTTGGGAAAGCAAGACACTCCTCCCCCTTCCAATGTTGGAAGAAGGGATGATTCCTTTGATGGTCAAGAATACTCTCCTATGCCTAAGCCAAAGACTGATATTGTTGATGATCCCATGGAACCCATGGACCCCTTGGATCCCCCTTTGTGTGATCCTCCTACCAAGAAGAGACCATTATGGATTCATGATACTTTACGAGATGAGAGACATGTTGTTGCAAGAGTAACCTTTAGGGAAAGCAAGAAGGCATGTCGATATTAGGGATATGTTGTAGTAATGAGCAACATGATATAGGTTGAGCCACACACTTTTGAAGAAGCAGTGAAAGAATAAGTATGGAAGGACATTATGGTTGAATAATATGAGTCCATTATGAAGAATGATGTGTGGGAAGTGGTTATGATACTTGAAGGAAAGTCTATTGTGACTTCGAAATGGTTGTACAAGATTAAGCATGGTGTGGATGGAAGTATCGAGAAATACAAGGTGAGATTTGTTGCTAGAGGTATCTCCTAGAAAGAGAGAGGAATATGATGAAATTTTTGCATTGGTTTCCTGTTATACTACCATTTGATCCATCATTTCTCTTGTTGGTAGCCAAGGATGACTCTTCACCAGATGGATGCGAACATTGTGTTTCTACATGGCACTCTCTAGGAAGAAGTATATGTTGAGAGACCACAGGGATTTGAGGATCATGACAGGAAGACTCGTGTGTGCAGGCTAAAGAAATCACTTTATGGATTGAAGCAATCCCCCAGGGCTTAGTATGCCCGCATTGATAGCTACCTGATGAAGCTTGGATTTATGAGAAACAATGTTGATTTGAATCTCTATTTCAAATATGTCCAAGGTATGCCTCTAATTTTGGTATTATATGATCATGATTTATTATTCACAAGTGGAGAGCCTCTTATTCTCAAGTGTAAGAGGCAGTTGGCCTCTGAATTTGAGATGAACAACCCTTGTTTGATGCACTACTTCTTGGGCTTATAAGTGTGGCAGACACTTGGTGAGATTTTCCTTTCTCAAGGGAAATATGTTGTCAAGCTATTGGAAATATTTGGAATGGTGGAATGCAAGTCCATGGCCACACCAATGGATATGAAATTCAAGAAGTTATGTGGTCAAATTGGGACTCGATCTGGAAAATCCCTCTGAATATTGACAATTTATTGGGGTGGTGATGTTCCTAGTCAACACTAGACCAGACATATGTTTTGCAATTAACACTCTTAGTCAATTTATGACCAAGCCTCTACATGCACACTAGGTTGTTGCTAAGCATGTGTTGAGATATCTACATGGGACTATCAATCTTGGACTAAGATATATTGTCGGAGATGTAAGACTACATTGATACATTGATGTTGATTGGGCCAGAAATATAGTTGATGCGAAAATCACATCAATGTGTTGTTTTAGCCTAGGGTCTATCATGATATCTTGGATGAGCAGGAATATAATTTTGTTTCTCTTAGCATAGCTAAGGTTGAGTATATTGTTGCTAGCATGGCTAGTTGTGAGGAAGTATGGTTGAGGAAGCTCTTTGGAAATCTGTTTGAGGAGATATTGAATATGACTATTATATAATGCGACAATAAAAGTGGGATCTGACTAGCAGAGAATTTTGTGCTCCACAACATCCAAGCATATTGAGATTAGATATCACTACATTTGAGATATGGTGCAGAGAGGAGTTGTAATACTCCATCACATTTCGACTAATGAGCAGATAGTAGATATTCTTACCAATCCTTTGGCAAAATGGAAGTTCTTGGTCTTCAGAGAGCAACTTAGATTGGTGGATGTAACCCTCCCAAGAAAGGATCATGGTTGATCGATAACACTAAGCTATGCTCTTCCCTCATGTTTGAGCTCCTAGGGTGGCATTAGAGAAATTTTGAGGTCTAAAATGGGTCTCGTAAGGAATATTATAAAATAATAGTGGAAATAATAAAATAAGATTAGATTAACTGATCAAATTTTGGAGCGAAAAGAAAAAACTATTTTTTCAACTTGTATTTTCAACTTATATCCTAATATTTTTATTCAAATTTCGAGTGGAAACACTCATTGGATGCAGAATTTAATTCCTGATATAAGGATTACCCATGTTGCATACTTTTGATAGACTCTGCTACACAAAAAATGAGAAATACATGAAAAAATGTGATTTCATGTATTTATCATTTTTCATGTAGCAGGGTTCATCAAAAGTATGCAACATGGATACTCCTTAGATGAGGAATTAAATTTCGCATCCAACAAGTGCTCCTGCTCAAAATTTGAGTAAAATTGTGGGGAAATAAGTTGAAAATACGAGTTGAAAAAATAGTTTTTTTTTAATGTTTTTATTATTTTATCTTTTTACACCAAAAATGGTGAATCATCCCCAATGGTTGACATCATCATCTTGAATCCTATTGGTTCTTGTAAAGTTTATTTTGGTTGTACATTTTCGTTTTGAGGCCCATTTTTTACCTCAAAATTTCTCTAATGAAATGGAGTCGAAGAGTTATTGGGGTTGAGGCAACTCATGGAAAATAGGCGTGTTTGATCCTTACCTCATGCTAAGTCTATATCTCCCCTATTGTCGACGTAGGGTTGTGTATGATCCTTACCATAAATGGCAAGTGTGTATCTCCCCTTCAGTTGTCAAGTTTGGGACTTCACTGAGTATACTCCAGTGTGCATTCTACCCACAAGTTGGGGCTTCTTGGGATTGCCACCCATCTGGCCAATGGGTGAGGATACCTAGACGTGTCTTATCCTTACCACTTGTGGTAAGTGTGTATACCCCCCAAGTGCCTTGGGTTGTGTCTTATCCTTACCTCTCAAGGTTAATGTGTATCTCCACCAAGGTAGTGGACGTAGGTGTTCTATCACTTGACTCTTGAGGGTCATGGTGGGAAGATCAGCGAACAATAAGATAGTTGTGATCCCTTCCTCATGCTAAGTAGTATCCTGCCAATTTTCTTTGGATATAGGAAGGAAAATTGATCTCCCCTATGATGATACTTCTTTAGATCAATAATTTTCAGCAAATGAGTAAAGACGATATATTATATGATACAACGATGATGACGACGAGACATTTGAGATGAGAGTTATGATGTAGTCGAAAATTTCTCCCTAGCTGAGAGGGAGTGTTGAAATTTTGCAGCTCAGGGAGAAATTCCTTCCTTGTGTAAGCCCTTCTCATGCTAAGGAGACCCTACTATCCCTTGGAAGAATTCAATTTGCACATGGGAAAATATTATTTTTAATGTGGAACCATGACAACATAAAAATTACAAATCGACATGGAAGAGGAAATTCGACCCTTAAGACCACATATAAATAGACATCACTTGGAGGCATCTCATCACAAATTCATCTCTTCTTCTCTTGGTTCAATTTGGTCTGAAATTGCAGGGTCTGAGTTCACACGTGTGAAGGAGGAGAGCATAAATTTGTTGACCATCGTTGAATTTTTTTTGGGATTGTTTGACTAGCATTGACTTGGGGAAGTTTGACTTCATTTGAATTGGATTTAGATTTGTTTTGGAGGGTCAATTTGACTAGTGCTTTGACTGAAATTTTTTGGGCATCTTGGCCAGTGTTGACTGCAATTTTTGTTCTAAGGTTTCCGCAAGTAAAACTTTGACTTTAACCAGATTTTATGGGCAGACTTTGGGACTGTTTTTAGTGATTTTGAATAAGCAAGGAAGATTTCATTATTTGACACGTTGAAAAAACATTTTGGAGCAGATTTAATTGTTGACCAAGGACTGGTTGGGATTGTGTTGACTATTGTTGAATTTGACTGAAAAATTGCAAAATTGAAGTTTGACCAAATTTGTCTTTCATGCTCAAAATTGATTGGATATTGGTTGGTTTACTTGGTTGGTGAGGCTTTGACCTTGACTGGTTGTTGATGTGCTTAGTGTTAGCACAATTCTTTGATAAGTCATGAGTTCATTCCATAGTTTTGTTTTTAGGATTAAAATTGCAAAAAAAATTCAAAATTTAAAAAAAAAATGGGCGCTACCAGAATTTCCGAAAGCACCAGTTTTTAAAGCCTTTCAGAAAGTCTGTTATTTCCTAATTCTGTCTTTTTATTTTTATTTCTAATGTTGCCAGAATTTCCGCAAGCATACTCTGTTTTTAAAATAAAACGAAAAATCGCATCTGCTTTAGTTATACCACGTGTTGTAGGGTTAATACGCATCAAATATTTTTTTAAATCCTTAAGGATCTAATGATAGGTGTCATATTACAATCAGTTAGCTAAGGTCAAGTCATTGTATACGTTTAGTCACATGTGTCATCCACAGTTAATGATTGAATCGTTGCCCGTCATGCATTTCTACGCCAAGTAAATTATCCATACGTTAAGGTATGTGTTTTCTGAGTTAAAGAGATCGTGATTATCACACCGCACACCATAACCGTTAGACTAGTTGCATAGCAGTGCTGCCAAAAATTTCGGCCAATCAACAACACATTTTGCGAAGGTGACAGTATGTCATCAAATACACTTTCCATAAGATATCTGGAGATCCCATACGGAAAACACAACCAACTGAAGGTGGTGATGGTGTGTAACATGGTTCACATCATGATCATGAATATTTTTAATGATGGAGGGTGATTTGCATGGGGTGGTGAACCAAGATTTAATTTTAAAACCACCTTAAAAACATGAATTTTGTCATTTGAATTTTGAGCTGCTAGATTCGAATTTGCTGAGAGTTATAGTTGGAGAAGAAGTCTGGATTTCAGAAAAGATTCCATATAAGAATACAGGCCACACGTGTAAGGTAAAATCTTCCTATTCTACCACCTACCATTTATAGGCAACATAGTCATTTATTTTTCTGAAGATGACTAAAATGTGAAAATTCTACTACAGTGTATTGGTTTATTTCCTCCTACTTGATTTAATTTATACAAATTATTTTCATAAATTAGATTAAAAAAATAACGAAAATAAACACAATTACAGCCTACACATGCAGATCATTTACTGAATAATTCACTCATGCAACAAAGTGACACATGGATTTTTGGACATAAGTCCCCGGAAAAACCCAAAGTGGGAAAACCGGTTCAACAGATATGAGGGTTTTATTATTAAGTAGTTCTGAGTACAACAAATCTGGGTTCCAACCTTGGAAAACCCGACAGAGAATAAAATATATAAAATTTGCAGCTAACCTAAAGATCTAGTGCCAAATATATCACTGATCCACACCCTCAAACGAGATTTACAAGACTCATCTCGGATTTGACCCTAGAAACCATCAACGCTGCTGCTAAAGCCCTAGCGTTGCCCTTGAGGGACTGTGTCAACCTCTGCGTGGTTCTAGGAGAGCCTGCATCACCCTAGGAGGGTCCACGTTGCCCCTGCGCTACCCCTTCTTATCCAGCGTCATCCCAGCGTGGCTCTAGCTTCTTTTTCGCTGTCTCTGTGCTATCCCTACTGCTCTACATGGATCTGAAGCCTCTCTGCGTTGTCCTTGAGATGCTCCTCTTTCCTCTTGCTGTCTCTTGGCCCCAGAATAAGAACATTCCCTTGGCCAATACTACCCCTCACTGTAAGAAATTCCACTGGAAATTCTTAGCAAACCCGCCCTAGAATTCCAGATCTATTCCTCAGTTCTATAGAAAATGCGTGTCTTCAACTGACCCTCAAGCCTTTCTCTTATAATTTTCTGTTGAACCCTTCAACGGCCGAGATTAAATCATCCATCAACGGCTGAGATTAAAAGACTGCTTGATCCATGTGACTCAAGACAATTTCAACACATGTGTTTATTAATTCACTTCAATTATTTTATTTTCCTAAGTTAGACTTAGGAAATCCATTAAAAATAATTAATTATTTGAATAACTTGAACACAACTTGAAATTTATCAAATCCATTTTTGGGTCTTGTAGATCAAGTGTACTCTAGTCCCTCCACAAAATTTGGGACCTAGAGCACAACTGATGCTACCCCAAATACATAAAATCTCAACACTCCCTCTTAGCATCAGGAGTGTGCTCTAGTAATACATCACACCATGCATTACAAGATCTTGAGTACTTGGTCTGTGGTGTTGATGCTTGGCCTACTTCCCTCCATCTACTGCAATTTTTCTCTCTATACTGTTGCCCATGCCATTGCCACTGGCATACTGTAGCTCCCTCTCAAATTGTTACATCATGCTGCCCATAGCACTGCCACTGCTAACTATTGCACTACAACTCAGTTGCTGAGAAGTAAGCAACTTGATAACTCTGCCCAACTGTTTGATAGACAAGTAAAGTTTCCCTCCACCACTGAAGTCTCTTGGATGTTGAATCACGCTGTCCCCTTGGAGACACTGTCATGCTGCAACACTGCACTGCATGAGCCCAGCTTCTCTATGCTGATGAAGTCCCATCAACCTCTCTACGTTGTTGTCTACATGCTGTTGCTGCCTCTGCATCACTCTGATCACTCTTCGGCTCTTCAACTCCCTCTTTCTCTTCAATGTGGTCATCTGCAACCATCTCCCGACTCATCTCGCTATTGTGTTAAGGCTCCCGTAGTTTGTATGTGATCCAAGAGTAGGGCTGACTCAAGGATATCGCCACTCAATCTGGATACTCTATATATCCATGTCACCCCACCTCTTCTCTTGAGGTGCATGAGCACTCATGGCTGCATCATCATCAGAGCCATCGTCATTTCCTGCTACTACCTTGGAATCAAAAGCTCCTTTGTCCTTCTTCTTAGGACAACTACTGGAAAAATGACCAAGATCACCACATTTAAAGCATTGAACCTTGGATAGGTCCTTCTTATTCTTCCCTTGCTTCTTTTCCCTTGATGCAAGGGTTGCATCCTCCTTCTCTTCTTTCTTCACTCTGACTGATCTGCTTCCTCCACTTTTGGACTGCTTCTTGGTGATTCTCCTGATCTCCTCTTGGCGGAGAATAGCCCACATATCTACCCATGGTGGTAACGATGCCCTTCCCAGAATGCTCTAGACAAACGTTTCCCATTCTTCAGAGATAACATTCAAGTTCGTCCTCACTAGGAGCCCTTCATCTGGATTACCACCCATGCCAATCAGCTGGTCATAGATAGCTTGAAGTCTGAAGAGGAATCGATCTATCTCTTCACTCTTCATCATCTGGAACATACGCATCTGATTCTCAAGAAACATTCTTCTTTGCACATAACCTCCTTGGTACATCACTTCCAAAGCTGACCACATGTCATGTGTTGTATTCTTACCAGTCACATGAGGAATCACGTGATCCTTGATTCCGTCTATGATCAACCTCTTCGTTCGTGCTTAATTTTCTTCATACTTCTTGAGTGGATCTACGTTGGTTGGTACAACAAGTGTTTTCTCTACATGTTCTTTGAGACCATACTCATCCAGAACTGAGAGGATTATGGTCTTCCAGATAACATAGTTGGACATGCCATCCAATTTATCTTGATCCCTCAATCCATATCAAGCCATATTTGCTCAGATATGAAGAAAACAGTTTTTCTCCCTCTGGATCTGGGTTTCTTGGTGACTAGAAACCCTCTAATAACTTCTTCTTTCTGCAAACTGACTTCCCTCTTGGAAATCTTCCACCAAAACTCAAACAGACAGTATTCTCCGATCCTATTGATTGAATCTCAGATCTGTTTGGCTTAGATCTGTTGAATTACTGTCTTCCTCCCGCCTTTGTTGCCTTAGCTAGGAAATTCTACACCTGTAGAATCTCCACCCCACCATCATTGTTGAAGATCTGAAGCACTGCTTCCGAATATTTCTGAAACAAGAGAAGTGACTGGACATCGTCCTCCTGGCTGGCCCAATGCAGTCCCAGTGTTGCTCAGAAGTGAATTGCATAACCCCAGACTGGGTGACGCAGTCTTTAAGCTACCCTAGGAAGGGTCTGCGTAAGCCAAGAGGCCTTCTACAGCTTCAACGTTGTCTCCTGCGGCTGCTTTCTCTTGCTGTTAAGATGCCCTTTCTAGATCTGTTGCTTCTTCTGCCACCCTGCAAGAAAAATATTTCTTCGGCCGATTTGCTGGAGATTCATCTTGATTTGCTATCACTCTGATACCATGTGAAAAATCTACTACAGTGTATTGGTTTATTTCCTCCCACTTGATTTAATTTATACAAGTTATTTTCATAAATTAGATTCATAAAATACCGAAAATAAACACAATTACAACCTACACATGCAGATCATTTACTAAATAATTCACTCATGCAACAAAGTGACACATGGATTTTTGAACATAAGTCCCCGGAAAAACCCAAAGCGGGAAAATCGGTTCAACAGATATGAAAGTTTTATTATTAAGTATTTATGAGTACAACAAATCTGGGTTCCAACCTTGGAAAACCCAATAGAGAATAAAAGATATAAAATCTGCAGCTAACCTAAAGATCTAGTGCCAAATATCTAACTGATCCACACCCTCAAATGGGATTTATAGGACTCAACCCGATTTGACCCTAGAAAACCTCAGCGCTTCTTCTGAAGCCCTAGTGTTGCCCTAGAGGGACTGCGTCAGGGCCTGCATCACCCTAGGAGGGTACACTACCCCTACACTGCCCCTTCTTGGCCAACGTCAGCCCAACGTGGCCCTAGCTGCCACTGTGTTGTCTTTGTGTTGTCCCTGCTGCTCTGCGTGACTCTGAAGCCTGTCTGCACTGTCCTTGAGTTGCTCCTCTTACCTCTTATTGTCTCTTGGCCCCGGAATCATAACATTCCCTTGGCCAATACTACCCCTCACTGTAAGAAATTCCACTGGAAATTCTTAGCAAACCTGCCCTAGAATTCCAGATCTATTCCTCAGTTGTACAGAAAATTTGTGTCTTCAACTGACACTCAAGCATTTCTCTTATACTTTTTCGTTGAACCCTTCAACGGCTGAGATTAAATCATCCATCAATGGCTGAGATTAAAAGACTGTTTGATCCATGTGACTTAAGACAATTTCAGCACATGTTTTAATTAATTCACTTTAATTATTTTATTTTCCTAAGTTAGACTTAGGAAATCCATTAAAAATAATTAATTATTTGAATAAATTGAACACAACTTGAAATTTCTCAAATCCATTTCTGGGTCTTATAGATCAAGTGTACTCTAGTCCCTCCACAAAATTTGGGACCTAGAGCACAACTGATGCTACCCCAAATACACAAAATCTTAACGTAAAACAGGTGGTGATATAAATCGAATAGAGCCACAGGGGGAAGATTTGGTTGATGCTAATCCAAGGGTAAGAACTCTGTTTATGTAGTCAGGATGGTATCCTCTTTGTAACAGGTTCGAAAGCTCACATTCAGGGGTTGCTCTAAAGTTTTCTAAGTATTTTAATGGACAGGAGGCTACAGTTTATGGCTTCACTTTGCAAGTTTCTGAAGACTCCATTGTTGAAGCCTTTAACCTTCCCCAAGAAGGAGAAAGGTGGTTCAAGGGACAAGTTATCATAGGAGGTGATCTCAACAACTTCCTCAAGGATGCTCACAGACATCCAAATTGGATAAAGGCATCCCATGAAACTACCTTAAGAATGATTGGGTTGAAGCAATCAAGGTTATCAAGATATACCTCACAAGTGAAAGAATGTATACGTTGGTATTCCTCTATCACGTGAGGGTTTTTTTTTAGATTGCACGGATGAAGACATTGAATCTGCCATTTTTCTTGTTGAAAATCCTGACCAAGATTTTAGCAAGGGTTCAAACCCATAATGATGTCTCTAAGTATAGCTTGTACCATCAAGCTTTGATCAAAGTTCTGGTTGAAGAAGAGTTGAGGAAGAGAAACCGGACTTGGGTCCACTTTCTATTCTATAGGGCAGGCCAACTTGCACCTAAACCTCCAATTCCACAGTCAAACCCTTGGCTTGCAAAGAGAAGAACAAAAAGAAAGGCCCAGAAAGAAAGTACTCATAAAAAGGCCAAAGGTAAGAAAGAGAAATTTTCTGCAGGAAAAACTAAAAGAAAGGTGGAAAAAGGAGAGAGCTCCTCAGAAAACAAGCCCAAGTCCATGAATATAGTACCCCCTATTCCTCCATTTCCAAATGTATACACTAGAGCCAGAAGAGGAAGGTATGCAACAACAGATAAGTCAAAAGCATAGGTGCTACTGGAATTTCCGGAAGCACAGATTCAGAAAAAGTTGTAGAAGGAGTATCAACCTACACCATCAGATGAAGAAATCCTTAAGGATGTTGGATAGGAAATCAGCAGTAAAAAGAAGAAAGAAGTAGCTAAATCTATTGCTAGCACCATAAAGATACATACAAGAGAGAGAAATAAGTTTAGGCTTAAATCCAAGGCTCTTCTCAAGCCAATCCTAATGACAAAATTCATTAATGTTGAAGGAAAACCTGAAGGTTCAAAGGCAGAGAAAACAAAAAAATCCATGAATAAATGCAATAACACAACCCCTTCAAAACAACACTTAGAGCCCTCAAAAAGAAGAAAAACACAAAAGGGTTCTAAGGAGGACAAAGACCCTGTCAAGGAGGCAACTACAAGAGCAGTCATTTCCAGAACATCGGCTGTTGACAGAAAAACAAATTTAGATAAACTGGTTGAAGCTGCAGTACACTTAGAGGAAAGGTAAAAAGGTTTTTGGTACTAATCCCTTTTTGCTTATCAGTTATAAATTTTGAACAACAGCGTAGGTGTCATGGAATACAAGCCAACACAATTTTTTTTAGAATTTTTCTGTGTATTTTGAAAAAGAAACAGGGCGCTACTAGAATTTCCAGTAGCATTCCAGATTTTGCGCAGTTACAGGTTTTTACTGGAATTTCCGATAACACTTGTTTTAACTGAATTTTGACACATGTCAGCAAGTTTTTTCGAGCCAGTTAAGGATGGATAAGAACCCATAACCAAATGGATAATACAAGTGATGGTGAGAGGTGGTTATGAGGTTGTTGGAGGTCTTATTAAATGAGCTACATGGTTATTAAAGACCCAAGACACAAGGAGATAAATCAACAGAAAAAAGGGTAGCATGACAACACACTCAACATTCCAGCCTAGAATTCTTCTCTTCTTCTTTCTCCATCTGTCCTTTTTGTTAGATTTCGAGGAGATAAGGATGTAATGTCTTTTGACACATATGTTATGTTAGAATTAATGTTTCCTTATTTTTAGAAGATATGGAGTTGGTTCCTCGCTTTCTATATATGGCACTTGTAAAGACTATTTCCAGGTTGGATATTGGTCTACCTGAAGACTGAATATAATAAAAAACATTTTTGCTTCATGCTAGAGGATTTTGTGACTTAAGGAACATCTAATGTGTGGTGTGTCTCTTTTCTTTGTTAATTTCTTCTAAAATATAAATTGCAGCAACTAGTAAGGTGTGAGTGACAAGTTGTTAAAGGATTTAACAGTAAATTATCTGATTTCATTTTTTTGCAAGTATATGTGTGTTACAGAACATGTCAGTGAATATTTCATAAAGGATTTTTTGAATACTTTATACATGCAATCTATTTTATGAATGTTGTTTGCTTTGCATAAACTGATTTTGTGTAAAGAGCCATCATCATATCTGTGTGACTGATTTAGGGTAGGAATATTTCCTGGAATAGGTAACAACTATTCATATTCTTCCACTTGTGCCCTCTGCTCCCTATACTACCTTTTACCCACACAATTTATACTTGCCACAACTTTCCAAATGCATGAAAGTCTTAAAGAACATAAAATCATTTCAAAAATCTTTGAGAATCCATCCCACCACTCAAACAACCCCTTTAAAATTTGAAATGAACTAGGATGTGTAAGGCTTACCCCTTAAGCAGTCAAGGAGTGACTTTTTATGCCAACACTTGGAATATGTATCTCTCTACTGAACATTTAATGAAAATCTCATAGGAGTAATATTTGGAAATGGTTTTCCCCCTTGTGGGGTTTTTCCCTGGTCTTTGACCAAATCTCTTTGCCTCTATTCTTCTTGGTTGTTTTCTATTGTGCGTATGATTTTATGTTCTATCTACAATTTCTTATTGTTATTGGGTGATTGAAAATATATTGGATAATTTATTGTTATTGGAATAAGATCTATTACAAGTGATTGTTATAGCATAAAACATTGAAAAATTAACATGGCATCAGAGTTGAGGTGAAGACTAGCCCAAGGAGACAAGAGCAATCACCCCTTGAAAATATCCTATTCTTTGTTGAAGAATCACTTGACTTGGTCAAGATGTATACTTCATACTTCAATATTGAAGAGAAGTGAATGACTCATCTAACTATGTTGTTTGGAGAGCTAGGGTTGATTTGATTTTGGAGGAGAATGATGAAAGTTACTTGAGCCTCTGGAAAATTCATATGTTGTTGTCAATTCCAAGTATAATAAATGTGAGGTCAAAGCTAAGAAAATTATTATTGATTCGTTGAGAGATCCCTTTATCACTTATGTTTCAAAGTTGAAAAGGTCTAAGGAAATGTATGAGGTCAACAACTTGAACCATATGTTATCTTTGAACAATCAACTTAAGGACACTAAGATGAATAAGGGGGATATTATATAATCATACTTCATGAGGATATCCCACCTCAAGGATCAATTTTTTCTTGTCTTGGAAATTAAATTTCATAGAGAGTTGGTACTAATTTCACTTTGAGTTCTTCCTCCAATTTGAGAGACATTCATCACAACTATTAGTAACAATGACAAGTTTCCTTCATTTGATTATTTGGGGAAGTGTACTCAAGAAGAGACCAGGATGATTTCTAGAAGAAGAACTAAAAATCATAAAGAAGGAGAACCCTCTGCATTTGTTGCTTAAGCCAAGAAGAAGAGAGGAAGAGGAGGACCATCAAATTCAAGAAATCCTTCTTCAGAATCTAACGACTCCAATTGAAAAACTATCAGGGATGTATAAAAAATTCAGTGCTACAGTTGCCACAAGCACAGTCACTATGTTCAATATTGTCCGAAAAGGAGAAATGATTCAAGTTCCTACAAAAACTGTGGCTTCAACAATGACAGATTCAATGATATAAGAATAAGAGAAGCTCTTGTTGCTCGTGAATAAGGTCATCATCCTCCCAAGAGATCAAGGAAATCAAGGTATGATAATAATTTAGTTTCCACACAATCTTAATATTTTCTTATTTCTACTCTTTATAGTTCCCCTCCTTTAGATTCATTTGATAATTGGTTTGTAGATAGTGGGGCCTCTAGACACTTCACTGGTTATTGTAAGTCCTCTCAAACCTGGTTAAGAGGGACACAAATATGAAGATCATTATTGGGGACAATTATACTTATCCTATGAAGGGATTTGGTTTTGTTTCATTTCATTTGGATTTTGGTCCAACGATACATCTACAAGATGTTTTATATGTGTCAAGATTGAAAAATAATATTGTATCCATATATGCCTTGGAGGAAAAAGGAATGAAGTTTGCTTTTATAAATGGAAAGGTCCTCACTTGTCCAATGGAATCTAGCTTGATGGATGCCTTCACTTTGGGATCAAGAATTGAACTCCTTTACAAAGTCAATGGAAGATCAAATATCTGAGCATTGGTTCATTATAGTAATCATCAATGTGAGTTATGGCACCAAAGATTCACTCACCTTCACTATGAAGCCTTGTCGAAGGTAAGAAGGATGGTTGTTGGGATGTCTGAGATTCATGTGGATCCTGATGGAATTTTTCTGGGATGTGCAAGTGGAAGGAAGGAAAAGGGACCATTCCCTTCAAGCAGGAGCGGGACTAGTGATATACTTCAACTCATAAATTCTAATATATGTGGACCCATGCTAGTTACTTCTCTTGGTGGCTACTTGTACTATATAATATTTGTGGATGACTTCTCTCACAAGTCATGGATTCTCTTCTTGAAGCACAGTGACCAAGCATTCTATATGTTCAAGGACTTCAAGGCCCTGATATAAAATCAAACAGGGAAGAGAATCAAAATCTTCAGGTTTGATAATGGAGAATAATTCATTTCAAATGGGTCCATTACTTTTGCAAGAAAATTGGAATCAAGAAAGATAAAATTGTTCCCTATGAACCTAGAGCATAATGGTGTCGTTGAAAGGGATAATGGGACTATCATGGAAGCTTCCTAATCCATATTGCATGATCAAAATTTTCCAAAGTTTATATGGGGTGAAGCTGTTAACACAACAGTCTATCTTCAAAATATGTCTCCTCATCAAGCCTTGGGTGACAAGACTCTTGAAGAAATTATCACAGGTGTGAAGCTCGATGTTGGACGTTTGAGGATCTTTGGCTGCCCTATTTATTTCCATGTGTCGAAGGAAAAGAGGAACAAGTTGGAAGCTTCAGAAAAGAAATGTATGTTTGTTGGTTTTGTGAAACTTCCAAAGCTTATAGAATATATGTACTTAGTCAAAGGAATATAGAGTTTAGCAGGGATATGAAATTTGATGAATGTGTTTCCCTTAGGAAAGAAAGAGACACTGCTCCTTTTGTGCAGGAAATCCTTTCTGCAGACAGAAACGATCCCTCTAGTCCTAATGAGAGGATCTTACAACAAATGAGACAAATATATGAAACATTTCCTAAATTATGCTAGAAAACATGAAGGAGGATAGATGTCCTACCTCTTTCTGATGTTAATGCCTGTCATTGGTGTCATCCTTGTTTTTTTCACTTCCACACTCGTGATCAACTCTCCATTGGTGAAGACAAATTCTTGCAATGAAGAACAAGTGGAGACAAAAAACGGATACAAAGCATAACAATCTCTAGTATAAGCTATGTAGCAGATCAAGGAGAACTACAATAAACATGCAATAATAGACACATTTATGGAAAGGAAAAACATAATGTATTATTAATAGAATGATAAAGGGAGAAATACATCCAGAAGCCTTGATTTTGGATGCCTCCTTTAGGTGAGACTCTAATTCCTAGCCTTTACTCTTCAAACAACTTCCTCCTTCACAAATGGGCAGCAATTGGACATGCTTCAGCTCATAGGATGGCAACCAACCATTAGTGGACGATAGGGGTTTCATTTACAGGGAAGGAGAGGAGTTGAGGATCCATAAAAGGTGGGAGGAGTTCCACATATTAAGGGAAATATCCATGGAAAGAGGATCCATGGCCATGAATGGGAGGCCTCTCTCCTCTCATCAACAACCTGAAACCACGTCGTCGTTCTCGAGGCTTCTAGTAATGGAAGCTTCTCCTCCATTTTGGGAAGAATTGCCTAAAGAGGACTAGCGCGGATTTTCTTGACAAAAGTGAAGCTACCAGTGCTAGACACAAGTGGTTTAAAAGGTGAAAAGCATGGGTCATCAATAGAAAAGAACGCGTTGAGCTTGTAAAACAAAGTTTTTGACAAGCTTTTCAGAATATTTTTAAATCAAGTCTTATTCCACTTCTTCAGGGATGTTCTAGGCATGTTTGGTGAAGAACATATTTTGCGACACTAGTGGCATGATGACACAAAGTGGAGTGTGAAAAAATATTGTATAACAGATGCCCCCTAAAGCATGAAGTCAGAATGAGAAGTGATGGCTGAAGTGATTTACAAGAAAATGCAAGGACTGAGAGAACCACCATCAGGAGACCTATAAATCAAACATGATACAATATATATGACGTCTCTAATGTAAGTATGCCTAAAAATACATCTTTGAGCAAGCATCTAACAATACATGGATCCACGGCATGGACACAGCCATCTGACTGAAACGGATCATGAATATAGGAATACATGAATCCATGGCATGGGTGCAACCATCTCACTGAAAAGGATCATGCATACAATCATGAATACTTAATAACTCCACGCAATCTAGATTTATCAAACGAAAACCAGGGTATTCACCTCTGTTTGCATCCAAAAAAAGTATGAATCTAACCATGTGAATATATGTGTTAAGGTCGAACATGGTAGAAACCACCTGATTACTCGCCAATGATGTAAATCGTTAACAGGCATGAGAGAAACCACCAATGATGTGAACCTATCGTCGAATGTGAATAACCTGCCATTTAGGCATGCAAGCTCTAAGGTACTGAAAGGGGATTTCTAGATCATCTTCCTGGATAATCAGCTGGAGTCGACAGGAAGTGATACATCGAAGGGGTGCCATAATGTTTCCCACATCATCGACATGAAACATAGGATTTTTGCAAATTTGACAAAAGTGACTTAGGATTGATGCAAAGAAGGTCAAACGGGGTATAAACGGCTTGAACTTGCAGCTTGAACTTGCAAGTGGGACTTCTCTTGAACATATCGGTGACATGACTCCGGAATTTGGCAACATTTGGCTCAAAAATAGGATCAAAGGTCATGGTGACAATACATAATAAGATGAGAGGAAATGGATTTCCCAAACCTAGTAAGGCAAGTGACACAGTGAGGATGTCCCAAAATCGACAGGAGATACAAATAAGTGTCATGTTCAAGAGCGATATACTGCCTTTCACACAAAATGCAAGATATATGTTTCCTTCTGTTGATCATGTCAGCATTCTATTAAAATTTTGACAAGCAATCTCGCTTAAACCTTTCAAACCCCCTCTTTTGTCCTAAAAAATCTTTTTTCTGCTTATCGTTGCCATTTCTTACCCCCAAACTACATTATGAAAGGCCGAAAACCCGCATTTGAAAATATATCAGGCCTAGCTCCTTCGGCCCTGGCCCCTCTATCTTTTTCACGTGACCGGGGCGCTAGAACCAAGCGCTAGCCTGGAGAGCGCTTATCAGCCAAATGATCGGGCACAGTATTAACCGTCGATCTGTGCAGATCGGACAGTCTTCGTGAATCAGCGCTGCGCCCATAGCCCACCCGTTTACCGCTCTGATCGCCTGTTCACCGTCCGATCAAATCATAAATCAATGGTCCACAACTCACCCGCCTTTATGGTCCCCACGCCCAAAAAAACTGTTCAAAACTTGTGGTATGCATCGCACCACCTTTGGAGGGCAGGCACTATTCTCCATTTCAGAGCGATTCCACTCAGCGTATGACACGTGGCTCCGTCACTGTTTCAAAACCGCCCCCTCATCGCGCGTTATTGTTCGACATTTGACCCGGCGCGATATTCATGTCAACTGTCCGATCTGGGGCTCTTCATCCAATGGTCATCGCACTCCGAAGATGCGTGGAAGTTAATCCAATATATCCATACCCCTGGCCCGCCAATCTACCGTCCTCCGATATGTTTTCCACCGTCGATCTCCTCCTGAGATCGGACAGTCCAGATTGCTTGCCTGCCCACCATCGACACGTGTCCTCTGCCACGTCACCCTTTCCACATAGTTTATCGTATTTCGCCCATCCCTCTTTATATATTCAAAGGGTAAAAATTCAAAGGTTTTGCATTCAAATTTCTGCATTTCACCGACCTGCAACCAGAGAATTTCTCCGTCATTCCACTGTGTTTTTCCGCCATTCACCATGCACCATTCCACCATTTCACCATGCTGCGCTGTCATCCTCATTACCCCTGTTGCATCCACCTTACCGTGCATTTTTTTTCTTGACAATTTTGTGTATTTTGCAGGGTACGAACGGTGGTAAACCGCCATGATTCATAGTCTTGATTACAGTAGCAGAGAACACCAGAAAGGACTATTTTTCAGAGGTTATGGAGAAAGGGTCTGGGAAGCTGTTACGACATGACCTCAATTAAAGAAGTAAGGGTTAAACTCTGTCAAACCCTCCAGAGTCATTCAAAGTGCAGATTTCGCGATCAGAAACATTAATGTTGCAGACAGAGAGTATCAGTGAAAGGCAGAGAGTTAAAGGCGTGTAATTGAAGATTTTGGGGCCTTAACCTAACCATTTGAAGGCAGAGTACCAGATCGAAGACCCTGTAGATCACTCAGAAGGTTTATGCACAGAAAACAATACCCTCAAGGTTTCACTTCAACAAGATTTTCTTTCCAGGAAAGGACAGAGCGCCCATGTGGTTTTTATTTCTATACCGTGTTCCTGAAGAGACTTCCACCCAGTGCATTTATTTCAGATAGCAAGCCACAAGGTACATACAAAACTACAAAGTCATCAACAGTATGGGCATGCATGTTTCCTCCATCCTGTCTTAAAGAGGCAAATTAAATGTTCATCATGGACTTCCTTTACTAGTTTTCTTCTTCCCCTATAAAACCCCCGAAGAACAGATTATTGAGGGTTCCAGATTTTATCAGAAAATTATGCAGTAAGAGGATTTTTGTATGCATTTTGTAAAAACTCTCATATGAATGTACAGAGCCCGTTGGGTTTCAGTGAGGAGGAGTTTCGTCTTTAAAGAGGATTATGGTCTTTGATTTCTCACAGTGTGTAACTTTCTCTCATATGTGCTACTTTAATAGATCATTTCATTTCATCCACCTTTCTTGTATCATGTTTCTAGAATGCGAGTGGCTCACTGATTTTTGGTATGGATTTATCCTAGTTGATACCCATGATCGGATTAGTCAAGCGCTTTGAATATGGCTCAGGCATGATATTCTGTTTCACTATTCACTTAAACCATATTTCTGCTATATTAGTTTCTTTGGGAGGTTATTTTTAAAATGCTATTATCATGTATGGATTCTTAAATTGGTAAGCCCATTACATGGTAATATTGTGTATCTAGATATCGTCTCAATGACAACTAGTATTCTCTTAATCCTTCATACACAGCCACACCTTCGGATAATTGATTTCTGTGACATATCATTTGAATCGGCCCTCTTTACAGTAAGCTGCCTCTGAATTGTCTGATGCTTTTATATTGGAGTTTTGCATCTTTCCTATGCAGTGTTTCTCTCCCTGTATCTAGTTGTTGAAGGTCTTGGTCCCATTCAAATTAATATTCCTTGATTTCAGGAGATAGCATGAGAGCCTCTTGTTGATAGCTTCCCCTGTTATATCATATGCTCCTTGCTATATAAGATGTCCTAGGCACTGGTCTTTCACAACTCAAGGTTGTCTCTAGGAACGACAACATCTTTTTGGCGCCGTTGCCAAGGAACGAAGTTGAGAAAATTTAAATTCCTGGGCCTCGAAAAAACCTAATTCACTCTTCAAGTAGGTGAGTATGGAGATTTGAGAGTTTTAAATCCCTCACCTTGGCGACTGCACATTTGTTTATTAGATAAATTCACTTGCAGTCCTGGCTCCTCGAAAGCCACACCTGAGGTCAGATACGTCACAACCAAAGACACCTTCAGTGTCTGACCCAGAGAAGATCCTACATAGAAGAAATTGGAGGGAAAGAAAATCAATCCACACTGAAATCCCTGAATTGTCTGTAGAAAACTTTCCATCCTCTTCTTCCCAAGTAGCCCAAGTGCTAGTTCCTGACTCCACTGTGGGAGATACCGATTACTATTTAGATAGTCCACCCCGAGGAGGTGTCAGTAATAAAGATAATTTTCACCCTACTCCTGAGGTCGAAGAGGTCAAGGAAATCACTGAAGTATCTGCTATTAACAGGCCGTTGTTCCCCTCAACACCTCAAGCTGTTGTTCACTACATTCCTATTGTTATTCATACTCCACTTCCTCCTCCTCCTCCTCCTTTTACTCATCAAACTATTGCACTACCTCCACCCCCTCTAATGGCCAATGTTCCAGGCTTCTTGCTAAATAAATATTCCCCTCTGGCATTACCCCAAGTGTTGAATGATATGCCACAAGATTATTTGAAGATTTTACCCCGATTCAATGGGGAAAATGAGATTGATGCTCAAAAACACCTTGAGGTCTTCTGTTCTTTTGCAAAGAATTTTAATGTGGAACATTTAGATGTGGTCTTAAGACTGTTTGTCCAATCTCTGGATGGTGAAGCTCAAAAATGGTTTAAAACATTGGCAGACCGTTCTGTTACCACTTGGGAAATAATGGAAGATATTTTTCTCAGGAAATGGGGAGAGAAGAAAGATCATGGACATTGTCTTACTGAGTTTAAGACACTCAAGAAAAGACACAATGAAGGGGTGTCAGAGTTCATTAAAAGATTTAATAAATAGTATTTGAGTCTTCCTGCTAATATGAAACCTCATCAAACTACTGCCAAAGTTGTTTTTGTAGCAACCTTTGATTCAAAATTCGATTTCTCTCTAAGAGAAAGAAAGCATGCTACTTTGGATGATGCTCAGACAGATGCACTAGAGCTGGAGGAAAATTTTGCCTCCATTGGAAAATCAAAGGGAAAATCTTAGCAAGATACTAGAAGAAGGGGAAAAGAGGAGGTATCTACCTCTAACCAAGACAGAGACTCAGCTAATGACATAATTGAAGAAATGAGAAAAATGATTAAGAACCTTTCTGGTAAACTGGTCAAGCTTGAATTGGAGGCCAAGAATTCAGCCTCCAAGAATTTCCACAATGCTCCAAATAGAGGTTACAATCCTCAGTATAGGAAACCACCCCTGCAAATAGTGCAGAGGGAACCAAAGGAACAACAAGATCAGGTACTAGACCCATTGTACTTGGAAGGTCCAGTAGATGATCCTACTAAAGACACTGCTTATGGACTGGAGGATGCAAATCTTGCTTTTTCGAATAATGATGGAGAAGAATGCCCCTTTCAAGGAAGTAATGGCACCGAGTGCTCATTGCAGGAAGAATAAAAGGCTAGAGACGCAGAAGACTCAGAAATTGATCATTATTGTAAGAAATTTGTTGATTTCATGCAAGCACAGTTCAATAGAAGATATGATCTCAGATATTCTAGGAAGAGGACTCGTACTCAAGATCAAGAAGAAGAGCTACCCCGGAAAGAAGCACCTACTCAGAGGGAGTCAACAATGCAGAAAGTCACAGACAAAGGTAAGGGGCATCTAAACAAAACTTTGCAGTCTAATGATCAAATTCCTTCTTCTTCAAAAGCAGTCATCCCCCCTAATACCAAGTCTGTGTCAAAAGAATTCAAACCCTCAGCTGAAAATAAAGAGTCAAAAGAGGTTGTAATAGATAAGTCCCCTCCTGTTTTCAGTCTGCAAAAGGAACTTGAGAAAGTCAAAATCCCAGTTCCCTTGACTGAACTATTGAAGCAACCTGCATATCAATCCCAATTCACCTCTTTCATGCTCCCTCCAGAAGCAGCACTCACCCTAGATAGTCTCAACCTTCAAGAAGAAAGACCCATGTTGGTATTTGGCCCACATGTTGAGGAATTACATGCTTCTACTCCTCCTTTCTATGTGTCTTTAGTGATTCATGACCTGCAGTTACATAACTGTATGTTAGATTCTGGAGCTTCCCATAATCTACTGCCTCTGTTAGTCACAGAACAAATAGGATTACAAACCACCTGTCCATACAAGGACCTCTATTCATTTGATTCCAAAAGAGTTAAATGCCTGGGGATGATCAAGGATTTGCTGGTCAATTGGGCCCAAATCCCAGCAAAAAGTGTGGTAATGGACATCGTGGTGGCGGACATCCCAGCTCACTTTGGAATGTTACTGTCAAGGTCCTGGGGAACAAAAATTGGTGGGCCAATTAAGTTGGATTTAACATATGCCACTATCCCAGTTTTTGGTGGCCAGGAGAGGAGGTTGTATAGGGAAACTAGATTTGTCAAGATGGTGACTAAGGCTGACAACTCTGTTAATTTACTAGTCTACACTAAAGAAGGAGATTTCTCATGCTTGATGCTGGAGGAAGATCAAGATTATGCTCACAAACCATCCTTCTGCCAGATCAAGGCCAAGCAGCCTTTAGAGAGCCATGAAGCAGGAATCTGGACACTTCATTTTGATGGGGCAAATTCAAGAGAAGGCAATGGGGCTGGAATATTATTGATTTCTCCTACAGGAAAATGGGTCCCATTGTATTTCAAGCTAGAATATGAAGCTACTAACAATGTGGCTGAATATGAAGAACTTCTGTTAGGATTGCAGACAACCAGGAGCATGAATATACAAAGTTTAAAAGTTCTGGGAGATTCAGAACTCGTGGTTAGACAAGTCAGGAATTAGTGTCAAACCAAACATCCTTGGCTCAGGGCTTATAGGAATGAAGTTTGGGACATGGTGGAAAATTTATTCTTGGCATTCAATATCCAGTTCATGCCCCAAGAACAGAATAGGATGGCCGATTCCCTTGCTGTGGCTGCCAGTACATTCCGTCCACCTCAAAACCCCCTCTTAAGATATGAAATTGAGGTACGTTATCGACCGTCAATCCCAGATAACATCAAACACTGGCAGGTATTTGAGGATGAAGAACAAATGAAGAGATTCCTGGAAACAGTAGGAGAATTCTCCAATATGGAAATTGATGTTGGTGAAGAAGGAGAGTCTGAAGACACTTTAGAAAGAAATTGGGAGGAGAAAATGGCAGGTAATAAAGTGTTGTAGTTGAAGGGAAACATTATACCTAGAGGGCTGGTGCCTCTAGAGAGATTATTTGACAAGAATGATGTCCCACTGCAGCCAAGCAAAATGATAGAAGAAAATCAGGTAGAAGACCTGAATCTTGGTACTGATGCTGACCCCAAAATTGTAAAACTATCCAGGAAGGTCCCAGAAGAATATAAAAAACTATACCTGAAATTATTTCAGTCTTACAAAGACGTGTTTGCATGGTCCTATCAGGACTTGAAAACTTTTGATATCAGTATAATGCAGCACAAAATTCCACTAAAGGGAGATGCAAAACCTCATAAGCATAAGCTCAAACAAATAAATCCCCTGTTGCTGGCCTCTATTGAGAAGGAAATTAAGAAGTTGTTAAAGGCCAAAATAATTGTGCCATTGAGGTACTCTGAATGAGTGGCAAACTTGGTCCCTGTCCGAAAGAAGAATGGAGAAATAAGGTTGTGTGTTGATTTCCGAAATTTAAATAGAGCATCCTTAAAGGATAATTACCCACTGCCTAAGATGGATCACATCCTGCAGAAAGTGGTTGGAGCTTCGAGGATGTCAATGATGGATGGATTCTCCAGTTATAATTAGGTGGCTGTACTGCCAGAAGATCAAAAGAAGACTGCTTTCACCACACCGTGGGGTACATTTATGTATTCCAGGATGCCTTTTGGGTTGATTAATGCAGGGGCCACTTTTCAGAGGGCCATGGACATTGCTTTTGTTGGGGAGCAAGATAAATTTTTGGTAGTATACCTCGATGATATCACTGTATTTTCAAAGAATGATACTGAGCACATTGAGCATCTGCGTAGAACCTTTGAGAAATGCAGAAGGTATGGTCTCTCTCTAAACCCTCAGAAGTCTTTATTTGCATTAGAAGAGGGTAAAATTTTGGGACACATTTTGAATAAATATGGAGTGAAGATAGATCCTAAGAGGGTAGAGGTTATAAATGGTATTGCTCTCCCCAGAAATAAGAAGGAGGTACAGGTGTTCCTAGGGCGCATTAATTTTCTGAGAAGGTTTATTCCTAACTATGTTGAAATAGTTAGACATATAACTGACATGCTGAAGAAAAATAATGAGGTTAAGTGGTCCCAGGAATCACGACAGGCATTTACCAGAATAAAAAATGCTTTTGCAGAAGCCCCTGTCCTAGCTGGACTAGATTATGATAAACCTTTCATGATCTTTTCTTTTGCATCACCTCATACAATAGCAAGAGTTTTATTGCAAAAAAATGAAGAAGGGTACGAGCAACCCATCGTCTTCTTCAGTCAGGTGCTCCGTGATGCAAAATTAAAATACAACATATTAGAAAAGCAAGCATATGCCGTGGTGAAATCCCTTAAAGCATTCCGCATGTATGTCCTGCAGTCCCATATCACTGCATTTGTGCCTACAGCTGCTGTAAAAGATATTCTTATCCAAGGGGATAGTGAAGGAAAAAGGGGGAAGTGGATTGCCAAAATACAGGAGTATGAATTAGACATCCGCCCTACCAAGCTGATCAAAGGACAGGGGCTAGCCAAAATCTTATCTGAATCAAACTATCAGGCTCTGGGTATAAATTTGTCCACAATAGCTGGTGAGGAATTTGAGGAGAAAGAAGAGCGACAGGGAGTAGAGATAACTACTCCGGAAACACATATAAAGTACCTCACCAGTCAGTGGTACAAAGAGATAGTAGAATATCTCCTCACACTCAGCTGCTCTCCAAGCTATGATAAAGCTAAATACAAAACGCTAAGAATGAAATCACAAAAGTACATAGTCGCCAATGGCCGGCTATATTGGCGAGATCCCTCAGGCATCCTACTCCTTTGTCTCACAGAGGATGAGGTAGAGAGTATAATGGCCGAATTTCATGAAGGAATCTGTGGGGGTCATTACAATTGGAGGGCCACTGCTCACAAGATCCTGAAGGCCAGTTTATATTGGCCCAAGCTCTTTGGAGATGTTTTTACCCGGGTTAGAGCTTGTGAGAAATGTCAGAAATTCGCTGAAAGACAGAAGCTAGCACCTCTGCCCATGATTCCTGTTCATGTGGACGAACCATTCAGGCAATGGGGAATCGAATTTATAGGTGAAATACAACCTCCATCGAGTGGTCAGCATAAGTGGATATTAACTGTCACTGATTATTTCACAAAATGGGTGGAAGCCATACCTGCGAGGAATGCAACAGATATTGTGATAATAAAGTTCATGGAAGAAAACATCATATACAGGTTTGGATGTCTTGCCAGAATAGTAATTGATAATGCCCAGGCCTTCAAGTCTGCAAAGTTTGTGAGCTTCTATTAGCAGTGTAACATCACACTAAGCCACTCCACATCTTATTATCCACAGGGAAATGGCTTGGCAGAGTCATCCAATAAAACCCTGGGGAGGGTACTGAAGAAGGCTATCAATGAAAATCAGAAAAACTGGGATTCCCAGTTGAAATTCATTCTGTGGGCCAATAGAATTACCAGCAAGAGAGCAACTGTGAAATCCCCATATGAATTAGTATATGGGAGGGCAACAGTATTCCCCATACAGTTAGCCCTACCAGTAGCCTGATTCATGCAAGAAATTCAAGAAGAGCCTGATGATATGACCAGGAGAATAAATCAGCTGGTAGAATTAGAAGAAACACGCAACCAGGTAAGTCAAAGGCTGACTGAATATCAAGAGAAGATGAAGTACCTTTTTTATCAGCATGCCAAGGACAGGAAGTTGCAGATTGGTGATTTAGTCCTTAGATGGGATATCCGGAGAGCTGAAAAGGGAAAACATGGTAAATTCGACCCGCTCTAGTTTGGCCCTTTCAAAATCATAGAACAAGGGGGTAACAATACTTTCAGGCTGGAAAATTTACAGGGAGACTTGCTTGACGCCCCTGTAAATGGTCAGTTCCTTAAACCCTACTTCCAATTCTGATTCAGGCATAGATAGCCTGGTGTATTATACTGTATAATATTTTCCTATTTTCACCCTTGTTTGAATAATGTGGGTGTCATGATGAATTATGAAAAGAAAAATAGAAGTGCTGAAGAGCAGAGTTCGCACAGAAGATTATCGGGTGGTCTACGAATTTCTCGACATGCCCAAGGATGAACGTGCCATCCCCAAGTGGAGCCAATGTTGATCATGTCAGCATTCTATTAAAATTTTGACAAGCAATCTCGCTTAAACCTTTCAAACCCCCTCTTTTTTCCTAAAAAATCCTTTTTCTGCCTATCGTTGCCATTTCTTACCCCCAAACTACATTATGAAAGGCCGAAAACCTGCATTTGAAAATATATCAAGCCTAGCTCCTTCGGCCCTGGCCCCTCTATCTTTTTCACGTGACCGGGGCACTAGAACCAAGTGCTAGCCCGGAGAGCGCTTATTAGCCAAATGATCGGGCGCAGTATTAACCGTTGATCTGTGCAGATCAGACGGTCTTTGTGAATCAGCACTGCGCCCATAGCCCACCTATTTACCGCTCTGATCGTCTGTTCACTGTCTGATCAAATCATAAATCAACGGTCCGCAGCTCACCCACATTTGTGGTCCCCGCGCCCAAAATCAATGTTCAAAACCGGTGGTATGCATCGCACTGCCTTTGGAGGGCGGGTGGTATTCTCCATTTCGGAGCGATTCCACTCAGTGTATGACACGTGGCTCCATCATTGTTTCAAAACCGCCCCCTCATCGCACGTTATTGTTCAGAATTTGACCTAGCGCGATATTCATGTCAACCATCCGATCTGGGGCTCTTCATCTGACGGTCATCGCACTTCGAAGATGCGCGGAAGTTAATCCAATGTATCCGTACCCCTGGCCCGCCAATCTGTCGTCCTCCGATATATTTTCCACCGTCGATCTCCTCCTGAGATCGGACGGTCCAGATTGCTTGCCTGCCCGCCATCGACACGTGTCCTGTGCCACGTCACCCTTTCCACGTAGTTTATCGTATTTCGCCCATCCCTCTTTATATATTCAAAGGGTCAAAATTCAAAGGTTTTGCATTCAAATTTCTGCATTTCGCCGACCTGCAACTAGAGCATTTCTCTGTCATTCCGCCATTCACCATGCACCATTCCACCATTTCACCATGCTGCGCTGTCATCCTCATTACCCCTGTTGCATCCACCTTTCCGTGCATTTTTTTCTTGACGATTTTGTGTATTTTGCAAGGTACAAATGACGATAAAATGCCATGATTCACAGTCTTGATTACAGTAGCAGAGAACACCGGAAAGGACTATTTTTCAGAGGTTGGAATTATGGAGAAAGGGTCTGGGAAGCTGTTACGACATGACCTCCATTAAAGAAGTAAGGGTTAAACTTTGTCAAACCCTCCAGAGTCATTCAAAGCGCAGATTTCGCGATCAGAAACATTTATGTTGTAGACAGAGAGTATCAGTGAAAGGCAGAGAGTTAAAGGTGTGTAATTGAAGATTTTGGGGCCTTAACCTAACAATTTGAACGCAGAGTACCAGATCGAAGACCCCATAGATCACTCAAAAGGTTTATGCACAGAAAACAATACCCTCAAGGTTTCACTTCAGCATGATTTTCTTTCCAGGAAAGGACAGAGCGCCCATGTGGTTTTTATTTCTATACCGTGTTCCTGAAGAGACTTCCACCCAGTGCATTTATTTCAGATAGCAAGCCACAGGGTACATACAACACTACAGAGTCATCATCATGGACTTCCTTTACTAGTTTTCTTCTTCCCCTATAAAACCCCCGAAGAACAGATTATTGAGGGTTCCGGATTTTATCAGAAAATTATGCAGTAAGAGGATTTTTGTATGCATTTTGTAAAAACTCTCATATGAATGTATAGAGCCCGTTGGGTTTCAGTGAGGAGGAGTTCCGTCTTTAAAGAGGATTCTGGTCTTTGATTTCTCACAGTGTGTAACTTTCTCTCATATGTGCTACTTTAATAGATCATTTCATTTCATCCACCTTTCCTGTATCATGTTTCTAGAATGCGAGTGGCTCATTGATTTTTGGTATGGATTTATCCTAGTTGATACCCATGCTCGGATTAGTCAAGCACTTTAAATATGGCTCAGGCATGATATTCTGTTTCACTATTCACTTAAACCATATTTCTGCTATATTAGTTTCTTTGGGAGGTTATTTTTAAAACACTATTGTCATGTATGGATTCTTAAATTGGTAAGCCAATTACATGGTAATATTGTGTATCTGGATATCGTCTCAATGTCAACTAGTATTCTCTTAATCTTTCATACACAGGCACACCTTTGGATAATTGATTTTTGTGACATATCATTTGAATCGGCCCTCTTTACAGTAAGCTGCCTCTGAATTGTCTGATGCTTTTATATTGGAGTTTTGCATCTTGCCTCTGTAGTGTTGCTCTCCCTGTATCTAGTTTCTGAAGGTCTTGGTCCCATTCAAATTAATATTCCTTGATTTCAGGTGATAGCACGAGAGCCTCTTGTTGATAGCTTCCCCTGTTATATCATATGCTCCTTGCTATATAAGATGTCCTAGGCACTAGTCTTTCACAACTCAAGGCTGTCTCTAGGAACGACAACACCTTCCATTTTCCCCCACTATTTCTAGCGAGTAACTCTTTATTTTTAATCTCAAGCTTGAAGAGGATGCCATATTCTTGTTGCATAAGTTCATCCTTCGGATGAATCCATCCTAATATCTTTAATGAGCACTAGGAAGGAGTAGCTGAGTATCGTCATGGTGACAAGTCCTTTGTTGTTTTAGTTTTAAGAGTCTGATGGAAGGGTTTTTTTAAGTTTTACGAGTCCAATGGAAGGGTAACTCGACATCTTTTTCATGTAGATAACTGTCTTTCAGATTAATCACATCATTAGTATTTGGTCGCCATTTCGAACTAACTAATGTGGTTCATCCTTAGGACAAGGTGAAAAATCCAATCGATCTTATTGAATAAATAGTGTGGGTTCATGTTTAGAGAGTTTGAATAAGAGGCAAAAAGAGAACTCCTGATATCTCTTTTCGTAGATAGTGTCTCGAATCCGAAAAGGTAGAAAACAATATTCAAGAGAACCTCTTAGCCATGTTTGACTAAGGTATTCCTTTTTTGTAACTAGTCTATCTCAGTCCAGAAAAGGGTTAAACTTATACTAAGTAGACATATTTTCATTTACTTTTACGAGCTCAAAAAGATAAGTGCTCGGAAATCTTTTCAAATTTTGGATGTCTGAAAACAGTTGAAAGAGAACTCCTCCTGGAGGAATGAGTGGTATAAAGGGTAGCGATTGGTTCCGGTCATGATGGAACTTCTCAAAACACGTAAATGTCAATAGGTTGGCTAACAAGACCACTCATTGCAGCAGTTCCCTAGGCAAGGGTAAAATAATGAAGTGAGAGTGTATGGTCGGCCAAGCAGATGGTGATGATGGAATGAGAAAACCAAGTTTTATCTGGCAGAAGAGGTTGATAAAAGGGAAATCATGAGAGGTGTATAAGAATGGTTTCATTTTTTTACACAAGCTTGAAACATAGAAAACTATGCTTGAAAACCTTTCAAGATGGTTTCATTTTTACACAAGCTTGAAATGGAGAAAACTATGCTTGAAATTGGTTTCATTTTTTCACAAGCTTGAAACGGAGATAAACTATGCTTGAGAGTGGTTCCATTTTTACTCAAGCTTGAAACTGAGTCAAACTATGCTTGGAATAATTTTGCATGCTCCCAGCATAATGACTCAATTCGAGGTACATGCCCCCCCCAAGCTTTATTTCATTTACCTAAGTAAAATACGGGTTACTAACAAGTGGATGGAATGAAGGTTCAATAACGATATCAAGTGAAATACTCGATTGGGAATTTATGAGATCTAATCAAGAACTCGAATTAGAAGGGGATTTGTTTCATCTTTTAAAGAGCTTGAAACAGTTAAATAACTATGTTCATAGGGATGTATTTCATTTTTTAACGATGTTGACAGAGTAAAAGAACTATATTCATGACACCTTGTTTCATTTTTTAACGAGCTTGACAAAAGAAAAGGAACTCTTCTTCGGACACCTTGTTTCATTTTTTAAGGAGCTTGACACAAGAAAATGAACTTTTCTCCGAACACCTTGTTTCATTTTTTAAGGAGCTTGACACAAGAAAAATAACTCTGCTTCAAAGACCTTGTTTCATTTTTTAAGGAGCTTGACACAAGAAAATGAACTCTGCTCCGAACACCTTGTTTCATTTTTTATGGAGCTTGACATAAGAAAATGAACTTTTCTTTGAGGAACCTTGTTTCATTTTTGAAGGAGCTTGACACAAGACAAGGAACTATGATCTGAAGAACATTGCTTCATTTTTTAAGGAGTTTGACACAAGACAAGGAACTATGCTTCGGACACCTTATTTCATTTTTTAAGGAGCTTGACACAAGAAAGGGAACTCTACTCCAGAGAACCTTGTTTCATTTTTTAAGGATCTTGACACAAGAAAAGGAACTATGCTCTGAGGAACCTTGTTTCATTTTTTAAGGAGCTTGACACAAGGCAAGGAACTATCATGCAAAGACCTTGTTTCATTTTTTAAGGAGCTTGACAGAAGAAAAGGAACTCTGCTTCGAAGAACCTTGTTTAACTTTTTAAAGATCTTGACCCAAGACAAGGAACTATGCTCTGAGGAACCTTGTTTCATTTTTTAAGGAGATTGAAACAAGACAAGGAACTATGATCCGAAGAACCTTGTTTCATTTTTTAAGGAGCTTGAAACAAGATAAGGAACTATGCTCCAGGCACCTTGTTTATGGCCCATAAAAGTTCATGGCTTCCAAGAGGTTCTCATCATATGGGAGAACATCACTCTGCAAGGGATACATATCAAGGGATCTAATGGAAATATCAGGATCCAATGACCCTGGTACATGATGCACTATATCACTGACTAAATCATCAATAGAAGCGAGCGTAGAACATGTCACCACATACTTAACCTATGGCGAGGAAGATACCACCTGCATATAAGGACCATTTAGGGGTGTTGGTTGATTGGGAGTCAAATTAGGACCAATGAATGAAATTTGATCAATGGTCACAATTCTTCCTTCATGTAGGAAAAACATCACACGAAAGAGAGAAGAGATAAGAGCTCCCATCACATAAACATAGTCACGACCAAGGAGTAAATTAAAATCCAAAGGGCCCTTGACAACCATCCAATCGACATAGATGATTTTTCCTCCCAAAGTAATAGGCAACTTAGGAAGGATCCCTAATGGTTGACTGGTTCCTATGTTAAAAGCCAACATATTTTTGGTAACAGGCACAAGTTGTAGAGAGCCTAAATATTGCCAAGTAGTTGAGGAAAAAATACTAACAGATGTGCCTTCATCTAATATTGTGCCAGGTACATCCACATTATAATCTTGTACTGTGATTGTAAATGGCACGTGAGAAGGAAGACGATAACCTTCCAGTCAACTCCAATCAAAATAAGTGACTAAAATACTTGGAGAGGGTATCGTGGGAATGAGGGAATTGCCCCCTTGTATTATGGGAATGGAAGGATCACCCTCCTGTACCATAGGATTGGAAGGATTTCCCTCTAATTCATGGGAATCTGAAGAAACAAAAATAACCTAAGTGGTATGAGGTTAACTCTCTAAGGAAAAAGCACGATCAACTAGAGGTGAAATCAGGTCAACAGTTTTCTCAACCAATGGTTGGTCGGGAACAAAATCATAGGATTCACTTTCAGAGAGAGTGGGATTGATTATATATGAATTTTTATCAATCACTTGATCAACTAGTGGAGGATCAAGAGAAAGCTTTTGGTAACCATCAGGAAGTCGTGGTTGAGAAGCTGTAAGGTTTCCTAACACTTTTGAGGCTTCATCCATATAAGGACAAAGGTGAATGGGATGATTCCCTTCACATAACCTACAAGGAAATTTTACTTTAGCCTTTTCCCACGGACCTTACTATCACTAGTTAAGGGTTTATCACCAGCATAATCTCCAGAGGCCAATGAAAAAGGTTGATGTGAGCCTGTGGACCACACTTATAAAACCTTGGGAATACTAGGAAAATCTCTAAGAACATGGTCTCACTTACATAACTTGCAAGGGAATTTGACTTTGTGGGGCTGATTGGAATGTTTGTCAATAATAGTTTCATTGGTACAAATGGTTGCTTGGTTGGACCTTTGCTTATTTTGCTTCTTATTCTTCGGCATTTTCTTCTTCTTTTTAGCTCCCTAGTTACTATAATAAATACTTTCACCAGGCGAAGAGAAAGAAAGGGAGGAAGAACCAACAGGTGAAGAAGGCAAAAGTTCAAATTTAGGATCAACATGATGTTGACATTGTACAGGTGGAGGTGAACATGGTTGAGAAGCATTTTGGGCATTCGAAACCATAGGGTTTGGAAATAGCCAAACTGGAAAACCAATGGTAAATCTAGGAAGGGACAACGTTGCCATATAAGGAGCCCCAATATTTCCAAAATAAGGAAAAGGACCAAGATTCCCATCTGAAGGGTTTCCTTGATTGGTAGACTCAGGAACTGTTGTCATTAGTCTCAACCTAATATCTACTAAGGAGTTGTTCCACGGGGAGGATGTTATTTCGTGGTCAATTAATTTTATAAATTAACAAAAAATAAATTAAAAAGGGTAAGCTAGGCATACATGATTACCAAGCAACCGTGAAATGCAATATACACCTTGGAAAACCAAGGACTTAACGTACGGTATCCAATCTCCCCGAATTTTTTGTTCGGTGTATCACGGTTTACAAGGTGGCTGACTCGGTTACATATGGATGGATAGCAACCTAGTGGGGACTCCCAAAATATACGCGACGGTACGTGGGAGTGCAGTTTGTAGTAGTTTTGTCTAATGTGTAACCATTCAATGAGAGAATTCCCATATACTTACCATGCATGGAGCGCCTCTAATATACCCGAAAATACTGGAGAACGGTCCTATACACTTTTGTATATAGAACGGGATATCACCCCCGGGATAGAACATTGGAAAACAACTACAGCTCCTACGTTTAATGACGTGGAAACACGTCTCTGGCCTAGACCCCTAAATGTTTTCGTTAATGTTCAAAATTCTCTGTTGTACACTGGGAGACAACCTCCAGCTGAAAAGAGGTCAGTTCCCAAGCCATTTATCAATAAACATGATGAGGATATTTTATTTTCCCAATGTTCTTAAACCCCGGAGATTTAATCCTTATCATTTTCCAGTGTGAGAACAATCTTTCAAGTGGCATTCTAGTGAGGAATACAAATGAAAGAAGGAGCAGAAAGAACTGATGGTGGAAAGTCTTCAATAATAGGTTGCTTATGCATAATCTCTTGTTTCAAACTTTAGAATAAATATGGCAACAATAGAAAGTGGAATATAGAAAAGAGGGGCGCATCATTAAGGATATTAACTTTAACTTACAAAACTGTAAAATTAAAGACCAACAACTTTATTACTCATTTCTAAATAAGAAAGACATAAAAAATCAGATGTGACATGGAAAGAATAATCATATTCAAAAAATTATGGAATCATTGTGAAATATTTATTCATAAGCACATGGAGATCCAAAATACATAATTTCTCCTTCTGAGGCCAAAAACTTGGAACCCCCACCCAATCTAATTTTTGGGCTTTATATTTTTCCCATGGAGCCAACTATTTAATCAGTTATAAAACTAATTTTTAAAACAATTACTAAACTATTTTTGACAGTCTTCCTTTCAAAATTCTCTTCGAAATAATGAACTTACATTTTTATTTAACATTATATATCTTAATATATATAATATATATAATATATTTAAAGCCCACTTGTTTTACAAGCTTTATATATTTGAACGTTGACATTTAATTAGACTCCTAATACATAGAATAAATTAATGAAGGAGGATCAAATTTTCAATGTACGGATATAGAGATAATGAATACGGATGGCATGTGGGTCCCATTTCCATGTCCTCACATAACTTCCCCAAAACCACAAACCAATTTCAGAGGCACCTTTGGTGGTTTCCAGAAATTAATAGAGTGATGTCGCATTGAATATCAACCGTCGATTTCTTCGATGGCAGTTTGGGAAAAAATGTTTACGGGGTCACTTCTTCATATATGTTTCGTACAGCTTATGCTTCCTGGTTGTTGTTGATTTTAGGAACTAATAACGTGGACCATCAATTTAGTGCGATTTTTTGTAATGATAATCTTGGTTTGTCTGGTTCAGTTTATTTAATAACCACTTCCATTTCCAAATCTTATGAACAATATGGAAGCCAAAGAAAGAATTGCAATCTCTTGAATTAGTATATATCAATCTTGAAATTTGGCTTGCTAGTAAGTTATCAGGAAATTCTAATGGCCGACACTGAGAAAGTTCAGTTATTTCAGTCAAATTCCAACTCTTGTTCATCTCTATCAATTCTTAACGACTATTAATGCATTTCCTGGAGCCACCTTCTGCACAGGGTCGAGAAGAACCCTTGATGAATCAAGAGAGCGATTCTCATATTTTTGTAGCAATCGCAGTCCATTAGCATTGCTAGGATTTCATCCCAAATATGCAAATCGAATTCCAGTGATTCGTTCATAGTGTGCGGGGAGTTTTTTTATAAAAACTCGTGCTTGAAGAAACTTATAAAATATCTAAAAATACTTTGAATTTTTGGAAATTTTCCGCTATGAAGTTAATTGGGGTCTCTCTGCACAAAACCCAGATCGCAGATTTATGAAATTGTTCTTCATTTTCTTGCAACAAGCAATAACAATTCAGATCTTGGGCCACCTGCGTTTTCAGAGATGTGCAATCATCTGTTCCTAATTCTCATCTTCGCATAGTAATTCAAATTCTTTTAAAACTTTTTGATCATCTCAACTCTGCTTCATCCAAGAATATCAAAGTACACTAGCCACTGATTAAAATTTTTAGTTAAAAAAAAATCAAATCACAGCTCCAACACTCTTTCAACTTGGGTGGGCACAACATTCTTCACAGTGCTCTTGCATACAAGTATAGTTCCTCATGATCTCCCATACTTGTGATCTTAATGAGGGCTTCTCCATTGGAAATTTTTAAGCCAATCCAACTAATCTCTTCCAAGAGACCAGAGACTACAATACCCTCTGTTGTTGTCTTTCTCATGTGTACTGATTCACATGGATTATTATATTTCTTGATGAGAGAAAACCAAGTATGGGTGCATTGATATCTATTTTTCCACCATTTTGACTTCTAAATCTTGATATTAAGATCTAAATAGTTGTTTTCTTCATGGAATTGAATGAAACAGAATCCCTACATGCTGGTTTTATATTTGCAAACCTTGAAATACCCCTTGAGGCATAATTCACTACCTTATTGTTCATTATACAAATACAATAGGAAAAAGTAAGCTACAACATGCTCCTTAGGTTGATTGAAATAAATTTATAATTAATCTTGAATCATGTTTCAATTTAAAGGCTCAAAATCGATGTCACCGGAGCATACCTATAATGAAACTAATATGAGGAAAATATTCTTTCCATTTTGATGAAAGCTATCTAGCATAGGGAGAAGTGGAAACATAATCAATTATGCAACATACAAGAGCTTCCTAACTAGATCTTTCACTCACAATTCCAATTCAGTTCAAAGATATGCCAAACCATGCAATGCCATCTATGCATGATTCCCCTGAAAACTATGTGAATGCAATCTATGCATAATTTCCTTTTAAAATGAATGAGGATACACTTATCAACTTTCAACACTAAGCAATGTAATCTATGCTCAATGAAAATCTCAACAACAACTTTCCAATGAAATGTAATCTAATGCACTTTCAGAAGTAAAATTTGAGATGAAAGTTCAACAAATGAAAATGAAATTCTTTCTGATTTCCAAAAGAACTAAAATGCTCATCAAACATGCATGCAAGTAGCAAAATAGTAAATTCAATTACCCAAAGAACCTAAGATTCACCTCAAGCTTATTTTCACTACTTGAACATGGAACAAAATTTTGCAAACCACAAATAATCTAACAACAAGCCATCAAAATGCTAAGCAAAAAAAGTGGGAAAAGGACCTCAGAGATCAAAACACTCCAGAATTTTAAGACCAGAGTGGGAAGACAGTGGGAACCAGGTTGTTAAGCGCGACTATTCATAGTGAAATATGTGCTAACAACGCTCTGTTTTCCAGAGAAAATGTGTTGGGCGAGGAAAGATCATGAAAATCAAATCAAAACTTAAAGGAACTCCATACTTGACACTCTAAATACCAAACTACTCATAATGCAGGCTTACAAAAAATCAAAATGATGGACTACAAGGTGGTTGGAAAAACTAAACAAAACTGACCAAAACGAAAGGAGGTTGAAGGGTTATAAGCTCCCTATCAGAGTTGCCATTTTTGTGTGCAGGAAATACTTTCTATGGACAAAAACGATCCCTCTATTCCTAATGATAGGATATAGAAACAAACGAGACAAGTATATGCAACCTTTCCTAACTTATGCTAGAAAAACATGAAGGAGGATAGATTTCCTACCTCTTTCTAATGCTAATTCCTGTCTTTGGTGTCAACCTTGATTCTTTCACTTCGACGCTCACGATATCCTCTCCGTCGATGAAGAAAAATGCTAGCAAGGAAGAAAAAGTGGAGACAACAAATGGATACAAAGCATAACAATCTCTAGTATAAGTTATGTATCAAATCAAGGAGAACTACAATAAACATGAAATAATAGACACATTTATGGAAAGGAAACACATAATGTATTATTAATAGAATGATACAGGGATCAATACAACTAGAAGCCTTGATGTTGCACTCCTCCTTCAGGTGAGACTCTAAGTCCTAGCGTTAACTCTTCAAATAACTTCCTCCTTCACAAATGGTAAACAATTGGGCATGCTTCAGCTCACAGGATGGCAAGAAACCATTAGTGGATGGTAGGGTATTCATTTATAGGGAAGAAGAAGGAGTTGAGGATGTATAAAAGGTGGGAGGAGTTCCACGTCTTAATGGAAATATCCATGGAAAGAGGATCCATGGCCATGAATGGGAGGTCTTGCTACTCTCATCAACAACCTGAAACCATATCGTCGTTCTCGAGGCTTCTAGTAAGGGAAGCTTCTCCTCCATTTTGGGAAGAACTTCTTGAAGAGGACCAACATGGATTTTATTAACAGAAGTCACGCTGCTGGCACTAGACACATGTGGTTCAAAAGGTGACAAGCACGGGTCATCAGTAGTGCAGAACATGATGGGATTGTAAAATAAGGGTTTTGACAAGATTTTCAGAAATTTTTAAAACCAATTATTCTTCCACTTATTCAGGGATGTTATAGGCATGTTTGATGGAGAAAATATTTTGCGACATTGGTGGCATGACGACACAAAGTGGAGTGTGACAAAATAATGTATAACACCTCCCCCTGCCAATGTTGGAACAATAGATGATTCCTTGGATGATCAAGAAGACTCCTCTATGCCTAGGCCAGAGAATGATGTTGTTTATGATCTCATAGAACCCATGGACCCATTGGATCTCCCTCCATGTGATCTTCCTTCTAGGAAGAGACCACTATGGCCTTGTGATACTTTACAATATGCTAAAAAACATCTTGTTGCAGGAGGAACCTTTATGGAAATAAATAAGTCATGTCGATATCAAGGATATGTTGTAGCAATGATAAACATGATATAGGCCGAGCAACACACTTTTAAAGAAGCAGTGAAAGAAAAAGTATGGAAGGATGTTATGGCTAAAGAATATGAGTCCATTATGAAGAACGATGTGTTGAAAGTGGTTCCGATACCCGAAGGAAATTCTGTTGTGACTTATAAATGGTTGTACAAGATTAAGCATGTTGTGGATGAAGTATCGAGAAATACAAGGTGAGATTTGTGGCTAGAGGTTTCTCCCAGAAAGAGGGAGAGTACCATTAGAGAAAATTTGAAGCCAAAAATGGGCCTCAAAAAACAAATGTACAACAAAAATAAACTTTATAAGAACCCATATGATTCAATATGATGATGCCAACCACGAGGGATGATTCGCCATTTTTGGAGTAAAAAGGTAAAAAGATTAAAAAAATAAAACAATACTTTTTCAACTCGTGTTTTCAACTTATCTTTGTACGATTTTACTCAAATTTTGAGTAGGAGCTCTCGTTGGATGCAGAATTTATTTTTACATCCAACAAGTGTTCCCACTCAAAATTTGAGTGAAATCGTAGGGAGATAAGTTGAAAATATGAGTTGAAAATTTAGTTTTTTTATTTTTTCCCTCTAAAACTTGATGAGGTGATCTAATATTATTTTATTATGTTCACTATTATTTTATAATATTCCTTAGTAGGCCTATTTTAGACCTCAAAATTTTTTTAATGATGATGACATTTTTGCATCAGTTTCCTACTATACTACCACTTGATCTATCGTTCCTCTCGGTGCTAGCAAGGGATGGACTCTTCACCAGATGGATATCAAGATTGTGTTTCTACATGGAATTCTCAAGGAAGAAGTATATGTTGAGAAACCACGGGGATTTGAGGAGCATGATAAGAATACTCATCTGTGAATGCTCAAGAAAGCACTTTGTGGATTGAATCAAGACCCCAAAGCTTGCTATGTCTGCATTAATAGCTACCTAATGAAGCTTGGATTTACGAGAAGAAATGTTGATCTGAATATTTATTTCAAATTTTTCCAAGACACACCCCTAATTTTGGTATTATATGTTGATAATTTATTCTTGACAGGTGGAGAGCCTCTTATTTTCGAGTTTAAAGGGAGGTTTCCTCTGAATTTTATATGAAATACCTTGGTTTGATGCACTACTTCCTGGGCTTAGATGTGTGGCAGAGACCTAGTGAGATTTTCCTTTCTCGAGGGAAATATGTTGTCAAGTTGATAGAAATATTTGGAATGGTGGAATGTAATCCCATGGCCACACCAATGGAGATGAACTTCAAGAATTTATGTGGTGAAGTTGTGGGACTCGATTTGGAAAAACCCTTTGAGTATCGACAATTGATTGGGGCATTAATGTTCTTGGTAAACAATAGACCGGACATATATTTTGCAGTCAACACATTGAGTCAATTTATGACCGACCCTCTACATGCACATTGGGTTGTTACTAATGTGCTGAGATACATGCACGAAACTATCAATCTTGAACTAAGATATACTACCAAAGATGTGAGACTACATAGATACACTTATGTTGATTGGGTTGGAAATACTATTGATAGGAAAAGAACATCAGGGTATTCTTTTAGCCTGGGGTTTTCCATGATATCTTGGATGAGAAGGAAGAAAAATTATGTTTCTCTTAGCACAGTTGAGGTTGAGTATAGTGTTTCTAGCATGGTTAGATGTGAGGCAGTATGGTTGATGAAGATCTGTGGAAAGATATTTTAGCATGTATAGGATATGTCTATGATATACTGCGATAACAAGAGTGGGATCTGACTGGCATAGAATCTTGTGTTTCATAATAGGTCTAAGCATATTGATATTAGATATCACTATATCCAAGATATGGTGCAGATAGGAGTCGTAAGACTCCATCACATTTTGATTGATGAGAAAATAGCAGATATTCTTAGCAAGCCTTTGTTTAAATGGAAGTTCTTGGTCTTCAACTAGAAACTTGGATTGGTGGATGTGGCCCTCCCAGGAAAAGATCACGGTTTATCAAGGACATTGAGTTATGATCTTCCCCCCTATTTGAGCTCCTAATGTGGGAATGGATTCGGTGAGCTCCCGGGGTTGAGGGAACTCAAGGAAAATATGTGTGGCAAGTTTTTATCTCCCCATACTCTTAAGTCCAGGACTCATTTGAGTATACCCCAGTATGAATCCTACCCAGAAGTTGGGCTTGTCGAGATTGCCACCCATCTGGCTAATGGGTGAGGAGACTTGGGTGTGTTTGATCCTTACCACTTGTGGTAAGTGTGTATCTTCCCTAAGTGCCTTAGGTCTTGTTTGATCCTTACCTATCATGGTAAGTGTGTATCTCCCCCAAGGTAGTGGATGCATGTGTTCTACCACTTGACTATTGAGAGGCAAGGTGGGAAGATCAACGAAAAATAAGATAGTTGTGATCCTTAGCTCATGGAAGTCGTATCTTTCCTATTTTCATTATATATAGGGTGGTAGATTGATCTCCCCTATGATTATTCTTCTTCTTTAGATCGATAATGTTCAACAAATGAGTAGAGATGAACATAGAAGAGATATGATATGATACAATGATGATGATGATGAGACATCTGAGATGAGACTTATGATGCAGTCAAAAAATCCTCCATAGCTGACAGGGAGTGTTGAAATTTGGCAGCTCAAGGATAAATTCCTTCCTTGGGGAAACCATTTTCACTCTAAGGATACCCTACTAGCCCTTGGAATAATTTAATTTGCACATGGGAAAATATCATATTTTTAATGTGGAACCATGACAAAATGAAAAGTATAAGTCGGCCTAGAAGAGGATATTAAACCCCCAAGACCACATATAAATAGACATCAGTTGGAGGCATCTCATCACATATTCATCTCTTCTTCTCTTGGTTCGATTTGGTCTAAAATTTCAAGGTCTGATTTCACACGTACGAAGGAGAGAGAGGGTAAATTTGTTGACCAACGTTGACTTCTGTTTTGGGATTGTTTGACCAGCGTTGATTTGGGTAAGTTTGACTTCCTTTCACTTGGATTTTGATCTATTTTGGAGGGCCAAGTTGACTAGCATTTTGAGAAAAATTTTCTAGGAATCTTGACCATCGTTAAATGCAATTTTTGTGCAAGGGTTTCCACAGGTCAAACTTTGAATTTGACTAGATTTTGTGTGTGGACATTTGGGACTATTTTGTCTGAATTTGACTAAGCAAGGAAGGTCACATTCCAAGGTAGGTTGACCGAAATGTTTGGAGCAGATTTGACCTCTACCAAGGACTATTTAGGGTTCTGTTGACTATTGTTGACTTTGACTGAAAAAATACACAATTGAAGTTTGACCAGATTTGACTTTCATGCTCAAAATTGATTGGATATTGGTTGGTTGAATTGGTTGGTCAAGAATTTTACCTTTAACTAGTTGTTGATGTACTTGGACTATACATCTCTATGTTGACCATTTAATGTCAATCTAATAGGAGAATAATTTGGAAAGGGTTTTTCCCTTATGGGGTTTTTCCCTAGTATTTGACCAAAGCTCTGTCTCTATTGTTCTTGGTTGTCTTCTATAGTGCATATGATTTATGTTATATATAAAATTACTTATTGTTAAGGCTTTTGATACTAAATTGTAAATAAAAGTGAAAATTTGATTCATCAACCCTACTGGTATTTCGAACAATTGGTATCAAAGAAGATTACCCTGTAACAGTCTAATCACTGGAGGGAAGATCTTGAACAAATATGGAACATATGGAAGGCATATCTTTAAGGAAAATTATGGTGTTTTATGGGAATGGTTATCCATTATGGAGAAGTTGCATGGAATCCTACTTAAAGGCTCTAGGATTGTATGTTTGGCTCTCCATTGTAAATGGATACTAAGTTCCTAAAAATCCTCCAATTGATTTGAACAATAAGCTGTTCAACTACAATTTAAAATCTCTTCATGCTATCACAGGTGGATTATCAAGCACCATTAAGTCCAAGGTGATGTCCTACAACATAGCCAAAGAAGTTATGGATAAACTTAGAACTCTATTTGAAGGTGATGATAAGGTCAAGCAGGTCAAAATTCAAAAATATAGAGCTCAATTTGAAAACCTGAAAACGGATGAAAAGGAAGATATTGTGACCTATTTGCTAATATTAGATGAAGTTGTCAACTCCTTCAAAGGATTAGGAGAAAATTTTGAAAATCATTTGAGCGTACAAAAGGTCTTGATATCACTTCCCTTAATATTAGAGAAATTTTGAGGTAAAAAATGGGCCTAAAAAAAAATGTACAATAAAAATAAACTTTATAAAAATAAATAGGATTCAATATGATGATGTCAATCATAGGGGATGATTCACCATTTTTAGAGTAAAAAGGTAAAAATATTAAAAAAAAAAAATTGATGAATTGCACAAGCAGGTTTCAAACATTGAAACCCTAAATCTAATGCGATGAATCCTCAAACTAATATTCAACCAATATCAATTTTCAAAAACCTAAAATTTGAAAAGAAAAAAAAAAACTACTTTTTCAACTCATATTTTCAACTTATCTCCCTACTATTTTACTCAAATTTCAACCAGAAACACTCGTTGGATGCGGACGTTAATTTTTCATCCAAGGGACACTCGTGTTGCATACTTTAGATGGACCCTAATACATGAAAAATGTGAAATACATGGGAAAATTTTATTGCAATCATGTTTTTTTCATGTATTTGACATTTTTTGTATAGTAGGGTCCGTCGAAAGTATGCAACAGGGGTATCCCTTGGATGAAAAATTAACTTTCACATCCAACGAGTGCTATCGTTCGAAATTTGAGTTAAAATGTAGGGAGATAAGTTGAAAATATGCGTTGAAAAAATAGTTTTTATTTTTTCCCTCCAATACTTAATGAGGTAATCTAATCTTATTTTATTATTTCCACTATTATTTTATAATATTCCTTAGGAGGCCCATTTTAGACCTTAAAATTTATGTAATGGAAACAATGTCAAGGTATCTACCATAGAAAAAAACAAGGACTTGACCATGACAACAATGGAATATCTACATAGCACTCTTACAGCATACAAAATGAGAATAGATATAGAATACGGATAGTGAAATGGAGAAGCATACTTTAAATCCATAAAGAAGACAAAAAAAAGAACTCAAGCTGATGAATCAAATATAGAAGAAGCAAATTTCATCATGAAACTAAAAAAAGGAACCAGGAAAAACAAAGGTAAGTTACCTTTTAAATGTTTAAATTATGGCAAAATATGTCATTATGCTAAGAGATGTCCTTTTAAGGAAAAGAAAAGTGTCCATAAGAAAAATATTTATTATAAAGAAGATAGTAGTTCTTCAGATGAAAGTGACAGAGAAGAAGGGGATGCAAGAGAAGTTCTCTTCATAACTCAAGAAAATCAAGATAATAATCATGATGACGAAGAGGTTAATGATTCATATAATGAAGAACCAAACATGAGAATAGATTCTTTTTGGGACTCATAAAATATTCATAGACCGAACGAGAAGATTAATATCTTCAAGAAAAATGAAGAATAGTGAAAATGAAAGTGCCAAGCTCAGGAAAAAAAAAAAAAACAAACAAACAAACAAATAAAAAAACAATCAAACAAACAAAAGAACCAAAAAAAAAAAAAAAAAACAAAAAACAAAAACAAAGCAAAAACAAAAACAAAACAAAAAAACAAACAGAAAAAACAAAAAACAAAACAAAACATAGAATTGAAAAGCTTTCTTGAAAAACACGATGAAGAAATTATCTCCTTAAAGGTTCGACTCGCAGATAATATATTTGAGGAAATAATAAATACTCACATGATGAAGAAAGAAGAAGATTGTAACAAGCCAGAAGAGGAAATTGTGACATTGAGGGAAAAATTTGATAAGCTTAACAAGAACTTGAACAACTCACTAGTGCTGGATAACATTCTCAACTGTCAAATATCTCCATGTGATAAAATAGTTCATGGTTATGAAAGCACATATTCAAGTTTCAAGCCTTTAAGGGAGAAAATTAAAGGAGAATCTAGAAATGTTGTTGTTTCAAGAAGTTTTGTTGATTTTCCCAAGAACATCCATCACAAATATGATCAAAAATGGATTGAATCTCCTCAAAGGAAAAAGAAATTTGGAATATCATCCTACTCTTCCAGGTATGAAAATGTCTTTCTTGGCCATTATTACTCTTGTAGAATTTTTGGGCATAAATCAATTCATTGTAAAATCAATGCAAGATACAATTATGTGAGTGAGAATGATTATGGATCTAGACATAGAAATGCTCGTGGAAACTACAATCCATTTGAACCACTAATGAACCAAAAAATTATATGATACAAGTGCAAGACACAATATTTCATACTTGTGAAAGAGTGTGCTCCAATCATGAAGACAGAGAAGCCAACTAGTCATGGGAAAATAAAAAGAAATAAAATTGCAATCTAGCATTGATTGTTGAAGATAAATAAGATGAATGGTACATAGATAGTGGATGCTTAACCCATATGACTGGAGATCAAAAAATATTCATCATCCTAAAAGAAAAAATTGGTAGTGTTGCTTTTGGAGATAACTATTTTGTCAAGATACTTGGAAAAGGTGTAGCAATCCTTGGAAGTGAACATATGAAGGCACAAAATGTTTTGCTAGTTAAGGATTTGAAGCACAATCTTCTCAATGTTGGAAATATGTGTGATCAAGGGTAGAATCTCTTGTTTGACTCTCGTAAGTGCATAATCAGAGAAAAATACTTCGAAATATTGGTTGCAACATACAGAAGAATACCAAATAACATATATTTTCTAGACCAAGCAAAGAAAGAGAAAATTGTATCCAAGAAAAAGAACTGTAAGAACAACAAAAAAGGGAAGAATACGAAGATGGAATTCATATTAAGTGCCATATGTTTAGGGACAGTATCCCCAGAGACATAAGTCATCCTTTTCCATTGATGTCAAAGGGTGAGAGAAAAGGAAGTGCAACATGGAGACAGTGGAAGTGAAGCATGGAGACAGGGGGAGCATGTGCATTGACATCAATGAAAAATGGGGAGATTGTTGGAAAATTTGTCATTGATGTTAAAGGGTGAATGGATCAGCATTTTTTTGATGATATGCATGCAAGAGACTGTGAATTTGGATACAACGTCGACCTCCTAGATTTATATCCTCGATCATACCATTTCATTTGATAGGTGGGACTTTTTGTGGGTCCTCTTGGTTGGGGAGAGATTAATTTTGTAAGTGTGATGCCCCAAAGATCAGTTTAGGACTAATACCTTTGCCCCAAAATTTTATGACCTTATGATTCCATTTCTACCCTAAAATAAGGTCTAACATCGTAAATTAAATTTCCCTAAATCCATTGTCAAGGTTAGCGTTGAATAATGTTTATCAAAAGACACAAAAAAAATATTTTTTGAAACTAGCCTTATCCTCTTTGTTTGGGTCAACTCTAATAAAATACGGGTCAATTGAAAGGTCACGTTTGCCCCATAATATTTCCCTCTAATGTGTATAAATATTTCCTACCCATGGACATTCAATGCAAGGAATTCATGAAGGAAAAAAGGAGATTTGAGGAGCAAACCAAGTAAATAAAAAGGGAGAATTTCAAGACATGAAAAGCCCATACCAAGGTTAAAGGAGCAAATTTTTAAGTGTATGTTTCTATGAATAAGAAATATATTTGATCATATTACTTAAGGAAAATCAGGCATCTTCCTATCTAGATAAGAAGGTGAATTTGTTGAATTTTTGGAGTTAATAAATTCATATTTTTGGTATGTTATTTAGCTATGCATTGAGGCCCTAATCAAACCCTGCCTAAGGCCCTAATTTGGCTTTGTATCATTCCTTTGAAGCAGTTAATTTCAGCCTTTTTTAAGGAAGTCTTGAATTCAATTTCATCCCTCTTTCTAAGGAAAATTCATCCATGTCCTAGAGAAACCTTCTGAGGTAGAATTAAGGCGTGCAATCTAAGGTTATTCTTGGTTTTATTTAAGCTAATGTTCAGGCGGAGATAGTAGTGACTGTATGTGTCCATGATCTATTTAGTTGTGGCTTGTTTAATGCAATCTAGGTTGAGCTATGTTGGTGTCAACAACTAAGAAATGTTTTATGTGTCCAAAAATGGTGGAAATTATGGTTGAAGGCAGTCCACATTGAACACTAGGTGTAGGCCAAGGAATGGAGGAATGTTGATCTTGAAAAAATTATCACCCACAGCGTTGGTGATGGTGTAATTCCTAGTCAAAGCTTCTGATGGGCTCCAGCGGTGTTCCTTATGAAAATGTAACCAATTTTTTTTTTTCCACTTGAAACTTATGTGGCACCCGATGTTGATCATACTGTTGTTTGTACTTGGCATTGGTTGTATCCACAATATCATGGACTTGTTAGTGGATGGCATTGGATGTGTTCAGTAAATATGGTGGTTCTATCAACTTCGGACTGGACATGTGCATATTATGCCTATGTAGTCTCAAGAGGCATTGTGACATCAATGGGACACAATGGTTGAAATACCATGCCCACTTGAAAGGGGTTGTGGCTAATCGAGTTATAGAGAGCTCTGTTATAGATTTGTTTCACATAGGGAATACTCTTGTCCCATGTTCATGGATGCTTGCAGTTGTACATGAATAGTATGTGCACTATCATCCTGTTGACCACCTTTGTCTAACCATCAGTTTTGAATGGAACTCAATCAACTTGGTGATTTTAGTGTCTAATAAAAATCAGAGGATCGACCAGAATATGCTAAGGAACCTGCTATCCCAATCTGATATAATGTTTTGCGAGATCCCAAAATGAACCCATACTTGTTCGAATAAGATTTTGGTGGTTTCTTTTGCTGTGATGCTATTTTTATAGGCCATCAATATATCCATATTGTAAAATATATCGATAACCACAAATACATAGTCATCACCATGCTTGGTAGAAGGGTGGTCAGACATATAGTCCATGGATATGGATTCCCAAGGTTGGTTAGGAGTAGGCGTAGGAGTGTACAAGCCTTTCTTCTTAATGGTTGGCTTGGTGATGGCACGGGCAGTGCAAGATCTGAATATTTTCCAACATCCTGTCATAGTTTTGACAAATAAAAATATTTATGCAGTACTGCCACTGTCTCTTAACACCAAAGTGTCATGAAACATTGTTCTAATGTGTCTCCCAAAAAATCTTTGCATGCTCGCTTATAGGAACACAAATATGTATCATATAATGCAACATCCCATCCTGAAGGTGGAAGTTTGGAATTTTATTTCCATCCAAAAATTTTTTGTAGGTGGAAACAAACTCCGAGTCACTTTCATATAGTTGTGGCCATCCATAGGTCTCATTCCCGCAAGAGTTGAGAAGAGTGGTTAGTGCTGCAACTAGGGGCCGTCTGAGGCAATATACAACATGAATGATGTTTCCCTTCTTGTATTTAGTGTTCAAATGGAATTGCTACAAATATGTGAACCACTTTTGATGGCGATCATTCTATAACTTCCCTTGTGTTTGTATGAAATGAAGAGGTCGATAATCTGTGTGGATGATCTTCTTCTTCCCCAGAATGTAATGTTTCCATTGTCGAAAATCCTGCATGATGGAATACATATCTTTATTGTAGGTGGGGTGTTTCTGAATTGTATCAAAAAGTGTCTCACTGTGATAAGCCATCAGATTCCCTTACTAGGTGAGAACTACACCAATAGCATAGTCGGAGGTTTCAATTTCAAATGGATATTGCAGGTCTAGAAATGTGGATACTGGTGTAGAGCAAAGGTGGTGCTTCAACTCAAAAAATGCCTTATGTTGGGACTCAGACCAGGAAAACTGTTTTTTCACTCCTCCCCTCGTAACTTGACTCAAAGGCCAAGTGATATGAGAGAATCCCAACACGAACCTCCGATAAAAAATTTCAAGTCCCAAAAAGCTACAAAGATTTGTTAGATTGGTTGGGGCTAGCCAATCCCGAATGACTTGGATCTTAGCGAGATCCATATGCACTCCTTTATCATCAATTATCTAACCCAGATATTGGACTTGGCTCATTATAAAGGTTCATTTATCCAAGTTAGCACATAGTTTGTACTGTCGCAGGGTTTGAAGGACCTGTCGAATGTGTTGCAAGTGTTTTTCCCAACTCTTTTTGAAGACGAGCATGTCGTCCAGATATACAACCGCAAAAAAGTTGGTGAATGGCTGCAAGATGTCATCCAGATATACAACCATGAACAAGTTGGTGAATGGCTGCAAGATGTCATCCATCAGCCTCATAAAAGTTGTAGGGGAATTTTTCAATCTGAAAGGCATGACCAACCACTCAAAAAGTCCCTCCTTAGATTCAAAGGCGATCTTCCATACATTTGTGGGTTCTATTGGAACCTGGTGATAGTTCGACTTAAAATCGATTTTGTTTTAGTACTTGGCCCCCTTGAGCTGGTCAAGAAGGTCATCAATTTGTTGGATTGGATACCTTTTCCTGACAGTGATTTTGTTTAGTTCCCAATAATAAATAGAGAGTCTCCATGTCTCATCATTTTTCTGTGCAAGTACAATCAAGCTCCTACAAGGTGAGGAACTGGGTCGGATATTCTCTTTTTGTAGCAGATCTTGGATCTACTACTTTATTTATTCATTTACCAGAATAGATAAATTGTATATCCCATTGGGTAGAGGTGTGTCTAGAGTTAGATCAATTGAATGCTTTACTTGACAATACAAAGGTACCCCTATGGGTGAGGAGAAGATGTCCTTGTATTCTTCCACGACCTTATCCACCTACTTCTGCTACATGGAGGAATCCTTCCCAGGGGCCATGGACATGGCCAAGATATTCCCCCTAATTTAAGAGCTAATAAAAAATAAAACTAATTTCATGGTCTGGGAGATGATCTTACTACCTTTCTTAGCTGAGATTAAAGAGATGGCGATAAGTGGGGTTACCTCTGGTATCCTGTATAAATTACTTCCCTAAGTAATAATAATGGTGTGAGGCATGGAATCATACACAACATGAAAGTTCCATAAGTATGGTTGGTCTAATAACACATCACAAAACTCAAGAGGAGAAACATCAGAAAATACCTCATCCATGAAGGACTTGATGTTCTAGGCATCACTGTCTACTAACACAAAGATATCATACTTGGTGGAGCCACCTGATGGTGTATGGCTACAGGTGTGTTGTGGTCAGTAGTTAAAATTTCTTAATTACCTCTGCTAAGATGAGGTTCTTTTGGCACCAGTTGTTGACAATGAACTGTAGTGGATATCCCTTCACCCACATCTGTGAGTGGAAGAGGCGCTCCCCTTCCTCTAGATATTCAAGCTCAATATTTTGGACCTTATTGGTGGCAACAATGGTGTTAGGCTTTGCATTGATAATCTGCTTCCCTTTATCACTCCCCTTATTGGGTTATACTCATATTCGAAACATGCATATGACTTTGAAGTCTTCAGCTCAGCCACAAGTGATTTCTTGGCATGAAACTCACTTGTGTTGTGAGTATGGCTCTTATGAAACTCACACCACTTTTTTGTGTCATTATTTGTCTTTCTGGTGCTATTATTTTCTTAAGGCCTCGATTGGTTGTCCTGGGTCATCCTCCCTTGGATTTGTCCTTCGTTCTACGGTTTGGGGGTTCCTTTCCCCTGCTTCAAATTCACAGATCCAAAGTCTTGCTTCTTCTGTTTAAATTTATGTTCTATCTTGAAAGCATATTAGTATGTTGCATCAAGTGAGGAGATGTCCAAAAACTCCATCTCATCCTGAATATATTTTTGTACACAGTTGTGGTACTTGAGTACCATATTCCACTCAGAATCCTTGATACATAACTTCGTGCGAAGGGTGGGAAAATTATTTATGAACTTTGGCATGTCTTGGTCCCTTCCCTACCATAGTGTGGTCCATTTTATGTACTTATCTTCAGAGCTCCTGACAGGTTAATATTGTTCCTTGACAACATCTTGGAAATAAATCCAAGTGGGTATGGCTAAAATTAGTGAGGGTTCTTTCTCGTCCCTTTACTCATAATTGGTTTCCCACCAGTCCTTGATGTTTATTTTTGAAACTAGAGTAAAATTCAATTTTGGATAGCTCATATGGTCAATATTATAATTGCATTAGATTTCTCTTTTCGAGAGGACCAAAATCAACCTATAAATCGCCCCAATATGTTAAGAAGAAGTTAAATTATGAATTATTTAATTTAGTAATGAAATGGAATGGGTTAGCCTCAACACATGTGGATTTAGTCAAAGCCCCAAGTGGTCCCTCACAAAAGCTATAAATAGAAGTGACCTCAAGCTCATCCTCACACATTCGCTCATGATATTTTCTTCTTGCACTCTTTGTCTTGGATCGTCTTTTCTATTTTGGTTTACACAAGTTCGACAGAAGAAGCTTGTGTAGGGTTTGGAATCACAGGTGAGAGACTCACTCTAATCTAGGGCTTCTGGGCCATAGCCACAGGCACAGAACTAGTGAAATAAGGTTAGAGCCTCGGGCATAGTGTGGCAAGGTAGTGGCCAAGCTGCCATAGTTGTGGGAGAAGCATGTCAAGGTCGCAGCCAGGGTTCAGAGACTAGAACGGGTTGATCTAGAGCAAAGTCACAAGAACAGTGTGTCCTACCAGCGGCCAAGGGAGATTTAGCCGCAGGCACAATGTATTGAGGTCGCAACTAACTATTTTTCATAGCATATATGGGTTAGGTGATATTCAGTTTCTTGCGCAGTGCTTCCAAACTTTAGTCGCTCAGTCACAAATGTTTGCAATCTGTATTTGAGAGCATCTAGGATTTTTCAATTGATATCACTTTCCTTCAGTGATCTAATATTGGTTCCATGTTTATTGATGTTGTAGATCTGTAGATCTGTATATCTGATAAATTTATTTTCGCTGCATATATATTGGGCTCATTGTACTCTCTGCTGAAATTTTTTTATGATGATATATTGAAGAAGAAGATTTGAAATGGTTTCCCCTTGTGGGTTTTTTCCCTGTTCTTGGACCAATTTTTAGTCTCTTATGGTTGTGGTGTTGTCTTCTTTATCACTGCATGTATTGTTCTATCTTCAGTTACAGTTTATGATTAATTACACTGCTAATAATTGGATGCATTGTTTATGAAGAAGTTATTTGGGCTAAATTAATTGATACAACATAGAAAAATCTGAAAATTTATCATGGTATCAGAGCTAAGGTGAAGGAAAAGCCCAGAAGAAGAAAATAAGCGAAACCCTCATTATTAATAATCAGATATACTTGCCAAAGTCAAGATGTCTTCCTCTACCTTCAAGGAGCATGAGAAATTGGGTGATGCATCAAAATTTTTTTCATGGAAATTTGGGTTGGAGATCATAGCTTACAACAATGATGTGCTAGAAAACATTCAAAGAAGGATTCCTGAGCCTCCATAAAATTTCTCCACTTCTATCAAGAATAGACACAATAAAGGTGAGTCCAAAGAAAATCAAATTATCACTACAAGGAAAGGACCCTCTAGTGGAGGTTATAAAGGAAGTTTTTAGAGTTATAAAATTGGCCAAAATTGTCAACAAAACATTTGCTACAACATTTGTCTATGGTTACAGAGGTTTTGGCGGAGCTTTTAACAGAAATTCAACACAACTAAAAAAACTGGGCGGCCTGAGGTTATTACGGATGTTTTTTTCATCGGTGCACTACTACGGTTTCAATGCACAAGTGCGTGTCATATAGAAGGTGGCCCAGGGTAGTCGAAGGTGCATGCACCGGGCCATCAAGGTATAAAACTACACTGGGCACAGTGTTGGTGATACAATGCACGAGGTCGTTCTAATTGGTCTTGGGATTTGTGCGATGCCCATAGGTCATCTCAACGCATCGATACATAGACTTATAGAAACACATTGGTGTGTCGTATCATACAAATGAACCGAGATTTATAATTGGTATTGGTATTTGTGCGGTGCCCATAGGTCGTACAAATGCACCGGTGCATAGTCTCACATAAACGCACCGGTGGAAAGTATCGCACAAGCACACCGAGATTTTTAATTGGTTTTGGTATTTGTGTGGTGCCCATAGGTCATAGAAACGCACCGGTGTACAGTAATTGACACGCACCGATGTTCATTTTGTATTTTTTAGAAACATCGACCTCTAACAGTGCAATTATTGTAATTTTTTAAAATGCATTATTCATCAAAAGTCGACACATCTTATAATAGTATTCATATTAATTAAATTTTTATTAATGCATTTGAATGTGATGTTTGGATTAATTTGTTATGTCATATCATAATTATTGTGATTTTTTAAATTCATTATTTATCAAAAGTCGACATATATATATCTTATAACAATATTCATATGAATTAAATTTTTATTAGTGCATTTGAATGTGATGTTTGAATTAATTTGTTATATCATACCATCAAATTTCACATCTTCGTTATAATATTTAATCATCCATAAATTTAATCAGTGGTGTTACATTTCACAGCAATAATGGAGAATGCAATAGAATAAATTAAAACATATATATATATATATATATATATATATATATATATATATATATAAGACAGTCTTTGTCATACAAAATGGGACAGTTATTGGTATCCCTCTGTCTTTCAATTAGGACACTATGTCCATTAGAAACAAAATTTCTGATTTCACAGACAAATATTTCAAAAAATTACAATGCCTTGCTTTGATATCCAAACATAGTGATCATCATTCTTTGCTTGAACTGTTGTCACTGCTAGAGCTACTTCCATGGCTTGGGTTATTTTTAGGAATTTTTTGTTCACGATGTTGATTGTTTTCTTCTTCTTCACCCTCCATCTACAAACATAAAAATAAACTATAATTAGTGTATATACATTGGTGAGAATAATGAACATTGCAATATTAAATAATATACATCAATGTAAATAAAAAAGAAATGACGTACCATAGCAACAATTGACTCATAAACTATACACATTATTTCAAAATCATGTACCATGTCATCTTTCAAGATTTCATTTGTTGGCGCAGTTCCATACTTTGTTTCCTGCAAGTTTTATACCCCAAAACAAATCATATATTTAATATAAAAGATTTTTTTGTTCTATTAATTATAGACAGAGCTAAGTAAAACAAGATCAATAGATGCTTACAAATTCCACAATTAATTTTTGATATGCCAACATATACTCACAACCCATATTCAACCCAATTTCAATCAATTCGTATGATGGTTCTTATTTGTATGTTAGCCCCTGTTTGAAGACATTCAATGATGATTTTTGTAAAACAACTTAAAAAATACAAAAATGAAATCTAGTTAAGTTGTTATAAGGAAGTAACAATTACTCACAAACTTAGATATCAACCCTTTTCTTCCTTGTCATCTTGTTTTATGTGTTGAATGGGTTCCATTTTATTTTATTTTCTACAAGAAAATACTTGAAAATTAATATTTAATGCTAAATTATTTATTTATTGTACATAATGATCGAAAAATTCAATGATTACATATTACATTTGAAGCATGTTGTTGTTGAAATGGCTCCTCCTGTTATGCAATTTTGTCCATTTCTTTGACCATCTCCTTGTACACGTTTTTAGACATTCCTACTGGCATATTTCTGATATCAGCTCGTTAATCTTTTGGGATTTTCATAATCTTCCTGAAAATGTAAAATGACAATAAACTATTTAATTTTTATATTGATATATGAAAAGTGAATATAACAAAAGCGATATTTATAAATAATTCTAACAAACATTTAAAGGAATATTATTTTTTCATTCCTTATTTTTTGTTGTTGTACGCTTTTGCTATTAAAATTCTGACATGTCTCATTGATCAATTCTTTGGAGACTCTTCCTATAGTTTAGATAAAATTTGGTTTTTGGAATCATTGGATTTGTTTTTGTATTGTAAGTGGAAAGAATGTTTATACATTCGTTCCACTAGATCCCTCAAACTTTTCTAAAAGTTTTTCCCCCTTTCGTTAACCTCCAGCACCACTCCAGATGAGTTAATGAGCATTTCATTTTCATTTTCATGTTCTATTTTTTTTCTTTTCTTAGAAAAGCATTCCTTTTCTGAGTTGTTGGTCCCTGTAGAACATTAAACATATGTGAATTAATAGACTGTTTGACACATGTTATCTAATAATTTTAATTATATTATTAATGAAAACTAAAAAAGGAAACTCATATTGGATCGATAGTATTTTTTTATTCACCTGATTCATCCTTTTGCAATTTTTCCATCAAGCTTTTATGCTCTTCTGGCCCTAGATCAGAAATAATCTTATCGAGCTTCATCATTTTGTGGCTCTGCATGATACGTAGTAAAAAATACATATTAGTTAAACTTACATATAGTTCAAAAATGAATTTTTTTGTGAAGAATTTACAAAGAACTTGCCTTTTTTTATTTTCTTGATGTGTTATCAGTATTTTTGTTACTTGATCTCTTTTCATTTATTTATTTATCAATCTCAAACTTGTACCATATCATTCATTGATATATTCATAAAAACTTGTACCATATCATTCATTGATATATTTATAAATAAATTGTCAAATTTTCAAGTAAAAAAAAAATCTCAAGAAATCGATGCACCATTCATGGTGTACGCACTGACGCCGGTGCGTGGGTGTATTAGAAACACACTGCACAAACAGTATAATAGACCGTATGGTGCTCTATGTAAACAAGGAGAACCAATGCATTACATTTCAATCATCGCACCGGTTAACCATGATAAAATAATAAAAATCATCCAATGTTAGTTTTTATAGCATAAACACTCACAAGAACAAGGGACCACCATACGATGCTCGTCAATTAGGAGATTCGATAAGCATATGCTATATGTTACATGGTGCACCGATTAACACAATAAAATATTTTTTTTCGAAACAACACGTTCGCGGTGCACCATAAATGAAATAGCGCATCAGTGCCATATTTTACATATGGTGCATTAATTATATATATATATATATATATATATATATATATATATATATATATATATATATATATATTTTATTTTAATTTTTAATTTTTTATTACATAGTACTTTCGCGGTGCGCTGGGATAATACAGCGTACTGGTGCACTAGGTTACGTAGGGCACACTGATAAAAAAAATATTTTTTTTTCAAAAATTCATGCAAGGGCCGACATGGATTGGGATCTGACTATGCAATTCGTCCCATGGGTTGGATGTCATAGGTCTATAATATAAACCCTATAAATCTAAAATGAAAATCCCTAATTTTGAAATCACAAAAACAAGGAGAAGAAAGGGAAAAAACAAAAAGAATGAAGGGTTTAGCGTAAAAATGGATTTTTTTAATTTTTTTTGTTTCTAAAAATGAAAAAAAAATTGAAAATTTTTTCTTGCTTCGTAAAAAAATTGCAGAAAAAGTAAAAAAAAAAATCAAATTTAAGTATGAAATTGTTTGAAATTCTATGCTACAGGGTTTGAATCACTAGAGGTTTGGAATTCTGATTGTTTGAATACTTCTATTCAAACGTATTTCGCTGCTCCACAGTGCTCTCGTGCTCTCTTGCTCTAGGTATGTCTCCTACAAATCTCTTACTGAATTTTTTTGCAAAAAATAGTGAAATAATTAAAAGTGTTTACTATTTAAAGAATTTTTTTATGAAATTAGATTTTTGAAAATATTTTGCTGCCCATTTTTCAATTTACCGTTATTTTTTTTTCACTTAAAGAAAATAGATTTGTGCTTTTTTTATTTGTGGTTATTCTTCACTAGTGTGTCACTTAATAGCACTGCACCGGTGTGTCCATTGGTAACATGACATCGGTGCACAGTAACTAAAACACACTGGTGTGGTTATATGTAAATTAGCACCGATTACAAGAAGTCCATTTTTAGGGCACCGAAATTAATTTTAGGTGTGTACACCAAAATTTAGTGAACTCCAACCATAGAAATTGAATTTTGTTTATTCTTGATGGAAATATGCAATTAGAATTAGAATTTTGTTTATTCTTGAGAATTAGAATTAGAACTAGAATTGGATAAATTCTTGATGGAAATAACTATTCTTCCAATGCATTTTGTTTATTACAGGAGGTCCCCACTAATTATGTGGAGAGAATGCAATGTGGGGCATGTGAAGATGCAATACTATAGGGCCCAAGTGGGCAATTGTGGCATGTGAACCCATGCTATGCTAAGACGTGGGCAGTTTTCACAAATGGTTGGGAAAGTTTTGTTTCTAAGCAGTTTATTTAAGTTGGAGATATTTTAGTTTTTAGACATGTTGGAAATGTACATTTTTCTGTGAAAATCTTTGGGCCATTTCTTTTCAAAAGTACACCTCTTCTTCTTTCATAAAAATAAATTTGAACCTTTCCACAACCTGCAACAAGAAAAGGTGCCAACAGGAGCCTCTAACATGCATATCCATTTTTTATGTTGAGGTCTCGAAGGAATTGATTATGGCCAATCTACTTTGCTGAGGAATATGCCTGAATATTTTTTGGTTCTACCGAAGGGTGCAGTTATTAACAGATACAGGATTGTAAGCTCCGTCCAACCCTCATTAAATTGCAGAATATGGATAAAAATCCATAGAAATGCCTATCATTTGCGTAAAATGCCTCGAAACACATAATGAAGTGTTTTCTTTTTCGAAAGTTGTGTGTTATTATGGTGAAAGAAATTATTCTTTCTATTTTGTGCTAATATGGTGAAGAAATGGAATAGTGCTCAAGTCTATGGCAACAATCTTCAATCATATTTCTCACAATATATGGGTTCTTTGTTAAATGCATAGCTACAAGATTCGGTCATATCGTTGCTAGGAAAAATTCAACTGAAATACCAATACGGTAGGGTCGGTACTGTCTATTGTCCCATGAACCCATAAACCCCACAAAAAATCTCAAAAACCTTTTAATAAAATGCAAAATAGTCCAAAAATGATTTTTTTTTTTTTTTTGTCTATTGCATTCTTGACACTCGAATTCTTCTAAAATTTGTTCATGGAATTAGCATCCATAAGAGGCAACACAATGGTAATATATTCAAATTCTTCTAAAATCTGTTCAATGGAATTAGTACATGTCAAATGGTACATGTGTTATTTCATCAATATTTATAGTTTTTAAGATGGGTTTTTATAAAGAAGATGACTTAATTACCTTATACCTTATAAGACTTTTTTTTTTCGAAACATTATAATATGTATTTTGAATTAATGTTAAAATCAATATTTCACTTGATAATTTGCAATTATGTTGATCTCAATAAAAATACCATACTGTATAAAGTTTTTTTTTTTGGTATGTAAGATTATAATAAAATAATGATAATTCTAAAGTACATGAATTTATTTGCATTATTTTATAAACTTTATAATGTTACAAAAATTCATATTATTCTAGATTTATTATTTTACAAATTTACAAATTTAAAATTTTAATAAAATCATTTCACATTAATACAATTAAAATTTTACAAATATTTTACATACAATTAAAATTAAAATTAAAATTACAATTACAATTACAATTACAATTACAATTTTACAATTTCACATACAATTACAATTACAGTTTTAGAATTTAACATACAATTACAATTACAATTACAATCATTTCATAGTAATACAATTAAAATTTTACAAATATTTTACATACAATTATAATTACAATTACAATTAAAATTTTAGGATTTCACCTGTTAGCACTCAAATCTACCTCAGGCTGAAATGAAGTAAAACTCAAGGCTACATCAAACCAAGCTCAGCCTCGTAGCTAGCCCTACGAGGACAGGAGAGGGCTCTCTCCGTCAATCTCGAGAAAATGAGCAATAGGATGCGAGATGACTTATAATAGGAACTAAGTTTAGGCTAGTAAAGAGATAGGTATGTTTGATTTTTTGGTTTTTGGGTTTTCGCTGGAGAAATGGGAAAACAGATTTTGGGTCCGGGGATAAGGTCAGACCTTTGCAGATTTCGAGTTGGGGCGAGGTAGGTGAATGTCTTGATTCTTTTGATTGGATATATGGACAGATTAGACCGACGAGGAGCTGAAGAGGGAAAAGAAGAACTTGGATCCTCTCCAAACAGCTGAAAACATATAGAACTAACTGAATTCAAAGGCGAAGCACTGTAAACAATGGATTCAACCTTATTCACTCATTCAATTTAGTTCAGAAGCATAATGAAAGGATGGCATACATTAAACATGAAGAAACTTACAGTAAACAAAGAAGAAACACCATCAAGAACATAACACCACAAGGATCCCAACAAGTGCCGCAAAACCCCTGATCTTTCCTTAGCCAAAATATGAAAAATATGTACAATGATATCAAAAGTATCCCAAGAGTCCAGCCTGTAGAATGCCTCAGAAATTACAATATATAGATCACTCTAACACCTTTCCCCACCTCTAGGGGTCGAATTCCCTCTTCAGGGATCAGTTTCAACCAATTCTATTCATGGAACTACAATCTAGGCAGCTAACAACTTGCCTCTAAAATAGTGGAAACTGAGAGTGGAAACTGATCCATTACATGATTTTTACCCTTTTTGTGAGTGAATCTTCTAGAAGAGATAAAAATAAGCCAAAGTTACATGCCCAATATAAATTTACATCATAAAAAACCAAAAATTCCATCCACAAACAAAACTGGTCCATACTAGGCGAAAATCTGAGCTGGCAGTTGAATATTCAGCAAAAAATTTAAGTGGGTCGCATTTGAGCCGAGTGGGTCGCATTTTTTCCAGCCTGAATTTGAGGTACTTCCCGGCATCCAAATTGAGCTCATGATAGCTCGTTGGAAAGCCCTAGATGTTGACTATCCAACCCAAGTGGAATTTCTGAATTTGGAGCTCATTGGACCCTCCAAAACTTCTTTCTCCCAGAAGTACTTCCTTCTGGTGCAAAAGGTGGCAGCAAGGTGGTTTTCATGGTGTTTTTGAGCTCTTTGACCATCCAGATTTTGATGAAATGCTTAGGTAATGTCTGAGGATGCATAATTAACCATGAAAAATCCAAAAATGCAAAAATTTCCTCCAGCAAGTGTCCCAAAAAAAGTGAGCATATGAGGGTGAGACCCACTTAACTGAAAAACCTGTTTTTTGACCCAAAAATTTGAAAATGACAAAATTTTCTCCGAATTTGCCCAAATTCAGAGCGGAGGTCCTCCATCATGTGTCCTGCCCAGTCAATGAAGCCTCGGCCAAAATCCGAAGTGGATTAGGCCTTTTCCGCCGTCGAAGTGCCTTGCGCAACCTCCTCTTCATGATCTTCATCCTCGCTTTGTAAACATGCATGCGAGCCCAGTAATGGCCTTTCATGTGGCGAAGCATGTCTTTGTCTCGATTGGCCTTCGCCAACAACTTCTCCAGATGTATATTCACCCGCGTGAGTACAGTATCTCTGTCAGTCGGTGTCATGTCACCGGGTCTCTTTCGATTCCACTGTCTGTCCTCACGGATTTGGCGCACCTCATAAAATGTGAGCTCATCCTCAAGCTGTTTGTTGCGCTGCTCCAAATAGTTAATCACCCATTGAGCCTTCTGCAATTGATCTTTCAGCTGGTCATTCTCGGCCCTTTGCTCCTGGATGACTTCCCTCAGTTTCGAGCTGGGAGAGCCCGCATCAACATCAATAACTGTGAAATCTATGTCCCGGCCTCCTCATGGGCCCTCATCATGCATGGGCCTCTTGCCCCTGTCCTGTACCTGTACCTGCGCTAAAGAAGAAGGCGAGACCCCTTCCACATCATGTGGAGATAATACTCGCTCTGCTGATGAAGTCGGCAAGACCCCTTCCACCTCATGTGGAGATAATACTCGCCGTGTAGCTGCAAATAAGGCCCTGTGGCCTCGCTAATATGTCAGAACCAATGGAGCGCTGATATGCTCAACCTCAGGAATGTCCGACTGGTGTGAAGGCTCTCCCGCATCATGAACTGTCTCGGGAGGCGGCTGTGGCACTGTGAAAAAGTCACGAGAGATGAAATCCTCCCAAGTGATGCCCTGTTCTGCCAACTGATGTAACACTATGATCTTGATCAAAGCGTAATGATATATACTCCTGTACTGCTGCGCTGGGCTCGTCTGTTTTTGTACAAAAATCACCATCCTCTCTATGTTGCGATATATGAAGTAGGGAATGTTCATCATACGTACCCTTGTGAAGTGCATCAACAAACGAATATGGTACGCAAAGAGACGGGCATATCTTCCCTCACAACTAAAATACTGAATGATGAGTTTCATCAGCGGTGCAAACTCATCCCTAAAGAATCTGAATGGAAAAACTCTGCCCAAGTACCTCATATATCCAGTTTTAATGTATGGCTCATAGTGGAATTTCTCTAAATGCTGACGTTTGTTCCATTCCTCGCCCATGTTTGGTATGCCAGTGGCTTGAGCAATAGTCAAGGGTGAAAAAGTGAAATCAACCCCGGCAAGATTTACCCGGCCATCCCGTAAATGTAGAACAAACAGACGAGCCAATTCACGATGAAGCCGGGTTTGTGCAATCATCTCACAAAATCGGAAACATGACAAATACCGAAAACAATCCATTGCAAATGGACATGCCTGCAACCGAGCCAAAGAAGTAGGCTCTTCTCTGCGATGATTACCACCTCTGCTAACTCTATGAGACCCCCGTGGCACATTACCTTCAGTCGTGGAATCACTGCCTGACCCTTGCTCATACTCTGACTCTGTCTCTGACATGGCCTTGAACAAGATATTGGCACTATGTATACTGATATAAATGCAGTGAAAACAGAGTTATAATGTGTGTTTCAACACCCAATAAATATCCCCCACTGTCAAAGCACCATTAAGGAAACAAACAATGATACCAGCTCTGTTTTAGGTGGATTGAAATAGAAGCACAGTCTCTGTTTTAATTTGCAAGTGAAATTTGAAAAATGGTAGCAGGCAGCCTTTAGAATATTGGATAAACTTTGTCAAAGGGAGTAATGCATCATATGACTGTGTTTGTCAATGGGCAGTGAAAACAGAGTTATAAGTGTCAATGGGCAATGAGATACAATATGTCAATGATCATCATGGAACAAAAGTCATGACAGTGGTAAAACGATAATGATGACCACAGTGGTATAATGGATGTGAAAACAGTGGGGCTTTGACCATACATGCAAAGGTGGATATATCAATGATATAAGGTGGAAAAAATACTCATAAAACCATCCATATATATTTTAAAACCCTGAGGAACAAATCAGCCATGTATGTAGGGTTTGACTCTTCCATTCAGATGTTTGAAGTCTTCAAGATACCACCAACACATTAAAAATTACTGAGCAATAGTTTAGAACCTGTTTGAAGGCGGCTGGAGACGATCTAAAATGAAACTGGGCACTCAACATGACTTTTCTGAACTCTGCTGGCAAGTGGGTCGCTTTTTTCCAAGTGGGTCGCTTTTGCCCAAGTGGGTCGCACGCGTTATATTTTGCACTGTGAAAAACGCCCAGGTGGGTCGCTTTTGCCCAAGTGGGTCTCACAACCTCCAACCTCTGTCAACAATGCTCCAAAACCCGATTTCGGCCTCCAAACTCCAGATTTCGACTTGTATGCTATGGATCTTTGGAAATGAAACTTGTTTGCCATTTTATACATGATGTAAATATCTTTCACAATCAGATTTGATCCAAATCTATTTGATAACCCATATTACAATGTTTTTTGCATTTTCACATTTGGCTTTTTAATACAATCTCTCTCTTGACTTTTCTGAGTTTTGAATTGATGATTTTGTTGTCTTCTTGCATGGGTATGGCTCTTTAGCTTAGGAAAAGATCAGAGGTCTGCGTTGAAACTGCTTCTTGGTGAAATAAATACAATTTATTACAAAAACAATATTGAACAATTTCTAGTTCCAAAACAGAGTTTTGGACTAGAAATGTTTTTAAAATGCTGATGATAAAAAATATGAAATCAAAATTTGCGGAACAATCCTCATCCTGCAGGTTTTTATGATATGTATGCAAATGACTCGAAAACCCTAGACACTAGGACCAAAGACACTTATTGACATTTAATGACCATAAATGAAATGACAATGATTTTGAGTGATTTTTGAGGAAATTTTTTAAAATAGCACTACAGGTGTAAGCATGAGGAAACATAAGACAACAGACCCCTTCGTCAGTCAATGGCATGCTCCTAGCGAAATGCAACGAAATGGAACAAGCGAGACACCTAAGAATGAATATGCAAAAGACGAAATGATCCCTGACGGAGGGCTGTAAGGACCGACTCTAACATTGGCTCCAATGGGGATGGTGGCTCCATGGAGATGCCAAGAACGACAGATCTCTGGGGGAGTCAGACAGTGCCTTTCATCCATTGGGCGATGGAATTATTATTTCAACTGATAAAACAAAACTTTGGACATTTTTATTGACTGCAGATTTGACTAAAGACTGACTGAAATTTGACCAAAACTGACATGACCAAAACTGACATGACCTTAAAACTAAAGACTGATAAAACTGACTTGACAATTTCAAACCAACCAACCTCCATCTCCAGAATTATAGCCTTCGCTCCGGGCCCCAAACTGAAGATGAGAGATCGGTACACACTTGCAACGAAACAAAAGTAAAATGATATATACAATGATAATGAGATCAGCAGAAGATACTCAGAAGTAATATCGTTTCAGCAACCGACCATTGATCGGTCCTCCAGGACAATCATCTCCATTCATTTCTTTGAGAAGAAATGCATTTTGACCCCGATACGCTGCAATCTTAAAAGGACCCTTCCACAGATTTTCAAATTTGCCGTGCTTTCCCTTATCCTCATTCCGAGCATCCCATTTCAAAACTACCTCATCCAACTGAAACTTATCCACTTTTGCCTTTCTTTCGTAGATCTTCTTTATGCGCTCCTGCAACTTGAAAGTATTTTGAAATACCTCCTCTCGTGTCTGCTGTAAATGAATCATCTGATTAATCCTCCGCTGCATAGGATCTTCCTCACTCCCAGCCTCCTGAAGCAATTTGACCACCGGGACAGCAAGTGAAGTAGGAAAAACCATATCCGTTCCATACACCAACTCAAAAGGAGACATGCCAATAGACTTTTTCTGACTTACCCTATCAGCCCACAATGCATTCACTAACTTCTTGTGCCAGGCCTTTTTGTTGATTTCCAGCAATTTCTTAATGATATTCACCAAGGATTTATTTGAAGATTCCGCTAAGCCATTTCCTTGCGGATGGTAGGCGGTCGAATGCCCCAAGGTAATATTGTACTTAAAGCAAAAGTCAACCATCCTCTTAGACTTAAAGGCCGCTGCATTATCTGTGATTATTTTACTAGGACACCCAAAACGTGACAGAATATTGTTTTCAAGAAAATAAATAATTACCGCATCCGTGGCCTGTCGAGTGGGAATCGCCTCAATCCACTTCGTGAAGTAGTCTGTAGCTGTCAGTATCCATCTATGCTGTCCGGAAGATGCTGGGTGAATTTCTCCGATAAAATCCAATCCCCACTGCTGGAATGGTGCACTAACTTCAATTGGTTTTAGAGGCAAAGGCTGTAGTTTCTGCTTCCCTTCGAAAATTTGACACTCATGAAAATTTTTAACAGCCTTGAACACATCAGAAAACAAAGAAGGCCAATAATACCCTGCCCTTAGAATCTTATTCGCCGTGGTCTTCCAAAACAAATGACCTCCACAGTCACCTTTGTGAAAATCCTCCAAAACTCTTTGAGCTTCCTCCTCTACCAAACAATTCAACAACATACCTCCAGGGTCTTTCCAATATAATGCAGAATTCAAAATGCAGAATTTAGCAGCTCTTAACTTCAATGTTCTACTCTTATTTCTAGGCATCTCGGGCAGTGTAGAAAAATTCTGAAGCACATATAAAATGTCAGCATACCAAGGGGAAGAAACAAAAATATCGGATACCTGAACTGACGTACTTTCCTCATCTTCATCGGACATGGCAGCAATCAAATTTATGTCTAGAGCATGCAGATTTGTTTCAGCCATGAGCTTGGCGAGTCCTTGTCCTTTGATCAGCTTGGTTGGTTTAATTTCCACATCGTATTCTAACAACGCAGCGATCCACTTACCCCTTCTTCCTTCTGGATCTACCTGTACCAAAACATCTTTAACTGCTGCGTTAGGAACGTATGCTATAATGTGGGAATGCAATATGTACACACGGAAATCTTTCAAGGCCTTTACAAGCGCAAGTGCTTGTTTCTCAATGATATTGTACTTCAATGCTCCATCTCTTATGATCCGACTGAAGAAAGCAATGGGCTTCTCAACTCCGTCCCTTTTTTGCATCAAAACAGCTGCCAATGTGTGCTCAGAAGCAAAAGAAAATAAAATGAAGTCTTGTGTGTAATCCGGGCTGATTAAAATAGGGGCTGAGGAAAGAGCTATCTTTACCAAATTGAATGACTTTACCGCCTCTTCTGTCCACCTTACCTGACTGTCCTTTTTCAGCATGTTCGTGATTTCTCTAAGGTGTTCTACAAGATTTGGAATGAAACGACGCAGAAAATTCATTTTACCATTAAATGACTGTATTTCTTTCTTGTTCCGGGGCTGTTCAATCTGCTGTATGGCTTCAACACGTGCAGGATCAACTCGAATGCCATCTTTCGATATGATGTGGCCAAGGAGCTTGCCTTCATCCATGGCAAAAAGGCTCTTTTTCGGATTCAGCGAAATGCCATATTTTCTGCACTTTTGGAAAACAATTTTCAAATGATATAAATTTTCCTCATCAGAATTGGAAAACACAGTTAAATCATCAAGGTAAACAACCAAAAACACATCTTTCTCGTTGGAAAAATCCATGTCCATTGCACGCTGAAAGGTAGCGCCTGCATTCTTTAAACCAAACGGCATCTTTGCATATTGAAATGTTCCCCAAGGAGTGGTGAACGCAGTCTTGTCACGATCATCTTCCTGCACTAAAATCTGATTATAACCTGAGTATCCGTCGAGTAGTGACATCCTTGATGCTCCAACTACTCGCTGCAATATATGGTCCATTTTTGGCAGCGGATAATTGTCCTTTAATGATACCTTATTCAGATTTCTGAAGTCAATACATAAACGGATCTCACCTGTCTTCTTTCTCACGGGCACCAAGTTTGATATCCAATCCGAAAATCGAATAGGCACAATGATTCTTGACTTATACAACCTATTTACCTCTTTTTCGATCGATGGTAGCAGCTTTGGATTAATTCTCCTCAACTTTTGACGAAAAGGCTTTTGATTTGGTTTGATGGGGATAGTATGCTGAATGATGTTAGTATCATATGTTTTTAGATCTGAATAATCCCACGCAAATGCATCAGAAAATGAAGACAACAATTTCACATATTCTGCTTTTACCTTTGGTGACAATGACTTTGACAATTTTACCATCTTGGGATTCTCAGCTGTCCCAATATTTACCTCTTCGACACCTTTTTCTGTTGGCCTCAATGTCAGTTTGCGGGCTACATCATCTTGATCAAACAACTCCTCCAAAGGAATCAATCCCTTAGGAATGATGTTATCCTTAAGTTGCAGCACTTCCATCTGATTTATTTGTATGTCATCACTACCATCATCAAATTCTGTATCTATGGAGGTATCTTTAAACTTACCCTTATTCTGCAGAAATTCACTAATCTCCTCATCATCCTGAAAGACTTGCCAACATCGCTGATTGTCTGGAACGGTGGGCCGGTGTTTCACATGTATCTCGAACTTGTTGCTGGAATTCATTGGAATTTTAAGATTGCTTGCTGCCTTAGCAAGTCCATCAGCAACACCATTTTGTATGCGGGGCACACACGTCAAAGTATGATCAGAAAATAACTTCAGAATGTCTAGAACTGCATTTCGGTAAGCCCTCATGCGAGGATGCTTAGCCTGAAACTCACCTTTAACTTGCTTTATCACCAATTCTGAATCACCATATACTGCAATCCTTTTCGCTTTCAGCTTCTTAAGAATCTTAAGGCCAGCAATAAGAGCCTCATATTCCGCTTCATTATTAGAACAATCAAATGCAAGCTTGTAGGAACACACTCTCACATTGCTCGGAACTCTATCAGGAGCGGAAAATGGACTGCGAATCCACACACCAATCCCATCACCATCGCTGCCCACTGCGCCATCAAAATCCATGGTCCAAAGACCATCTTCATCGTCCTCTAAATGCTGAAACTGTACCGGCTCTGTTTTTCCTGTTTGCTGCCCATTGTCTTCAGCTGATTGCTCCATAACAACTTGTTTTTCTCTTCTTTCTTTTTGCAAAACTTCTCTAAAATTCTCATTGATTTCTGGTATGTCTTCTGCCTGAACTAATTGACTTTCTATATCATTAAAACTATCAGCAAGCAACACAAACGACTCTAAGTCGGTATGTACATAATTTACAGGATGATTGATTGGCTTCTCTTTGCTAGTTATCATATATTTCATCTTCTGCTCTCGATATAACTTTCTCATTTGACCGAAGACTGGAATTGTAGCATAAGAGAAATCTAACTGAAGTGTACCTTTCAACTTTGCCCCCCAAGATCTTGCAAGGAGCATCCCGAATCGTGGAGGAATGTCGGCAACCACCACATCCATCAAAACATTCTTTGCTGGAATTTGATCTAAGCTTACAACCAAATCTTTGATGAGTCCTATACACTTTACCCGGCTGGAATCAAATGAATACAAATCATGATATTCTCTTGTAATGTCTAATCCCAACTTTTCCATGATCGCCTTTGGCATTAAATTGTGCGAAGCACCCGAATCGAGCATAGCATTGTGCAATATATATTCGTGCAACCTCAAACTGATGTAAAAAGGAGGAACATTACTGTCAGGGGACTCACCATTTAATGCAGGCCCAAAAATCAATTCCGGCTAATCATCCTCAACATTTACTGTGTCAATCATTGGATCAAAGTTCAGAATTTTGGAGACTTGACTACGGTAGCTGCTGTTCTTCATGATTTCTGTCAAAGGAATAGATATTTTCAGTTTGGAAATTTCATTTTCCAAACTAAATGCTGAAACTTTCTCAACCTCCTTGACTGGAACTTCCTTCTTTTCAGCCTTGTCTTTCACTATGTTTGACTGATTTACCTTCTCTGCTGACGATACCTTACTAGCTGCGGGATCAATTGCCTCTTTTCCTCTCTTCTGTGGTATTGGTGAATCCGTCTTCGGTGTTGAAGCTTCTTTTCTTTTCTGAATGGGATTTATGGGCACATCTCGATTTCTCAATGAATATTTTTTCTGCTAAGCGGTCAATGCATTCATATATCCTCTTTGATATTCTTCCGATTCTTCCTCTAAATCTGCATCGTTTGTTAGGATGAAATCCTCATCTTTCTGAACAACTGAAATTTCTCCGTATTCTTCATCCTCAGTGATATAGATAGGTAAATCATCGGGAGTGAAGAAATGGTTTTGCTCACCTGAAACATCATCATCATCGTCGGAATCATGACTCACAAAATTCTGCAAAAGAGGAGTCTTAATCTGCTGTTGGGCTGCTGGCTCTTGAGCTCTTTGTTCACGCTGCTTAATTCTGAATTGTGGCTGCTGCTGGCCACGGTAGTTGGGATTACGAATCTGTCAAGTGTCACCTTTTTAAGCAATTTTTCCACCTCACGAAGCAAGTGCTGTTCTGATGTAGAAGTGGAAGGCTCTTCCTTTATAGTCACTCTTTTCTTTGCTTTCAACCGTGCTCTTTTATCGTTCAGATTTGCCTCAACACTAACAGCGATCTTCTGCATATCTTCTAAAGTAGGTGGATCTCTATCACGAAGGGAATAAGCCATCTCCGAATCAAAGCCATCCGGGAATTTAAGGAGAGCAGACTTTTTAGACGGTCTCAAGTCATCTGGAATTGCATTATACACCGTATTGAATCTAATAATATAATCCTGAACAGACTCACCAGGATTACGTTTGATGTTTGTATATTCTAAAGTAATCTGCAGCGGATCCTTTTTCATCTCCCATCGATCTAAAAACTGCCTTTGGAGTTCTGCCAATGTAGTGATGCTTCTTTGTGGCAAGGCTCTAAACCATTTTCTTACCTCTCCTCCAAAAGTTTGCACAAAAAGCCTCATACTCACATTTTCTTCATCAATCTCAAAACGATCAAAAAAGTCTGCCATATTGTCTACATGCTGTTGTGCAGGAAGACTCTGTGGAGTGCCATCAAATATTGGGATCTTGCTCTGATAGTCTGCAGGCATATCATTCAACTGTTGTGGTAACACAAGAGGTGCAAAACGAGCAGCCATAGCTCTTGGTGGATTGATGACAATCTGCTGTCGAGGAGAAACAGGAGGACTAGGAGCAGTAGGTCTGCGAGATGTATTTGGTGGAGACGGAGGAGAAATTACTATTGATTGCTGATCAGAAAGCTCAGGCTGAACCGGAATGGTAGGGATAAAGGGAGGCTCAGTAGGGATCCGTGAACTAGATGCAATTTCAGATGGTTCAAGAATTTGTGAAGCAGATTCAGTGAATTCAGGAGTGTTAGTATCCACAATGGAATTTTGCAACTGTCTATCCAGGTAATGTGAAACAAATCTATATTGCAAGTCTTCAGTAAACAATGGATCTGGAACTAATCTTGACAATTCAGTTTCGGAAAAATTTACAAACAAGGATGTTTCAAACCGTGCATCAAAAGGAATTTCATCAACATATATAATTTTCACAGGACAGGATGCAGATCTGGTAAGCAATCTGGAACTCCCAAAACTCAATTGACTTTCTCTTTCAGAACTTTCTTGACTTCCTTGTCTTCTAAGGGTCCTAGGAATTAGATTTGGATTTTCAAATATTATTGGTGGATCAGGGTCAGGATTCGCCCTAGTATTCCTTCTTGAAGCCAGTGTATTGATCTTCTCGGGACAAATTTTCAAGGAACACAATCAATTATTTTCAGCCTTTCGACTTCTAAACTCAATCATCCAAAGGGTCTAGAACGAATAAGTATACTGGGGTGATTTACAAATCGAGTGCTGCACTCACAAGCTTACCGGAGATCGACTGAAGCAGCGTTTATCTACTATCGCTTATGCATAGCAAAAGCGTTTCGAAAGCTACCTGGCGTGACTTCAGACTCCGTCTAAGACTCATGAAACGAACACATTAACAAGCAAACCATTGAGATTTTTCCCCAGTATGGTCGCCACTATGTTAGCGCTCAAATCTACCTCAGGCTGAAATGAAGTAAAACTCAAGGCTACATCAAACCACGCTCAGCCTCGTAGCTAGCCCTACGAGGACAGGAGAGGGCTCTCTCCGTCAATCTCGAGAAAATGAGCAATATGATGCGAGATGACTTACAATAAGAACTGATTTTAGGCTAGTAAAGAGATAGGTATGTTTGATTTTTTGGTTTTTGGGTTTTCGCTGGAGAAATGGGAAAACAGATTTTGGGTCCGGGGATAAGGTCAGACCTTTGCAGATTTCGAGTTGGGGTGAGGTAGGTGAATGTCTTGATGCTTTTGATTGGATATATGGACAGATTAGACCGACGAGGAGCTGAAGAGGGCAAAGAAGAACTTGGATCCTCTCCAAACAGCTGAAAACATATAGAACTAACTGAATTCAAAGGCCAAGCACCGTAAACAATGGATTCAACCTTATTCACTCATTCAATTTAGTTCAGAAGCATATGAAAGGATGGCATACATTAAACATGAAGAAACTTACAGTAAACAAAGAAGAAACACCATCAAGAACAAAACACCACAAGGATCCCAACAAGTGCCGCAAAACCCCTGATCTTTCCTTAGCCAAAATATGAAAAATATGTACAATGATATCAAAAGTATCCCAAGAGTCCAACCCGTAGAATGCCTCATAAATTACAATATATAGATCACTCTAACACCTTTCCCCACCTCTAGGGGTCGAATTCCCTCTTCAGGGATCAGTTTCAACCAATTCTATTCATGGAACTACAATCTAGGCAACTAACAACTTGCCTCTAAAAGAGTGGAAACTGATCCATTACATGATTTTTACCCTTTTTGTGAGTGAATCTTCTAGAAGAGATAAAAATAAGCCAAAGTTACATGCCCAATATACATTTACATCATAAAAACCCAAAAATTCCATCCACAAGCAAAATTGGTCCATACTAGGCGAAAATCTGAGCTGGCAGTTGAAAATTCAGCAAAAATTTAAGTGGGTCGCATTTGAGCCGAGTGGGTCGCATTTTTTCCAGCCTGAATTTGAGGTACTTCCCGGCATCCAAATTGAGCTCATGATAGCTCTTTGGAAAGCCCTGGATGTTGACTATCCAACCCAAGTGGAATTTCTAAATTTGGAGCTCATTGGACCCTCCAAAACTTCTTTCTCCCAGAAGTACTTCCTGCTGGTGCAAAAGGTGGCAGCAAGGTGGTTTTCATGGTGTTTTTGAGCTCTTTGACCATCCAGATTTTGATGAAATGCTTAGGTAATGTCTGAGGATGCATAATTAACCATGAAAAATCCAGAAATGCAAAAATTTCCTCCAGCAAGTGTCCCAAAAAAAAGTGAGCATATGAGGGTGAGACCCACTTAACTGAAAAACCTGTTTTTTGACCCAAAAATTTGGAAATGACAAAATTTTCTCCGAATTCGCCCAAATTCGGAGCGGAGGTCCTCCATCATGTGTCCTGCCCAGTAAATGAAGCCTCGGCCAAAATCCGAAGTGGATTAGGCCTTTTCAACCGTCTTAGTGCTTTGCGCAACCTCCTCTTCAGAATCTTCATTCTCGCTTTGCAAACATGCATGCGAGCCCAATAATGGCCTTTCATGTGACAAAGCATGTCTTTGTCTCGATTGGCCTTCGCCAACAATTTTTCCAGGTGAATGTTCACATGTGTGAGTACAGTATCTCGGTCAGCTGGTGTCATGTCACCGGGTCTCTTTCGATTCCACTGTCGGTCCTCACGGATTCGACGCAACTCATAATATGTGAGCTCATCCTCAAGATGTTTGTTTCGCTGCTCCAAATAGTTAATCACCCACTGAGCCTTCTGCAATTGATCTTTCAGCTTGTCATTCTCGGCCCTTTGCTCCTGGATGACTTCCCTCAGTTTCGAGCTAAGAGAGCTCGCATCAACATCAATGACTGTGAAATCTGTGTCCCGGCCACCTGATGGGCCCTCATCATGCATGGGCCTCTTGCCCCTGTCCTGTATCTGTACCTGCGCTGAAGAAGAAGGCGAGACCCCTTCCACATCATGTGGAGATAATACTCGCTCTGCTGATGAAGTCGGCAAGACCCCTTCCACCTCATGTGGAGATAATACTCGCCGTGTCGCTGCAAATAAGGCCCTGTGGCCTCGCTGATATGTCCGAACCAAAGGAGCGCCGATATGCTCAACCTCAGGCATGTCCGGCTGGTGTGAAGGCTCTCCTGCATCATGAACTGTCTCGGGAGGCGGCTGTGGCACTCTGAAAAAGTCTCTAGAAATGAAATCCTCCCAAGTGATGCCCTGTTCTGCCAACTGATGAAACACTATGATCTTGATCAAAGCATAATGGTATATACTCCTGTACTGCTGCGCTGGGCTCGTCTTCTTTTGCACAAAAATCACCATCCTCTCTATGTTGCGATACATGAAGTACAGAATATTCATCATACGTACGCTTGTGAAGTGCATCAACAAACGAATATGGTACGCAAAGAGACGAGCATATCTGCCCTCACAACTAAAATACTGAATGATGAGTTTCATCAGCGGTGCATACTCATCCCTCAAGAATCTGAATGGAAAAACTCTGCCCAAGTACCTCATATATCCAGTTTTAATGTATGGCTCATAGTGGAATTTCTCTAAATGCTAACGTTTGTTCCATTCCTCGCCCATGTTTGGTATGCCAGTGGCTTGAGCAATAGTCAAGGGTGACAAAATGAATTCAACCCTGGCAAGATTTACCCGGCCATCCCGTAAATGTAGAACAAACAGACGATCCAATTCACGATGAAGCCGGGTTTGTGCAATCATCTCACAAAATCGGAAACATGACAAATACCGAAAACAATCCATTGCAAATGGACATGCCTGCAACCGAGCCAAAGAAGTAGGCTCCTCTCTGCGATGATTACCACCTCTTCTTACTCTATGAGACCCCCGTGGCACATTACCTTCAGTCGTAGAATCACTGCCTGACCCTTGCTCATACTCTGACTCTGTCTCTGACATGGCTTTGAACAAGATATTGGCACTATGTATACTGATATAAATGCAGTGAAAACAGAGTTATAATGTTTGTTTCAACACCCAATAAATATCCCCCACTGTCAAAGCACCATTAAGGAAACAAACAATGATACCAGCTCTGTTTTAGGTGGATTGAAATAGAAGCACAACCTCTATTTTAATTGCAAGTGAAAATTTACAAATGGTAGCAGGTAGCCTTTAGAATATTTGGTAAATTTTTTCAAAGGGAGCAATACATCATATGACTGTGTTTGTCAATGGGCAATGGGATACAATATGTCAATGATCATCATGGAACAAAAATTATGACAGTGGTAAAACGATAATGATGACCACAGTGGTATAATGGATGTGAAAACAGTGGGGCTTTGACCATACATGCAAAGGTGGATATATCAATGATATAAGGTGGAAAAAATACTCATAAAACCATCCATATATATTTTAAAACCCTGAGGAACAAATCAGCCATGTATGTAGGGTTTTACTCTTCCATTCAGATGTTTGAAGTCTTCAAGATACCACCAAATACATTAAACCACCGGGCAATAGTTTAGAACCTGCTTGAAGGTCTGAGACGATTTAAATCGAAACCGGGGCCTCAACACGACTTTTCTCGAACCGCTCAAAAGTGGTCGCGCCGCGATCAAGTGGTCGCTTTTGCCAAGTGGGGCCGCCACGTTATAATTTGTAATCGGAGAAAACGCCTGTGGGTTGCTTTTCTCAAGTGGGTCGCTTTTCCCAAGTGGATCTCACCACCTCCAACTCTGTCAACAATGCTCCCAAAACTCGATTTCGGCCTCCAAACTTCAGATTTCGACTTGTATGCTATGGATCTTTGGAAATGAAACTTGTTTGCCTTTTTATACATGATGTAAATATCTTTCACAATCAGATTTGATCCAAATCTATATGATAACCCACATTACAATGTTTTTTGCATTTTCACATTTGGCTTTTTAATACAATCTCTTTTTTGGCTTTTCTGAGTTTTGATTTGATGATTTTGTTATCTTCTTGCAGGGGTATGGCTCTTTAGCTGAGGAAAAGATCGATGGGTTCCGTTGGAAGGATAACACAAGGTGAAATAAATACAACTTTATTACAAAATAATATTGAATGATTTCTAGTTCCAAAACAGAGGTTTGGACCAGAAATGTTTTAAATGCTTATGATAATAAAAACATGAAATCAAAATTTGCGAAACCATCCTCATCCTGCGGGCTTTATGACATGTATGCAAATGACTCGAAAACCCTACACTCTAGGACTAAAGACACTTATTGACATTTAATGACCATAAATGAAATGATGATGATTTTGAGTGATTTTTGAGGAAATTTTTTAAAATAGCACTGCAGGTGTAAGCATGAGGAAACATAAGACAACAGACCCCTTCGTCAGTCAATAGCATGCTCCTAGCGAAATGCAACGAAGTGGAACAAGCGAGACACCTAAGAATGAATATGCAAAAGATGAAATGATCACTGACGGAGGGTTGTAAGGACCGACTCTAACATCACCTACAATTACAATTACAATTACAATTTTAGGATTTCACATATACTTACAATTACAATTTTAGGATTTCACGTACAATTACATTACAATTACAATTACAATTTTAGAATTTTACATACAATTACAATTACATTTACAATTTTACAAATTTACATATATACCATTACAATTACAATTTTAGAATTTTACATACAATTACAATTTTACATATGTACAATTACAATTAAAATTACAGTTACAATCATTTCACAATAAATTAAATGTTACAATTAAAATTAAAATTACAGTTACAATCATTTCACAATAAATTAAATATTACAATTAAAATTAAAATTACAATTACAAATACAATTACAATTTTAGAATTTTACATACAATTAGAGTTACAATTTGTCATATATACAATTACAATTAAAATTAGAATTACTATCATTTCACAATAAATTAAATATTACAATTACAATTAAAATTTTACAAATATTTTACATACAATTACAGTTAAAATTACAATTACAAATACAAATACAATTTTACATACAATTAAAATTAAAATTTCAATTACAATCACAACATAATATTTAATAAATATCATGGTAATTTAATATTAAATTAATTAATAAACATCACGATCATGATAACCATCATACAAACATCATATTCAACTAAAAAACACATTCAAATTCGCTAACATCATCGTGATCATGATCATCTAACAAAACACAATTAGCATTGTATAACATCATCACAACACAAACATCAAATATACATCTCATGTGAAATAACTGCTATCACATACACATCTATATGCAAGCTGCACATTAAATGAACATATCTAACATAACTTAACAATATACACATCATGATGATCACCAACATGTAAATTAAGTACAACTGCAACATGAACATAAAATACATGGACCATATATATATATATAATTGAATAATGTAAAAAATATACAACTGTGATGTAAATGTCATATATCAGCTCGTGGTACATCATCAATAGCAGTACTAGTCAAGGCCTTCTCACTCAATGGTGCAGCTTCGACAAGCTCAGATACATGTTGATCATCACGTGCCTACTGTTCTGGTACTGGTGCCTCAGGCTCATCAGGATCAACTGTCGGTTGCTCATCGTGATGACTCGACATGGTCGATGGTCCAGCCTTCTCATGATCATGAGTACTACTGGATGTTACAGGCTACTGACTAGACGTGGCCGATGGTCCAACCTACTCTCCATGATAACTGTTTCTCGATGCTAGTGGAGGTTGTTCATTTGGTGCGGGATGAGGTGAACGATCATCAGATGATGTGTTGCTACTCGTAGACTGTTGATCACATGCTGCATCTCGACCACGCCTATAACGTGCAATGGTCCTCCTCAGTCGCGTAACTAAGGTCATAGCTCTACAACATGTCGCATCAGGCTGTACATGTCACATGACATGCCTCTCCACATATGTAATAGCCTACCATCAGTTTGTATGTCTCTCATAGTAGCGGGCCTGACTCCCGCCTCAACAATCAATGCAGTGAGTTGGTCACCCAACTCCATCCTGAATCTACTATCAAGCCTATTGCACCTAGCAAAAGGCGGTACCGGTGCACCAGCAGGAGCAGGTCTTTCTGCACCAGCCTCTTGATGAACCTCAGCATCTGGCATATCCTAATCGTCATCAGGATCCACACCTGGATCATGTGGTGTTGCTAAAATTTCCTCGCCATCAAAAGAACCAATTATTTGCAAAACATATACAAGTACACAACAATAATTAGACAATTTCATTACGCAATTCAATAAAAACAAGTTAAAGAACATGTTAGAATAAATTTACATAAAATAGTAATATTACCTCTATCATCCGACGGTTCATCATCTGTGAAGAGGATGTTGGCACACCCTCGCCAATCCAAACTAACATAAGGACAGGGGACCATAATGAAGGGATACTCATCAACACTGGCTAGCAACTCTAGTGCATCATGCGATATCCTTGCGGAAAACACAATCTCACCCCTCTTGGGCATCATCTGTCCCCACATGTGCATCCATGCCTCGAACATCGACCTACGAGGCTCCCAAAAAAAAGTAGGCCTCGTCTCTAGAAACCTCTCAAAAAATAAACAAAAAAACTCTGAAGCAAAAGGGAAGTTGACCCTCCCTTGTGCATGAGAACGACATCTATATAAGGATGTACAGAACTGCTACAAAAAAATGGAAGACCACCAGACAAGTCGTGGCTCCTGTACTAAAGAATCAACATAATATAGAAGCAAGCAACTAATGTTTTTCTCGTCACTAGTGTTGTGTGAAATGGTCGAAATCAAAAGTGAGAGGCACCTCACCTCCTGACTACCAAATGCACCAATACATAAATGACCTCCAGAGATCTGAAAATCTGAAGGAGACAATATATCTACACTAATGTATCTCTGGGAGTACACCAACTGACTCCCTGTTGCATAACCAACTGGAACCTCTAGGAACGAGGGAAAATCCACCCCTCTCCTTGATAGCCCTATAATGAAATATATGTCCTCCTCAGTGGATGCATACCACTAGTTAGGACCAACCTAGAAATCCTGTTGGTGGGAATTCCACTTGTGGATAAGATGTCTCAAAAACACACCATGTCCCTTTAGGGAAGTAGCCTCCTCATAAAACTTGAGGAGGCCTACCTGCCTTAGGAGCCCCTGGGTAGCTATTGTAATAGGGCGAGGGTACACATCTCTCTCCCTCTCTCGTGCCTCCCACAAGCGAACCATATTATACTGGTCCACCTGTTGTTTTTGTTGTTCCCCCTCTTCTCTCCTTTCACATCTCTGAATGATTGACATATTAAATACAATTTTTTTATTAAATGAGACATGTATTTAGGAATATACATATATAATTTTTTTTGGAAAAAAAAATAAAAGTCGATGCGCCATAAAAAACAGGCATGCACCGGTACTTGTGTGTATTTTTTTGTCGTGCACTGGTGGCGGTGCACTTGAAAATTTTCAGTGCACCGTTGACTATGGACGGTGTCGAGAGTGCGGTGCACTGACTAAACTCTACACCTCGGGGTGTATAGCTCGGTCAACGCATTGACCTCCTGACATCATTATAGATTCAATGGTGCAGTCTTTTACCAGGATGCACTGTTGACCCTATCGAAATGTGGAATGTGGTGCGCTGACAAAAATACCCGCCCCGAGGCAGATATTTAAGTCAACGCACCACATTGCCGCTATTCCACATGGTCAACGGTGCGGCCAGGTAACCGACTTCACCACACTTTTTTTAAAATTTTAAAGTAACATGGTGCGCCTTTCGGTACCGCCTCGGAACTGGTGCGGATACCGTTAGCACTGGTTGCGTTGCGGCTTGTAATTTTACAGGCAACACCGTGAATCGGTGTGAGCCAAATGGCTCGAGCGCATCGCGCGACAAATTTTGTTTTTATTTTAAATGGTTAATTTTAAGGTAATTTGAAATTATAATTTAGTAAAATGCTTAATTATGGAAAAACAAGAAAAATACTTGTACATTTGGCCATCAAGGAGGCATATTGGCTGTAGAATTTGCAAAAGAAATTTTGCCCACCGTTTTGCAAAATTCAAGCTGGATATTGGTGGGCAATGCACGGAAACAATGCGTGCAATGGGTGCAATGGGAGCACCAATGTTAGGATGGCTCAGACAAGGATAAATTTTACTGGTGCTTGAGAGCTTTGGAGCACCGAGAAAAGTGAAAAATACGGTTTTTTGGCCGTAATTTTTTTTAGTTAACCCTGTTCCGGTGCGCGAAGTTTTATAGGCGCAATGGTGCAATTTCTTAAGACCGCATGGGCGGTTTCTATTTTGGCGCAGGGTTTTATGAAGCACTGGTGCGGAAGATTTGTAAAGCACCGGTGCGCTATAGTAATAAGATGCACCAGGTGAGTGTGTACAAAGCGCACAATATCCGGTGTGCCAATGTTTTGTGCGCACCAGTGCTTTCTCTTGTTGAACGCACCGATGCAGTTTAGGATGATAAGCACACCCAACGAAAAAAATCTGCAAAAACCTCCACCCACCAACCTCCTCTAGTAACCTCTGCTATAAATGGATGTCTGCGGTATTTTTATAATGGGTTCCTCAAAAACATCTGCTAGAGGGTCTTTTCCTTGTAGTGTATAGTTGATGGTTTACAAGATCATTTACTTGCATATGTTTGGAATTTAAGAAAGTATAAAGACGTGTATGAAAAGATAGTCGACATGTATGAAATCAAAAATCTGAATGAGATTATCACCTTGAAATATTAACTCAAGGAAATGAAGATGAAAAAAGGTGAAATTGTTCAGTCATACATTATGAGCATCTCTCGTCTTAGAGATCAACTATAGAGGGTTGGAGAGAATGTGTTTGACAGAGATCTGGTTGTCGTGACTCTTAGAGGTATCCCTCTTGTTTGGGAAACCTTCATTACTACAATCAACAACAACAACATTTTGCCATCATTTGATGAAATTTTTGGAAATCTTGCTCAAGAAGAATCGATAATTATAGCAAGAGGAAGAATTCATAAGCATGAAGAGGGAGAGCATGTTGCATATATTTCCCATAACAAAGGGAAGAGGTAAAAAGGAGGACCTCCTAGAAACCCTCCTCCTCAAAGCTCAATAGGAAGGAATGGAAGATCACTATCCCATATTGAATGCTATAATTGCCACAAGAAAGGTCATTATGCATGTGATTGTCCTGAGAAGAGATAGAGGCCACGATACAACACGAGAAGAAACAAAAATTATAAAAGAAGAAGAGAAAATCAAAGGAACAACCATGAAAGAAGATATCAAAGGAGAAGATATTCTTCAAGTGACCATGAAGAAGAACATCCTCCTCAAAATAATTCAAGGGCTCCCAGGTATGAAATTAATGTTGTGAATAAATATGAATATATTCTCATTTCTGCACTTACTAGTTCTTCTCCACTGGATTCGTGGGATATTTGGTTGGTTGACAATGGGGCCACTCATCACTTCTCCAGATACAAAGAAGTCCTCTCTAATATGGTAGAAAGGGAGACTAAAATGAAGATCATTCTTGGAGATAACTCCACTCATCCTGTAAAAGGATTTGGATCTATTAAATTTTAGTTGAATTCTAGGGAATCAGTATTGATGCATGATGTTATGTATGTTCCAGGTCTAATCAAGAATTTGGTTTCTATATCTGCATTATAAGATAAAGGGATGAGGGTTGATTTCATGAATGGAAAGGTCTTGACTTGGTCCTTTGATTCACATATGCAATATGCATTCACATTGGGTATGATATATTAAGTACTTTATAAAGTCACTAGAAGGTCACTTCTATAATTGGTTAATAATACCAATCATCTAAGTGAATTTTGGCACCGCAGGCTGGCTCATCTACACTATGATGCTCTTCCGAAATTGAATAAATTGGTCTCAGGTATTCCTGATGTTCAATATCATCATGATGGAGTTTGTCCAAGTTTCCCGACTGGAAAGAAAATAAGGAGACCATTCCCTTCCAATAAGAACAAGAAAATTGACATCCTCCATCTCATTCATTCATATATATTTGTTCTGATGCATGTGCATTCTATTGGTGTTCATCTCTACTATATCACCTTCATTGATGATTTCTCAAGAAATACATGGTTATACTGTCTCAAGCACAAGGATGAAGCCTTTGAAAAATTCCAGGAATTCAAAGCTTTTATCGAAAATCAATCAGGGAAAAGAATCAAATTTTTCAAGTCCGACAATGGAGGAGAATACATGTAAAAATTATTGATAGCATTCTCCAAGAGTGGATCAAGAAGGAAACTATTGTTCCATCTACACCTGAACATAATGTCTTAGCTGAAAGGAAGAACCGGTCTATATTGGAATTTTCTCATGCCATGCTTCATGATCAAAAGGTACCAAAGTTTCTGTGGGATGAAGCCACACATGTTGGTGTCTATGTTCAAAACCAAGTGCCTCATCAAGCATTAAAAAACAAGACTCTTGAATAAATATTCATGGGTATTAAGCCCGACATTAGCCATCTTCATATATTTGGATGCCCCGTATTATTTCATGTGTAGAAGGATAAAAGAAACAAGTTGGAAGCTACATGAAGAAAATGTATGTTTATGGGTTATTGTGAAAACTCTAAGGCATACAAAATATATATTCCTGGTAAAAGGAAGGTCGAAATTAGTAGGGACATAACTTTCGATGAAAATTCAGCACTTTATAAAGCAAAAGACCTTCCTCCATCTAAAGGAAGAGGATGATGACAGGGATATTCTAGATGGTCCTTCTGTGCCCAAGTCAGATGATATTGATGTTCCCATGGAGCCTATGGATCCCTTATATCCACCTCCCAGTGATCCTCCTTCAATGAAAAGACCACTTTGGCTTAGTGACACTGTACAGGATAAGGAAAGAAGCATTTCCATTCATAGATCCTTTAGAGAAAGGAAGGAAACATGTAGATATCAGGGATTTATAGCTTCTATGAGCACTATGATTCAATTTGAACCATCATTATTCGAAGAAGCAGTCAAAGAACAAGTTTGGAAGGATGTTATGGCCTATTAATATGAATCTATTGTGAAAAACTATGTATGGGATGTTGTGCCGAGACCACATGGGAAGTCTATAGTGACTTCAAAGTGGATATTCAAGATCAAACATGGAATCGATGGTAGCATTGAGAAATATAAAGTGAGGTTTGTAGCTCGACTTTTCACTCAGAAAGAGGGACAATATTGCGATGACATATTTTCTCTTGTGGCTTGATACACAACTATCCATTCGATAGTTTCCCTTGCTGCTAGTCAAGGATGGACCCTTCATCAGATGAATGTAAATATTGCTTTCCTTCATGGCATGTTATAGGAAGAAGTATATTTTGAACAACCACAGGGATTTGAAGTGGTCACACAACGCATGTTTGTAGGTTGAAGAAAACATTATATGTTTTGAAGAAAGATCCTGGAGCTTGGTATGCACGCACTAATAGCTATCTAATGAAATTTGGTTTCTCAAGAAGCAATGTTGATCTCAACCTCTGTTTCAAGGTTATGCAAGGTATGCCATTGATTTTGGTTCTATATGTTGACGATCCATTCTTAAGTGAACAGATGATGATTGAATCTAAGAGGAAGTTAGCCTCTGAATTTGAGATGAAATACCTTGGGCTCATGCACTACTTTTTGGGCATTAAGGTGTGGCAAAGGCCTAGTGAGATATTTCTCTCATAGGGAAATTATGTTGTGAAGTTTCTAGAAAGGTTTGGTATGACTGATTGCAAATACATGAATACTCCAATGGAGATGAATTTCAAGAAGCTATGTGGAAAAGAAGTTGGACCTGATCTGGAAAATCCATTTGATTACAGACAACTAATTGGGGCTCTGATGTTCCTTGTGAAAACCTGTCTAGATATATGTTATGCAATTAACACATTGATTCTATTCATGACTGAGCCCCTTCATGCACATTGTATTGTTTCCAAACATGTATTGAGATACTTACATGGACCGATCACACTTGGTCTAATATATTTTGCTAGAGTTATTCAACTTCATGGATACACTAATTTTGATTGTGTAGGAAATGTTACTGACATAAACAATACATCTGGTTGTTGTTTCAATCTTGGTTATACCATGATATCCTAGATGAGAAAGAAGCAAAATTTGAGTAGCATTGAGCACCACAGAAGCAGAATACATTTCTGCTAGCACGACTAGTTGCAAAGATGTGTGGTTAAGGAAGATCTTTGGTGAGATATTTGGGCAATTATTAGATACCACAGTGATACTGTGACAACAAGAGTGAGATCCATTTAGAAGAGAATCTCGTGTTTCATGACAATTCCAAGCACATAGAGATTCAATATCACTTTATTTGTGACATGGTGCGGAGAGGAGTTGTTAGACTCCAACACATGTCAATTGACTAGCAGATAGCAAATATTCTCACTAAGGCACTACCGAAAGGAGAATTCTTGGTCTTCATAGAAAAACTTGGAATGATGGATGTAGCCCCTCCGAATAAGGGGAAAAAATGATCGAGGACATTGAGCAAACTCTTCCTACTCTTCTTTAGCTCTCGGGGTGAGGAATTGAGATAGAGGGCTCCTGGGGATGAGGGATCTATGGAAAATAGGGTACTTCCTTATATGTTACCTAGGGTTGATATGTTTCTCCCCTATATTCATAGGGTCAGAGATGTTTCTCCCCTGTCAGGTCTATGCAGAGTATACCCCAGTTGGCATCATACCCTCAAGCAAGGCTTTTTGGGAATACCACTCCTCATTTGGCCAATGAGTTGAGAGTGTACGTGGAGTGTAAAACCCAAGTCAATTATGATGCAGGTGTTCTCCAACATGGTTGTTGAGAGTCACTGATGGGAATATCGGTAGGAGATAGGATTGGGTTGAGATTTTCTCCCCTTTTGTGATTCTGAGTTGTGTATAAACTCCTTGATGAGATTCCAGGGTCGGAGATGTGATCCAATTTATGATGAGTTATCTTGTTGCTCGGTATAGGTGGAATTTATTGCTCCCCAATTCTTCTTCTTCTAGATCTGTGGAAGTTTCAGTAGTTGGAGTTGATCCATGACAGTTTTAGCATGATGACACCATGATATGACGATCTACAAGAAAATATTATCAAGTGGAATTCTTCTTAGTTGAGATAGAGTGTTAATTTTTGCAACTAGAGTCAAATTCCACTTTGAACAGCTCAGATGGTCAAGATTATAATTCCATTAGATTCCTCTTTTTGAGAGGACCAAAATCGACTTCTATATCGCCCCAATCAGTTAAGAAGAAGTTAAATTATGAATTATTTTATCTATTAATGAAATGGAATGGGTCAGCCTCAACACATGTGGATTTAGTCAAATCCCCAAGCGATCCCTAAAAAAATCTATAAATAGAAGTGACCTCAAGCTAATTCTCACACATTTTCTCTTGATATTTTCTTCTTGTACTCTTTTTCTTGGATCATATTTTAGTTTTTGGTTCACACAGGTTCAACGGAAGAAGCTCGCGCAGGGTTCTGAATCACAAGTAAGAAACTCGCTCTGATTTAGGGCTTCTGGGCCATAGCCATAAGCACAGAACTAGTGAAATCGGACCAGAGCCGTAGGCACAACGTGGCAAGGTAGCAGCCAAGCTGCCATAGTCGTGGGAAGAGAATTTCAAGGTCGCGGCCATGGTTCAGATACTAGATTGGGTTGATCTGGAGTAGAGAAATGGGCATAGTGTATCCTTCCAGCAGCCAAGGGAGCTTTATATGCGAGCACAACATGTTGAGGTTGCAGCTAAGGGTTTTTCTAAGCAGATATGGGTTAGGTGATTTTCAGTTTATTTCACAGTGCTTCCAGAGTTCAGTCACTCAGTCATAGATGTTTTCAATCTATCTTTGAGAGCATCCATGATTCAGATCTAGGATTTCATGTTGGGTGTGGAGCCTAATTATCTTGTTTATTTTGTATCACAACGTTGGACCCCTGTACCTTAATGGGGCGGCAACGCCACCCGTAATTAAACGTTGCCTACGGGGTCTAGGGGGGGTGGCTGTGACTTTATGGAGCCCCCCCCTGGCAGGGGGTTTCGGGAACAGTGCCCCCGAAGCTAAAAACATATGTAAAATTTCCTTGTAAAAGTATAGTAATTTCTAGTCAATCTGGGTCGTGCATTAGGTGAATGATTTGACAGTAGAAGTTATGTTTAGTTTAGGGATTTTTTCCCTAGAAGGCAACCCCTTGCTTGTATGAGGGTATTGTATTGTGGTTGTGTATTGTATTTGTATTCTCAGAGCGAGAAACAGATAGTGAGATTATGAGAGAGAACAGAGGATATTGCAGCGGATCTGTTGTAGGTTGTGTCTCTTCATTTTGCTGGATAATAGAAAGGAAGGACTAGCTGTTTGGGGTGGACGCAGCGCAAACTGGGTGAACCACGTATATATGTGTCTCTCTGGTTTTATTTGTTTTGTGTGCTTGTGTTTTCCGCATATTTTATGTGTTTCATTGCTCTGTAATATATAATTTTCTAACATTTCTAAGTTGATATCAGTTTTCTTCAATTATCTATTCGATCTAGATTTATTGATGTTGTAGATTTGATCTATTTATTTTTGCTGCATATATATTGGGCTCATTTTACTCTCTACTGAAAAAAAATTATGACGATCTATTGAAGAATAATATTAGAAATGGTTCCCCCTTGTGGGGTTTTTCCTTGGTCTTGGACCAATTTTTTGTCTCTTATGGTTGTGTTGTTGTCTTCTTTATCACTACGTGTATTTTTCTATCTTCGGTTACAGTTTATGATTAATTACACTGCTAATAATTTGATGCTTTTTTTATGAACAAGTGATTCGAGCTGAAGTTATTGATACATCATAGAACAATATGAAAATTTAACACTTGACATGGGGAGTGGATTTGAGGAGTGAAAAATTAATATATTCCCTATTGGAACAAATTAGCTCAGGCGATGTTAGCTTATCTCTGAGAAGAGATGTGGCAGTTATATGCCTTATGAACTTTCTTACAATGAGGCTCGATGGCCTTTTTATCATAAATAAGAAGTGTGAAACCCTAACCCTAGGAGATGAATCGCCAACGATTTAAGGCCCCGTTGGGGTAAGTTGGTCCGCCAACTTCCTGGGGTCTTAAATTTGGCATACGGTCTATGTTTAGCTATAATAATACCTTGTTTCGAAGATCTCAATGAGAAGGTGAAAAAAGAATCTATGAAATAATTTTGGGCACTTTTTTGGTGTCTTTGTTTTCCCAGAAAACGTCTTTTAGGACCTCAAAATGGCTCTGGAAGTTTACGACCCAGAAAACTGCCAAAAATAAAAAGTTGTGCTAGGATTAAGGAAACTGAAAGGAAACAGTTTTGGGGGTCCAAGTGGAATATAAGAGTGGCCACCAATATCCATTTGGATTAGTCCTTGAAAATATTTCTTCAAAAACGTGATGAATAAATTATCTCCTTAAAGTTCAACTTGAAGAAGAAAATAGAGTTGAGAAAATAATAGACTCACATCATGAAGAAATAAGAAGATTGTAAGAATTTGGGAGAGGAAATTCTAGGATTGAGGGTTGAAGTTGATAAGCTTAAAAATAACTTGAACAACTCACTAGTGCTGGATAACATTCTTAGCTATCAAAAATATCCATGTGATAAAATAGGTTTTCGTTATGAAGGAACATATTCAGGCAAGGAGGACACAAGATTCAAGCCTTTAAAGGAGAAAATTGAAGGAGAATATGTAAGTGTTATTGCTTCAATAATTTTTGTTTATGTTCCCAAGAACATCCATAAAAAAGATGATCAACAATGGATTAAACCTCCTCCAAGGAAAAACAACTTCAGAAAATCGTCCTACTCTCCTAGTTATGAAAATATATTTCTTTATCATTCTTACTCTTGCAGAAATTTTGGGAATAATTGCCAATTTATTGTAAAATCAATAAAGATACAATTATGCGATTTGGAATGATTATGGATTCAAACATAGAAATTTCCAGGGAAACTACAATCCATTTGAATTACTAGTGAACCAAAACATTCTATGCTAAAAGTGCAATAATCTTGGTCGCAAGGCACAAGATTGCAGACTTGTGAAAGAAAAAGCAGCAGTTTTGTGCTTGGAGATGACTCTTCTATCAAGATACTAGGAAAATGTGTAGCAATCCTTGGAAGCAAACATATGAAGGCACAAAATTTTCTTCCAGTTAAGTATTTGTAGTAAAATCTTCTCAGTGTTGGCAAGATGTATGATCAAGGGTATAATATCTTATTTGACTCTCAGCAATGTGAAATAAGAGAAGAAGACTCGGGAGGATTGGTTGCAACAAACACGAGAAGATCAAATAACATATGCTTTCTAGACCAAGAAAAGAGGAAGAAAATTGTAGCCAAGAAAAAGAATCATGAGTACAACAAAGAATGAAATTATAAGAAGATACAAGTCTTGTTGAGATCCACATTTTCACGGGGAGCATCCTCAAAGACATAAGTCACCCTTTGGCATTGATTTCAAAGGGGGATAGAAAAGAAAGTGCAGTATGGAGACATTGGAAGTGAAGCATGGAGACAGGGGGAGCTTGATGAAAGGGGGATCATGAGTGTTGACATCAATGAAAAAGGAAGATATTGTTGGAGAATTTCCCTTTGATGTCAAAGGGTGAATGGGAAAGAATTTGGTTGATGATATGCATGCAAAATATAGTGAATTTGGATACAAAAACCTCCTAGATTGATATCCTCGATCATGGCATTTCATTGGATAGGTGGCACTTTTTGTGGGTCCTCCTAGTTGGAGAGATATTACTTTTTGAAGTCTGATTCCCCAAATATGGGTTTAGGACCAACACCATTTCCCCATAAGTTTACAGCCTATCACTCCATTTCTACCCTAAAATAAGGTCTAACATTTTAAATTAAATTTCACTAAATCCACTCTTAAGTTCAGCCTTGAATTATGCCTATTGAAAGGCACAAAAATAATAATTTTTAAAAGTGGCCTTAGCCTCTCTGTTCAAGTCATATCCAATAAAACATAGGTTTGTTTAAAGCTCATGCCGATCCCATAATACACCCCTCCAATGTGTATGAATATGTCCTAGTCGTCAACATTCAAGGAAAGGAATTTGTGAAGATAAAAGGAGATATGAGGAGCAGAACCAAAGAAAATAAAAAGGAGAATTTTAAGACGTGAAAATTCCAGAAAAAGGTTAAAGGAGTGAATTTTTAAGTTTTTTTGTTGTGAATAAAAAATCCTTTTGATCAAATTACTTAAGGAAACTCGGGCATTTGTCTATGTGGAGAAGTAGGAAAATTTGTGGTTGTTTTGGAGTTAATCGGTTCTTATTTCTAGTCTATTTTTTAGCTCTACATAGGCCCTAATTTGACCCTACATGAGGCCCTAATTCATCCCTCCCTGAGGCCCTAATTTGGCTTTGTATCATTCCTTTGAGGTAGTCAAATTTTGGCCCCTTTCTGAGGCCAATTATTGAGGTTTTTGAGGCCCATTTCATACCCTCTTTTGAGACAGATTTTGGCCCTATTTATGGAAGTCCTAAAGTGAATTTTGGCCCTCTATCTAAGGCAGATTTAGACTTTTCCTATGGAAAAATTATGAGGTAGAATTTGGGCCTACAATCTGAGGCTATTTTCAGGTTTTCTTAAGCATATTTGAGGTTGAATTCAAGGAAGATCTAAATTCATATTTTTGATGGTATAACCTAGGCTTATTGATATATGTTTGTAGAATTTTTGAAGCAATTGTTTGGATAAGCCTTGAAGCAGCCCCCCAATAAACTTGTGGAGCAGACTTGACAGAGTTTTGGATCTGGAGAAAATCTTGAAGAACTTGTAAGGCAAAGTTAAGTCATATCTAAATCAGTTTTTTGAAAAGTTTGAGACAAAATTTTGATGATCTGAAGCAAACCTTGAGAGCGGGATTTGATATATACTTTTGAATTGGTTCTAAAAAATAGTTTGACTACATTATTGTGGAAGTTTGGAAACTTTCCTTGAAGAAATATAAAGCATATATTGAAGTCATTCTTGGATTCATTCTTTAGTAGGAATTAAAGGCATTCCTGAGCATACCTTGAAGTCATTATTGAAGAAGATGTTTGGAGTTATGAAGTAGGATTTTTATTACATTAGAGGAAAAAATTATTGTGGAAAGCTTATTGCAACAGTACTAGAAGTTGAATATGTTCAAGCAAAGATAGTAACATTTGCATCTTGTTGTATTTGGGTCATTTTCTGTGGTACTGGATCCTAATAAATTATTTTATCTTTCATTTTATAGGGTTTCGGGGTGGTTCTACGAAAGGAATTTGTCACTTTCTTCAAGATGTTTTTGCCCTCTTCCAGTGGGAGCTAGTAAATCTTGAGGTTGTAACCCCCCCAGTTATAATTCATAAATATGAAAGTTGTATATATATATATATATATATATATATATATATATATATATATATATATAGTGTGTGTGTGTGTGTGTGTGTGTGTGTGTGTGTGTGTGTGTTCCTTTGATATGATGTTATTGGTTAATGCTTTTGATTTTTTCTTTTGGTCAAGTTGTCTGTGATCCTCTAGCCTTGATCTATGGATTGAGGAGTCACGACCCAGGGGCATCTAAGTCGTCAAAGTCACCCAAGGATCGCACCTAACCTGGGCCACACCAGCCCTTAGATGACTATAGCATTTATCTTCCCCCTAGCACATGGCACAACCACATCCCATGAGGTTTGATCCTGGGTCACCTTGCTGACAAGACCCATCCTCAACCGGTTGTGCTAGTGGGACTTGAAGGTTAATGTTTTTTATATTAAATTGTAAAGAAAAGTGAAATATTTATTCACCCCCCCCCCCCTCGCTCTTAGTATTTCCAACGTAATTTTACTGATGATTGAGAGGATGTGGAACTGAAGGTTCCTTCTAACTCGAGGAACCTGTTAGCCTTCCTAAATCCAACCATTTCCTCTCTATCTATACGTTTTGAAAGACAAGTAGTGACTGATAAGGTTTTTTTTCAAATTTTCTTCAAAAAAATAAATGGAAAATCCTCCACTCTCTATATCAAGGATTTGAACCTAGTGGGAGACCTAAAATAGTGCATTCAGTTCAACCTAGGCATCCTTGCAACTTCTCAATGTCTGTTATTTGAGGGGAAGCTTTTTCAATATCCTTTCCATATGATGGATTCTTTCATTTTGAGGAATGCCACCATTATAGTAATGTAAGGCTGCACAATGGAGCATTTGGCTCCAACTATCCCAATGGTTTTGTCTCTTTCAAGCATGCAGTAAAATTGAAGAATTATATCCCAGTCAATCAAATTCAAAATAGTCCACGATCCTATTTGTAGATAATATGGAACAAGTACTAACCATGGAAGTTAATCTTCTAGAGGTAAATTTGATTTTTTATGCCCTCCAATAAAAGGTTGTCATTTGTAGGTTTAATGGTTTCTAGCCCAAATATGAATCATTACACCAGTGGGCCTTTTTTCTTGGACACACAACTATGACATCTATTTATGTTAAAAATGATTCTTCATAGTTCAATTTGATACACAAGAACATTTGGAGAATGTTTTGAATGAAGGGCCATGGTTTTGGGGTAGAGTTGGGATATTCATTACTCCATGGTTCCCAGAACTTGATGCTACTAATATGGTTGTCACAACTATGTTGGTATGGTGAGACTCTGAAACCTCCCCCTTACTTTCTGGCACCCTAAGTTCCTAGAGGATATTGGAAACACTTTGGGAAAATTCAAAAAGATGGACCTAGAAAGAACATAGAAAGGACTATTTAATTTTTCCTGAATTTGTGTCGAGATGGACCTTAGAAAAGGTCTATCTGACCACATTCAACTAAAACACAAAATATTTATATGGAACCAAATTTTATATTACGGGAATACAACATTCAAATGTTGAACGTGCTTCCAAATAGGTCATTTGCAGAACACATACCCTCGGGAAAAAAGAATCCAAAAAATAAATATAGGAAGGAAAATAAGCTAAAAGGATGGTAGGTTTCATATCCACACCCCTCTGAAGAAGAAGAAATCATGGAGATCTAGGAAAATAATAAGGGGGCATTCATGACAAGAATGAAAATGCTAACCTCAATCAGAACATGGAATATTAAGTAGAAATCCAAGAATCAGAACATTAGACTGAAGTGACACACAAGGAGGATGGAATAATGGGAAAAAAGTGAGTGCATGTCTCAAAAAATTTAGATTCGGATAAAGAACATCCTCTAGAGACATTCATAAGTGAAATGGATTTGGTAACATTTGATCCCAAATATGGGGAATGGCAGCAGTTCCAGAAAAAGACAGGGAAGACTTCTACATTGTTTGATCTTCCCCATTGTATTTTTATTTTCTCTTTATTTTTTCTTTCTATTCAACACCGTATAAGCCACCCTTTATGAATTCTTATTAGCATATGAAAAATGTAATTTTTTTCCTTTTCGAAATAAAGTTATGATTGTTTTCCTTGGAAAAAAACTTATAGTGCAAATACATATACAACTCAATCATATGTCAATTGGTTAGAAAATAATTTTATTAATTAATTAATTTGAATGAAATTTTGTCACTCACTATTATATTAAATTGAAAGTTAACATTATTTTTATTACTTTTTGTTTTGATTTTTTATTTATTATTTCTTATATTCCTACTATAGATGAGTAGTTTTCTTTAGTATGTTTTTTGAATTTTTTATTTTTTTCATTATAATAAGAAATCATACAATATATCCTTATTATTAAATAAAAAAATTAAATTAAATAAATTGAACATATTTTTCTCTTTCTTTTGATGGAATACGCATCGTCAGTAAACCCTCCAAGCACTTCCATTCATTCCAAGGATGGTACTTCAAGTAAACTAGTTGTCACTAGCTCACAAAATAGAATAAAAAATAGATCAATGACTTAAAAATTATCCACTTCAAGAGGGAAACCTCCTTTACATTACATAAATGAAAAATTATTGGATGATACAAATGAAAAAACCTCCGAGTCTATATATAAGAGTCCAAAGGGTCACAATATAATCCTAGATGACATAACAATAAAAATTTAAGGGCACAACAATAACAATATTGGGCTTCTATGGGGCATAATAATAACAATATGGTGACTACATGGGTACAACAATAATAATAAGGGGGCTACACTAACAATAAAAAAAGGAGATACAATAGTATTATATGGACCTAACATGCCCCTCTCCTTCAAAAAAGTGTTGTCCTCAATGCTTGAGTAGTTTTGGATGCCTCTGTATAAAATTATCGTCCTCCCATGTCGACTCTTCAACGGGTAAGTTCTTCCACTTGATAATATACTTTGAAATTGATCGATTTCTTAGCTGTCAAGGTCTTTTTTCTGTGACTGTTTCAGGTTCCAATATAATTTTTTCTTCCTCGTCAAGTTCTGGCAATATTGTTTGAACAGGGATCTTGTCACCTATAACCCTCTTTAAGCATGAAACATGGAAAAATGGGTGCACTCGGGAAGATGCATGAAGCTCCAATTTGTATGCCATAGTACAAATATTTTTCACCACCTTGTAAGTACCATAGTACCTTGGTGATAATTTATTATCCTTATTAGCTTGCTTGAGGGACATTTGGTTGTATGGTTGTAGCCATAAAAATACCCAGTCACCTACATCAAAACTTCTTTCACTGCAATTTTGATATGTATTTTGTTTCATTCGATTCTTCCCCAAAATGAGGTTATCCTTTAAGAGTTGGAGAACTTGTTGTCAATGCTCCATGTGATATTTGACTGCTTAAACCTTAGAATTTTCTCTTAAATATGATGTGATGGACGGGATGGTGGATGATATCCATAAAGTGCCATAAATGGGGTCATTTTTTGTGTTGTATGAAAGGAAGTGTTATACCACCATTCAGCCAGAGGTAACCACTTGACCCATTGTGTTTGTTTATCAGATAAAAAGAAAAAAATATATCCTTCCAATTTTTTTTTCACTATCTCAGTTTGCACATCATATTGAGGATTATAATATGAACTATGAGCTAGTTGAGTACCCAAACAAGAAAATAATTCCGTCCAAAATTTCTAGTGAAAATGGGATTTTTTTCGCTTACAATAATCTTTGGGTTTCCATGTAGCTTTTGACTTGTTTCCATAAATGTAGTAGCAGCTGTACTAGCTTTAAATGGATGAGATAATGCACAAAAGTGTGCATACTTGGTAAGTCTATCAACTACCACCATGATGACACTCTTTTCTTGGTAAACATGTGATAAAATCCATTGAAATCTCCTCTCAATGTTGACTTGGAATAGATAAAGGTTGTAGTAGACCTGGGTCTTAATTGTCTCAAATTTATTTTGTTGGCAGACCAAAAATTCTTGCACAAACGTTTGAATATCAGATTGAAGGCCATCCCCAAAAAAATATTTCTTAACCTCGTGGTAAGTTTTTAAAAATCTTGAGTGTCCTTCGAAGGGAGAGGTGTGCAATTCCAAAAGAATCTTTGGTTTTAGTTGGGAATTCTTACAAATATAGAAGCAATCTTTGTACCATAATGAATCATTTTTTCAGCTAAATGTATCAGATGTATTTGGATCTTGGTACAAATTTTGAATGAGTGTCCACACTTCTTCATCATTCTTCCATTCCTCCCTTGCTTCATTTATCCAATATGGTTGGATAATAGAAATGGCACAAAACCTTGCTTCCGCATCCTCATCCTTTCTTGACAGTGCATCTGCAACCACATTTAGCTTCCCTTTTTTGTGGATGATTTCAAATTCATAACCCAACATCTTTGTGACCCATTTTTGTTTCTCTTCTGAAGATAGTCTTTCTTCCAAAAATTATTTAAGACTATCATGATTTTTTTTTACCTTGAAGTGTCTTCCCATTAGGTAAGTTCGTCATTTCTTTAGTGCATGTTGTATTGCAAACATTTCTTTCTCATAAATAGGTTTTTGTAAATACTTTCCTTTGATTGGGAAACTTTCAAAAGCAATGGGTCTTCCTTCTTGCATTAAAACAACACCAATTCCATTTCCTGACTCGCATCACATTTCACAATAAAGGTTTTTGTGAAGTTTCGCATAGCTAATTCCAGTGCTTGGCACATTGCCTCTTTAAGATGTTCAAAGGCCTTAGTTGCTTCTGTAGTCCAAGAAAATGCATCTTTCTTCAGTAATGTTGTTAGAGGAATTGATATTCTCCCATAATTCTTAACAAACTTGCGATAATACCCTATTAACCTAAGAAATCCTCACAGATACTTTATGGTTGTGGGGATTTTCCATTCCTTAATGGCTTTAATTTTGTTAGGGTCTACCTTAACACCCTCATGAGATACATTATGAACCAGATATTCCACCTCCTGTACTCCAAAGAAACATTTGGAGGCTTTTACATATAATTTTTTCTACTCCAATGGTTTGAGCACCCTCTCAACATGTTGAACATGGTCATTCCAAGATGTGTTGTAGATTAGTATATCATCAAAAAATACTAACACAAATTTTCTACGGAAGGGTTTAAAAATGGAATTCATCAACCCTTGAAATGTAGAAGGTGCATTGGTAAGGCCAAAATGCATGACCAAAAATTCATGATGGCCCTCATGATTTCTAACTGATGTTTTCAGAATGTCTTCTGTCTTCATTCTAATTTGATGATATCCTGAATGAAGATCCAACTTAGTGAAGTAAATTTCTCCAGGTAATTCATCCAATAATTCATCAATGACGTGAATGGGAAATTTATCTTTAATAGTGAGCTTGTTGAGCTCCCTATAATCCTGACACATGCGCCATGATCCATCCTTCTTGTGCACCAATACTATTGGAGCAGAGAAAGAAATTTGACTAGGTTGAATTATATTGACCTCTAGTATTTCTGCAATCATATTTTCAATTTCGCTCTTTTGGGAATAGGGATACCTGTAAGGCTTGATGTTTGGAGGCATTTGGGAGTCTCAAATACCTTGGAATAATTGTCCAATACTTTTTAGAGATCTAGATAAATACATGATTTCGATGTTTGAAACTCTAGTAAGCATAATTTTGAAATTACGTCTTGTTTTTCTTTCTTTAGAATATCTGTCATGCCATTAGAGCTGATTATATTTCCTGGTTTCCATGTAATACCCCTTAATTCAACTTCCTTTCCTTCCCAAAAAAAATTCAAGAAAAGTTCTTGAAAATTAAAAGTTATCGACCCCCAAGATTGTAACCATTGAACTCATAGTACCACATCAACACCACCCATTGGAATGGAAAGCATTGGGATATTCAATACATATTCTCCCATAGTTAGCTTGATATTATGGAACTTTCCAGAGCAATTTATAGTTCCTCCATTTGCAACCATCACTTGACACTCTGGTGCTGGATATAGGAAGAAATTAAATTCCTTGGCTATCTTACAATGAATAAAATTATGGGTACTACCCGAGTCAATCAACACTATTTCCTTTTTCTTCTTGATATGTCCTTCTATCTTGAGAGTTTGAGGAGTGGTAATTCCTGCCAATGCATTAAAATATATGGTCAGATTCATATCTTCTTTCTCTAAGGCTAGTTCCTGGTGTATATCCTCTTCGTTCGAATTTTCTTGTTCATTTTCTTCCTCCTTTTCACAATCTATGTAAAATAATTTCTTCATCACACTTACAACCTTTAGTGTATTTTCTATCACAACTGTAACAGATCCCTTTTGCTCTTTTTTCTTCCAACTATTGTGGTTTCAACCTTGTAGGTTGTGGATGGCTAGGAGTAGCAACACTTACATCTTTATATTTGTGAGTGGTAGACTTCCTTGTTGCCATAATTTTGCTTTCAATTTTTCTTGCCAACCTGAATTCCTTCTCCAATGTATCAGGTTCCCAAAGGTGAACCTCATGTTCGATGTTATCCTTTAAAGTCCCTATGAATACATCAATCCTATGTTTCTCTGGAATATATTTTACCCTTATATTAAATTTTTGGAAGTCCTCAATGTGCTCCATCATTGAACCCTTTTGTTTGAGATTTATCAATTGGCTAAAGAAAGTGTTGTTCTTTGTATCCTCATAATGTGCTATCATTTCCTCCGTAAAAATTGACCAAGTGATAGGTGTGTTACGAGAACAAATCCATCGATACCATACAAACTGATTTTTTTCTAAATATAAAGTTGCAATGCGTACCTATTGTGTAGGTTGCACATTATGGAGCTCAAAGTATTGCTCCATTTATAGTATCCATGTTATAGGATCCTTTCCATCAAAATTCCCCATATATATCTTTGGAATATGCTGGGTTTTTGACCCAATGTTAGAGTCTTTTAAATCATGATTAACATTTATTTTGTTCTCATCATGAGTTTCCTCTACTACCTTTTCACCATTAGGAAGCTTTTCTTGTAGAAATTTTTTCAAACCTTCCTTCAAACATTCAAGTTTTTCTTCTATACTTAGCTTCCATGTCTAACTTTAAACCATCCATGTCACCTTTTATTTCATCTTTGGTTTCTCTTTGTGAGAGCGAAGTTTGTTGCACTTGGTCCCGTAATTTTGATATATCATGTTGCAATTCTTCCTCTTCATGTGTTATAGTAGAGATTTTTTAGGGCTTAATAGGTGTATAATTCTTTTTTGGAGGCATTTTCGAATCCAATACTTATGCATATGCTTCAATATTCCCTTTAAATTACTTCAAACAAAAGTTATGCAATTTCAAAAAAAAAAAAAAAATACACACATTTTTCTTGATTTTTAGGAGGTCTATATTGAACCAACTTTATCTCTATGATTTCAGATCTTCAAGATTTGAACTTCAGTCCTGCAGTAGCCATCCGAGTCATCTTTCCAATTCTATAGGTCAGACCTTATTTGAATTCTTGAATAAAAATTATGCTCAATATCCCACAATGACCTAATTACTGACTAGTTCATTAGAGCGATTTTTTATGAATTGCCACGTGTCATTGTTTTGTCCTTCAGCTTTGAAATTGATACAAAAGAAACTAAAATCTGTGTGACTTATCCACTTTTTACAGAATTTGAATCTGATACATGAAATGGAAGTTATGACGATTTTCCCTCAGTCACCTATTTGAGATGAAATTACGGAGCCTGAAAAAACCATAATTTCCACAAATCATATCTCCAAAAATATTGTGAATCAAGGTATGAAATTGTTACAAGTCGTTCCTCAAGGTTTCATTTCAAATGGGTTTCTTTTAGTTTATGAAACTTCGTAGCAAAAAAATTATAGCGAACATTCCACCACGACCTGTTTGCAATAGCGAAACCCTGGAATCCAAAGCTCTGATACCAAATTGTATGCAACCAACTCACAAAATAGAAGAAAAGATAGATCAATGACTTAAAAATTATCCACTTTGAGGGGGAAACCTTTTTTACATTACATAAATGAACAATTCTTGGATGATACAAATGAAAAAACCTCCTTTCTATATATATAAGTCCAAAGGGTCACAATATAATCCTAGCCAGCATAACAATAATAGTGTAAGGGTACAATAATAACAATAGTGGGCTTCTATGTGTAAAATTAATAAAAATATGGGGACTACATGGGCACAACAATAACGATAAGAGGGGCACACTAACAATAACAATAAGGGGATACACTAGTATTATAGGGACCTAGCAGCATTGCACTAAATTATCAAGTGTTGTATGATAGCTAATGGTTTTTATTGTAGTGAATTATCTAATGAAAAAAATTAAGAGTGGGGTAATTAGATATCAACCAAAATGCACAACCATAGATATGTTTGTTGTGTTGAAAAATGTAACTAGTGTTGATCTTCATAATTGTATTTTTCAAAAGAAAGAAAATGATTTTTGTTATTATAAAAGAAAATTAACTTATTAAAACTTGGATTTCATGCTTGGGTCAATGGTCAATAGGTTATAGCACCCATTGTGTGCTCTCGGATATTTTTATTGAGTCAAAGTCAAAATCATCATGCAAAAGATCCTTCTTGAGCTTCTTATGTCAAAGAAGAAAAGTATGCTCCATCCTTCTAGTCGGAAAGTCGGATCTACCTATTGTTCATGTCATCCTTCAATTATAGTGAAAAACCACTATATATACCCTAGTGTTTGACCTAATTTGGAGAAGTGAAGACAAGTGATTTGATTTTCAATTTCTCAGAAACGAAGAGGATGTGAAGTAAGAAGAAGAAGAAGGTACAAGAAAACAAGAGAAGTATAATATCCTAAAGAAACCGAAAGTCTCAAGATTACAGAGGGAACTGAAAATATCAAGGCTTTATAAAAGACCAAAGTTTATTATTGTTTTAGTGTCAAGGCATAATATTAATGCAGCACTGAAGTGTAGTATTGTTGTAGTACCGATGTGTTAATTTTTCATATTGTTTTAAGTTGTTTCAATTACTTCAGCCTAATTCAATTATTCATAAAGAAATGCATCCAAGTATTAATAATGTTTCCAATCATAAATAGTAACTGAAGATAGAATAATATATGCAATGACAAAGGATACAATAGCATAACCACAAGAGACACCAGATTGGTCAAAGACCAGGGAAAAACCCCACAAGGGGAAAACCCTTTCAAATCTTCTTCTTATTAGATTGTTGTAAAATGTTTCAGCAAAGATTAAAATTAGCCCAATACATAATCTTTCAACAGAGATTTACCCAATATAAAGAGAGATTTACCCAATATAAATTAGGAATAAACTTCCAGAACCACTGTGCAGCAGAGGGGAACCTTCCAACCTTCAGACATTTGTGTTCTACTTTCAAACCCTAACTCATAATCTCAGTCGCACTCATCAAGTCATTTTGTGAGTGTTATACAGTATTTTGTCACACTCCCATTCCCATATCCTGAAGTGTCCAACTTTGTGTCGTCAATGTTGCAAGTGTCGCAAAGTGATGAAATCGGTCGCAAACAATGTGTTCATCATGAAACATGTTTGTGGGAATCAAAATAATATCCCTAAATAAATGGAAGAAAACTTGCCATTAAAATATTTTAAAAAACTTGTCAAAAACCTTGTTTTGCAAGCCCATCATGCTTACCATAATTGATGTCTCATGCTAGTAACCTTTGGCATCACACCTATCTAGCACTTCCATTGAAAATTTTATCAGGAAAATATGCGCTAGTCCTCTTCAGGTAGTTTTTCCCAAAATGGAGGATAAGCTTCTCTTACTAGAAGGCTCGAGAATGACGACATGGTTTCAGGTAGTTGATGATTGGAATTAGACCTCCCATTCCTAGCCCTAGATCCTCCTTCCATGTATATCTCCCTTGATATGTGGAACTCCTACCTATTTTCATGGATCCTTAACTCCTCTCCTTTCCTATAAATAAATTTCTCACTATCCACTAAGGGTTAGTGAAGAGATATAGGTTAGTCATAGCTAGTTAGTGAGGTTGGCATGTAGGCTGGCTAGTTGGTTGCCATCCTAGTACTAAATTGTGCCTAAATGCTACCCATTTGCAAAGGAGTAAGTGTTTAAAGGTTAAGGCTTGGAATTTGGGATCTCACCTGAAGGAGGATTCCAACATCAAGGCTTCTAGTTATATTTCTCCCTTTTTCATTCTATTAATAATACATTATGTGTTTCCTTTCCATAAATATGTCAATTATTGTCTATTTATTGTAGTGTTCCTTGATCGGATGCATAACTTGTACTAGAAACTATTATGCTTTGTATATGTGTTTTGTCTCCACTTGTTTTTCCTTGTAGGCACTCATCTACACCAATGGAGAGGATATCATGAGCGTGAGCATGGAAGAAAAAGAATAAAGGTTGACACCAAAGGCACTAGCATCAAAAAGAGGTAAGAAGTATATCCTTCTTCTTGTTTTCTAGTATAAGTTAGGAAATGTTGCATATATTTGTCTCATTTGTTACTAGATCCTCCCATAGGACTAGAGGGATTTTTTATGTCCGAAAAAAGGATTACCTACACAACAAAATTATGACTCCACTAGGGATGCACATAACCCTTTGAACCTCCTTTTGTTTTTGGTCTCTTCTACTAAGTTTAGCCAACCTCCTAGTGATCTGTAACTTTGATTGATTGTGGATCTGCATTATGAGTGGTGAGTTTTTTAAAGTGTCAAATCTAGATATTTGTTCAAATATTTTTATTGTTTCCTAAGTTTTTCTCGCCCAACACGTTTTTTCTTGAAAAAAATAGCATTTTCAACGTGAATCTTGCTGAGTACATTCGTACTTAAGACCCTATCTTCCATTGTCTGCCCACACTAGTCCAATTTCTCATCCAGTGCATTTTTCTCTGGGAAAAATAACATTGTCAGCGTGGATTTTGCTAAGTAAATTCGCAGTGAATACATTGCCATCACGGATTTGTATGCTTACCGTAGCATTGGTCTAAAAAAATGAGATTTATTAGGTTTTTTGTCAGAATATCTGGAATTTCTTGATATCTAAAGTTTTTCTCCTACTCTGTTTGCATATAATTTTGACTTATTGTTGTTAATTTCTTTGTGTTTTCCAAAAGTTTGTTCCATGTTTAAGTAATTAAAATGAACTTTGGTTGAATCTTTAGTTCTTTGGGTAATTTAATTTACTATTTTTCTTCTTTCGTGTGTTACTGATTTGTTGTTTGACAAACATTTTTAGTTCTTTTGGAAACCAGGAAAAGAAATTTCATTTTCATTTTTCAAGCCTTTGTCTCAAAGTTGATCAATACTTTTGAAACTTGCATTAGATTACATTGCACTGGAAAGTTGTTTTTAATATTTTCATTGAGCATAGATTACATTGCTTGGTGTTGAAATATGATAAGTGTATCTTCATTCATTTGAAAAGAAAAATTCATGTAGGTGAATTTTAGTGAATTAAAATTCATTTACTTCTTTTTTGTTGCATTGGAATTGTGAAATTGAAAGATCTAGTTAGGAAGCTCTTATTCGTTGCATCTTTGATTGTTGCATGAATGTTTGCACTTCTTCCCTACACTAGATAGCTTTCATTGAAAATGAAAAGAGTATTTTTTTCACATGAATTGCATCGTAGGTGTGTTCAGGTGACATCGGGTTTAAGCCTTGAAATCGAAACATAATTTAAGATCAACTTTAAAATTCATCTCGATTAACCTAAGGATCATTTGGAACATTAATGAAAAAATTTAGAGGTCTAGGCTAGAGACGTGTTCTAGCGTCGTTAAACATAGGAGTTGTCATTGTTTCCCAACATTGCATCCAGGGGTTGAAATCTCGTTCCACGTACGCAAGTGTATAGGATCATTCTTCACGTACCTTCAGGTGTATCGGATGACACTCCATGCATGAAAAGTATATCACAATGCTCTCATTGAATGGTTACGCATTAGACATGACTACTACAGACATCACTCCCACATATTTTTGAGTATATTTTAGGATTCCCCTATAGGTTTCTATCCATCCATAGTTAATCAAGTCTGCCGCCTTGTATACCGTGATACACCGAACACAACATTCGGGGATATTGGCTGTCGTACGTTAAGTCCTTGGTTCACTAAGGTGTATATCACAGTTCACAGTTCCTTGGTAACCTTTATGCCTAGATTCCCCTCTTTGATTCATTTTGTTGTTGATTTCTAAAATTAATTAATTGAACGCGGAATAACATCCCCTTCGTGGAACACCTCCTTAGTAGATCTTAGGTTGATACTAATAGAAACTTCCCTGAGTCTACCAATCAAGGAAACCCCTCTGACGGGAATCCTGGTACTTTTCCTCCTTTTTGAAATATTTTTACTTCTTATATGGAACCGTTGTCCCTTCCCGGATTTACCATTAGTCTGCCAGTTTGGTTTTTTTCGACCCCTATGGTTCTAAATGTCCAAATGTCTTCTCAACCGAGTTCTCCTCCACATGAACAACATCAACCTCATGTTGATCCTAAATTTGATGCTTTGCCTTCTTTACCTATTTTTTCTTCCTTCCATTCTTCCTCTTCGCCTCGTGAAAGTCTTGATTCTAGTAACTAGGAAGCTAAGAAGAAGAAGAAAAGGGCGAAGAGAAGAAGCAAAATAAGTAGGGGGGAAACCAAGCAACCATTGCTATAGATGCAACTAATGTGGAAAAACCTTCCAATCAGCTCTGCAAATTAATTTCCCTTGTAGGTTATGTAAGGGTGACCACCTTCTTAGAGATTGTCCTGAAATTCCCCAGGCATTAGAAGTGTGGTCCATAGGCTCAAGTCGAATTTTATTATCAGCCTATGGAGATCATGTTGGTGATAAACCCCCGACTAGCGATAGTAAGGTCCATGAGAAAAAGGGTAAAGCCAAATTTCCCTGTAATTTATGTGAAGGGAATCATACTATTAATCTTTTTCGTTATATGGATGAAGCCTAAAAAGTGTTGGAAAATCTTACAACTTCTCATCCTCGTCTTTCAGCTGGTTACTAGAAGCTTTCCCCTGATTCTCCACTAGTTGATGAATTTATTGATCGGAATTCATCCCTAGTCAAACCCACTCTCTTTGAAGGTGAATCCCATGACTTTGTTCCTAAACAACCATTGGTTGAGATAATGGTTGACCTGCTTTCACCTTTCGTTGATTGTACTTTTCCGTAAAGATTGAACTTCATACATCTCATGTTCTTCTTGTTGCTTCATATTTGAATGCACTAGAGGGAAATCCTCCCACTCCAAAGGTATAGGGGGGAATCCTCCCGTTCCCATAACACAAGGGGACAATTCTCACGTTCCCACAACACCCCCTCCAAGTAGTATGTCTACTTCTTTTGATTGGAGTTGATTGGCAGGATATCATCTTCTTTCTTACGTTCCCTTTCATATAACAATGTGGGATTATAATATACCCATACCTGACACAATTATAGATGAAGGTGAATATGTTAGTACTTTGTTCTCAACTACTTGGCAAGATTTAGGTTCTCCGCAGCTTGTGCCCGTTAACCATATTCTATTGGATTCTAATAGAGGAAATTTCAAACGTTAGGGATCCTTCCTAAGTTTCCTATTACTTTGGGAGGAAAAATTTTCTATATCCACTTGGTGGTTGTCCAAGGCCCTTTGTATTTTAACCTTGGGCATGACTATGTTTATGTCATGGCATCCCTTGTCTCTTCTCTCTTTCATGTAATGTGTTTCCAACATGAAGGAAGAATTGTGACCATTGATCAATTGTAATTCATTAGTTCTAATTTGACTCCCAATCAACGTCCCTAAATGGTCCTTATATGAAAGTGGTATCTTCCCTACCATAGGTTAATTTGGTATCTTCCATACCATAGGTTAATTATGTGGCAACCTGTTCCATGCTCATTTCTACTGATGATCTAGTCAGTGATATAGTGCATCATGTATTGGGGGCATTGGATCCTGATCTTTCCATTAGATCCCTTGATATGTGTCCCTTCCAGAATGTTGTTCTCCCATCTGATGAGAACCTCTTGGAAGCCATGACCTCTTATGATCCATCAACAAGGTGTCGGAGCATAGTTCCTTTTCTTTTCTCAATATCCTTTAAAAATGAAACAAGGTATCCGGCGTAGAGTTCATTTTCTTGTGTCAATCTCCTTAAAAAATGAAATAAGTTCTCTAGAGCACAGTTACTTTTCTTGTTTCAAGCTTGTTAAAAAATGAAACAAATTGTCGTAGCATCGCTACTTTTCTTGTGTCAATCTCGTTAAAAAATGAAATAAAGTGTTAGAGCAAAGTTCATTTTCTTGTGTCAAGCTCATTAAAAAATGAAACAAGGTGTCACAAGGATAGTTATTTTATTATGTCAACCTCATTAAAAAGTGAAACAAATCCCTATGAGGATAGTTATTTTACTGTGACAACCTTGTTAAAAAAATGAAACAAGTTTCTAAAAGGATAGTTCTTTTACTATGTTAACCTCGTTAAAAAATGAAATAGGTCCCTGGAGAAAATTTATTTTTCTTGTGTCAAGCTTGTTAAAAAATGAATCAAGGTTATCATGAGAATATTTATTTTACTGTGTCAAGATCATTAAAAAATGAAATAAATCCCCTTTCAATTCGATTTTGTGATTAGATCTCGTAAATTCCCAGTCGAGTATTTCAATTGATCTCGTATATGAACCTTCATTCCATCCATCTGTTAGTAACTAGTATTCTACTTAGGTGAATCAAATGAAGCTTGAGGGGCATGTACCTCGAATTGAATTCATTATGTTGGGGGCATGCAAACTTATTTCAATCAGAGGTTGTCTCCATTTCAATCATGTGTAAAAATGAAACCACTTCCAAGCATAATTTGTCTCCGTTTCAAGCTTTTGTAAAAATGAAACCACTCTCAAGCATAGTTTTTCCTCATGTTTCCAACCTGTGAAAACTGAAACCAATTTCAAGCATAGTTTGTCTCTGTTTCAAGCTTGTGTAAAATTGAAACCATATTCAAGGGTTCTCAAGCATAGTTTCCCATGTTTCAAGCTTGTAAAAAAAATGAAACCATTCCTATACACCTCTCGTGATTTCCATTTTGTCTGTCTCTTCTGCCAGATGAGCCTTGGTTTTTTCATTCCATCGTCACCATCTTCTTGGTCGATCCTACTCTCTCACTTGGTTTTTTTACCCTTGATCGAGGAACCATTGCGATGAGTGGTCTTGTTATCCATCATCTTCACCTTTGCGTGTTTTGATCAGTTTCATCGTGACCAAAACCAGTCGCTACCTTTATACGACTCGTTCGTCCAGGCCCGAGTCCTCTTTTAGCTCCTTTTAGACTCTCAAAATATGAAAATATTTTTGATCACTTGTCCTTTCAAGCTCATAAAATTAAATTAAAATACGTATACTCAGTATAATTTTAACCCTTTTCTGGGTTGAGATAGACTACTTACAAAAAAGGAATACCTTGGTCAAACATGGATAAGAGGTTTTCTTGAATATTTTTTTCTACCTTTTCGGATTCAAGAGAATATTTACGAAGCTGGGGGCATAAAAATTTATTTCAAGCATAGGTTGTCTCTGTTTCAAGATTGTGTAAAAATGAAACCACTTCCAAGCATAGTTTGTCTTCATTTCAAGCTTGTGTAAAAATGAAACCACTCTCAAGAATATTTTTTCGTCATGTTTCAAGCTTGTGAAAAATGAAACCAATTTAAAGCATGGTTTGCCACTGTTTCAATCTTGTGTAAAAATGAAACAATCTTCAAAGAGTTCTCAAGAATATTTTCCCATGTTTCAATATTGTAAAAAAAATGAAACCATTCCTATACACCTCTCGTGATTTCCCTTTTGGCTGCCTCTTCTGCCAGATGAGCCTTGTTTTTTTCATTCCATTGCCACCATCTCCTTGGTCGATCCTATGCTCTCACTTGGTTGTTTTACCCTTTCCTGGGGAAATGCTAGAATGAATGGCATTGTTAGCTAGCCTCTTGACCATTGCGTGTTTTGATCAATTCCATCATGACCAAAACAAGTCGTTACCCTTTATACCACTAGTTCCTCCAAGGGGAGTCCTCTTTCAGCTCTTTTTAGACTCCCAAAATATGAAATATTATCGAGCACTTGTTATTTCGAGCTCGTAAAATAAAATGCAAGTACATCTACTATGTATAAGTTTGACCATTTTCTAAACTGACATAGACTAGTTACACCAAAAGGAATACCTTAGTCAAACATGGTTAAGAGGTTCTCTTGAATATTGTTTTCTACCTTTTTGGATTCGAGAGACTATTTACGAAAAGGGACATCTGGAGTTTTTATTTTTGCCTCTTTTTCAAACTCTCTAAACATGAAAAATATGTCAAGTTTTACCTTCACTGGACTCGTTAAAATAATTAAACAGTGATGGACTTTTCAAACATGACAATACCAAGCCAATCCTTCCTAGGGCTCATTAAAAATACTAGGATGGATTCATCTGAAGGATGAACTTATAAGACAAGCATATGGTACTCTCTTCAAGATTGAGATTAAAAATAAATAGGTACTCACTAGAAAGAGTGGTGGAAAATGGAAGGAAACATATATCCTATATTTTGTGTGAAAGACAGTATGTCGCTCTTGAACATGACACTTATCTGTATCATGTGTCGGGTTTGGGAAATCCTCACTTTGTCACTTGTCTTACTGGGTTTTGGAAATCCATTTGCCTCTCATTTGATTATATATTTTCAACATGATCTTTGATCTTATTTTGAGTAAAATTCTACCAAATTTTTAAGTCATATCGCCAATATGTTTAGGAGAAGTTCCACCTCCGTTCAAACCACTTATACCTCGTTTAATTTTTTCTGCATCAATCTTGAATCACTCTTGCCAACTTTTCAAAATCATATGTTCTGTATCGATGATGTGGGAAACATTATGGCTCTCCTTTGAAAGATCACTTCCTGTCGACTCCAACTCATTATCCAATAATATGGTCTAGAAACTCCCTTTCAGTACCATGGAGCTTTCATGCCTCAATGGAAGGTTCTTCACATTCGACGATAGGTTCACATCACTGGCCTTCGATCAGATGATTCTACGAGTGTTCGACTTCAGCTTCATTTTTCCCACTCGTCTATTGTATTTTCGTACCTTGAGAGCCATCGTCCTCATTGGTGGTTTCTCTCGTGCAATTTAACGGTTTACATCATTGGCGAGTAATCAGGTGGTTTCTACCATGTTAGAATTCAACCCATTTATTCGCATGGTGATATTTGTACTTTGGTTGGATCGAGAAAAAGGTGAAGACCCTGGGTTTCATTTGATAAATCTAGACTGCATGGAGTTACTAAGTATTCATGATTGTAGACATGATCCTTTCTAGTCGAATGGTTTTGTCCATGCCATGGATCCATGTATTGTCAGATGCTTACACTTTAAGCATACCTACATCAGAGATGTCAGATATATTGTATTATTTTTTATTTGTAGGTCTCATGACGCTAGTTCTCTAATTCCTTGCCTTTTCTTTTAAATAACTTCAGCCATCACTTCTCATTTTGACTTCATGCTTTAGGGAGCATCTGTTATACAGTATTTTTCCACACCACCAGTCTCATATCCTGAAGTGTCAAACTTTGTGTCTTCAATGTTTCAAGTGTCGAAAAGTGATGAAATTTTTTGCAAACAATGTGTTCACCATGAAAATTTTTTGTGTAAATCAGAAGAATAACCCTGAATAAGTGGAATAAAACTTTCCTTGAAAAGGTTCTGAAAATATTTTCAAAAACCTTATTTGCAAGCCCAACGTGCTTCCCGTAATTGATGTATCGCACTAGTAACCTTTGTAATTACACCTGTCTATCACTTCCAGTGCAACTTTTACCAGGAAAATTTTTGTTGGTCCTCTTTAGGTAGTTTTTCCCAAAATGGAGGAGAATATTATCTTACTAGAAGGATCGAGAACGACGACGTAATCTCAGGTAGTTGATGATTGGAATGATACCTCCCATTCCTAGCCCTAGATCCTCCTTCCATGGATCTCTCCCTTGAGATGTGGAACTCCTCCCTCTTTTCATGGATCCTCAACTCCCTCTCCTTCCCTATAAATCAATTTCTCATTATACACTAAGGGTTAGTGAAGAGAGTGAGGTTAGTCATAACTAGTTAGTAAGGTTGGGTTGTAGGTTGGCTAGTTGGTTGCCATCCTAGTATTGAATTTTGCCTAAATGCTTCCCATTTGTAAAGGAGAAGAATTGTTTGAAGGTTAAGGCTTGGACTTTGGAATATCACTTGAAGGAGGCTTCCAACATCAAGGCTTTTGGTTGTATTTCTCCCTTTCTCATTCTATTAATAATACATTATGTGTTTCCTTTCCATAAATATGCCAATTATTGTCTATTTATTGTAGTTTTCCTTGATCTGGTGCGTAACTTGTACTAGAAACTATTATTCTCTGTATACGTTTGTTGTCTCCACTTGTATTTCCTTGTAGGCACTCATCTACGCCAACTTAAAGGAGATCATGATCGTGAGCATGGAAGTGAAAGAATCAAGGCTGACACCAAAGGAACCAGCATTAGAAAGAGGTAGGAAGTGTATCCTCAATTTTTTATTATATAAGTTAGGAAACGTTACATATATTTGTCTCGTTTGTTGCTAGATCCTCCCATAAGACTAGAGGGGTCGTTTCTATCTGCAGAAAGGATTTCCTGCACAACATCAAGTGACTGTGGCTTCCCGATCGCTTCCTTAGACATTGTGAGCGAGAAACTATGAATTCCTTGACGGTCTCTCAAGCATTGTATGTGAGCGACTATCGTCGAATCAAACCATATCTAATCTTAGGGCTTTGGTCGCACCCTGGGCCACTGTGTTCATGCGATTGTGGTCAGATGTTGGCTTGAGGGGTTCTGACCCAGGTTTAGAGTTTATGGATAAACCAAAAAAATCTCCAAATATTGGCCCTTTCGGCAGTGATCTTCTTGCGTACACCAAAGTATCAACTAAAGCAGTATGGGGGGGTGTTGGAACCAGGTTTCCACACCCTGAGATATAAATTAATGAAATGGTCTTAAACAAAACCCAATGTGAACTTATACAGATGCACACACAAATATATAACAAAATTACAGGGAATGCGTAGTCATTAACATAATAACACAGAAACATTGGAGGTAACATGTAATATTCCAAATCTGGAACAACTAGCAAGGCATGACGGGAAAACACATTTTCCAGTAATTGCTGCTACAGGAATTGAAACCAAGACCTGGATCCCTTAGAAAAATGTGTCTAAGTGATCAATCCAAGAGGAGGCTCTAAAGAAATCCTTCTAAGTGGGTTAAACAGATCTCTCACACTTAGATGTCCTCAAAAAGTGCTTGGTGAAGGGGTTGTTGTGGAACCCCTCCACTGCAACACCCAGCAACACTATGTTATACTTCAGTGGAAATAACACAGTGACTGAATATGTGGCTTTGGCCTTGAGCCAAGATGTGGATAAAATGAAGTTCAATCCCTCAAGAGGCCTCTCAAGAAGGAGAGGAAATCCTAAGCATGAATCCCTCATGCTAAGCAGCACTGCAACTCAGTTGAACAGCCAGAGAATGAAAATTGTCTTCCAGACCAAAATCAATATGCTCCCAGATATCTCACTATCGCTGCCTCTTCCTCCTTTTATACAAGTGAATGCCTCTTTACCATGGACCCCACACATTAGGGTTTCTTCCACAAAGAATATTCCTCCCTCTCAAACTGCGTTGTCTTCTCATGCAAGCTACACCTCTTAGGCAGCGCTGTTGACTTGGTAAAACTTGACCTTGTCCTCATGCAAATTGCCCCTTTTCACACTAGAAGGTGAAAAATAAGCTACTCCAATGATCCCTTTCACACTAGGAGGGATTGCATTCCTACTCATGGGCCTTGTACCCATTTTATTCATCTCCTACATGATATAAGAAAAATTTAATATTCTAATTTGCTGCATGCAAATTTTGGAATATTACAGTCCTCCCCTCTCAAAGATTTCTTGTCCTCAAGTAAGTGAAAGGATAGACTGAATTATTCTCTCCTTCTCTCCTTGTAGCATCCATGTATGATGATCTCCTCCGAGGAAAGTGATTCTATCTCATCAATAAAGTTCCCACATTTCTCCTCCTCAGCATGCAATTCAACTATCAAGCCATCATCATGTAAAGGTGAAATACTCAAGAGGATAACAAAGTGATGTATAGAGGTTCCCTTGAGGAATGGGATCTGAAATGTGATGGGAACTATCTTTCCCATATGGATCCTCCATCCCCAAGATATAAGCCATGCAAAATGAGTTACCTTCCAACTAGGCAACCCCTGAAAACTATCCTCCACCTTTGGCTCCAGCAAAGTAGGTGGGATGAAAATATGCATATGGTAGACAATGTAGCCTACCCCATGCCATCCATCTCTCCACTTATGATAAGTGTAGAGTGTTGGTTTTCCATGGGCTGCAATAAGTTTGCCTTCAAGTGGCAAAATGAGGACTAGACCTCCAAATATCTCTTCCCCAACGTTGCAAATCAAGCTGGCCCAAATCCTTCCATATATGATGAGTTGGAAGTCACCATCATATGGATTCCATCCAATCATATGACCCCTCTCATAAAGATAAAAATGTGCTGTTGCGGTGGTCATACAATCTCCCATGCTCCCCTTAGAACATTTAGTGAAAAATGTGTGAGGAATTTCTCCCTCAAAGGACACATCCATCCCATGTGTCTTTCTCCCAAACGTGCTCCTCATAAACACAGAAACAATAGAGCCATAGGGAGAAAAAATGAGAATCATACTTGCTGCCATATGCAACAAATGAGAAGGAAAATGGTCCCTCAAGTGCAACCAACACAACTTGACTCTCAACTGCAATAGAGACTGATAGAATAAGTGGCTTCTCAACCACTTGCCTGCTGCTCCAATCTCCTCATAAGTATGGAGGAAGTGAATCATGTAAGTTTAAAAATAAGCATGTCATCCATAACATATCTCTTCCCCAAGTCCTCCTAGGGAATGGCCATCAATCATGCTTATGGCCTCATCTAAACCATGTGGTCTAGAAAAAAGAATGCTCCTCCTTGGAGCATCATCCTGCACATGTATGGTTAAAGGATGCATACATACATCATACAAATAATCATGTAAACAATAATGAACACCCTTACCATATCTCCTGCTCATACAAGTGGAGTGGCTCATAAGTGAGTCTCCTCCCATCCTCAAAGAGAAAAGAGGTGGCTATGAAAACTCCTCCAAAGAGTTATGTCTCTCCTCCATCTCCATCTGGTCCATGCATCTCCTCATATGCTGATATATCTCCTCCTTAAAGCCCATCCAAGAATACCCCTCCATGATGGTGTGGTATGCCCTCATAGAACAAGTGGGGCTGAAAAGGAAATCCTCATAAGCTACTTGTAGCAACTTCTCCTTGAGCTTGGAAGCTCTAGGAAAGAAGATCCTACCATGATAGTAGATGACCTCATCTCTGATTGAGTAACCCTCCTCATGCACTTGGCCATCCAAAATCATACAAGTAAAAATATCCTTGGAATACTCCACCAACAACTGGGAGTTCCAATATGAATCTATCCTCCATAATGACAGTGTTGATGATCTCTCATGAAGAGCACCTATCATATGTTTATCACCCTCTTTGACACCACTCATGCCAAAGATGCAAGTTGGAAGGTTGCTAACCTTCCCCTGCTGCTTCTGCCACATCGCAGAATATGAAATGGAAGTGGGTACTGATGATGTTGAGAGAATGTTCTCCCTCTTCTTGAGTCTACCCCAGACTCCCAGTGTTGTATCAAACTCTCCCAAGGTTCCCACTCCTCTGAAATCACTGAGTGGTGCCTCAAATGATGAAGCATCCATCTTCCTATGTTGATCTAGTGGTCTCCCTGGCAACATGTCTCCATGCAATGAGACATCATCATCAAGAGATGACTGAATATATGAATGGAGAAAACTCTCCATGCTTCCACTGCACAATCCAATCACCTTCTTAGGTGCATCAACCTCCTGAAGTGGATAGGGATGTGTACTCCTCATCTCATGATGCTGGGTCTTCTCCCTACCTTCTCCTTGTGTCTCCATGGATCCACACCTCCTCAACAATGGAACATGAATTGTGCCTTGATCTCCATACATGAGATCTTGGGGACTTCCTTGTAAAGATGCAACAATCCCTCTACTTGGAGCAAGAGCTCCTCCTTCCTCTGCATGAGGCACTAGATAATATCTAGATGGAACAACGTTGTTGCCCTCAATTTCTGTAACATGCATGGGCAACCCTACAATGATTGGATCCCTTTTTTAAAAAGATATCTCCATGCTTCTTTGCTCAAAGGTGTGAGATGAAAACCTCTCTTCCGGCAAAGTATGGTGCAAGTTTTCATCCTTCCCCATGGTTCTCTGCAATGGTACTGCATTCTCATGTAAGGTTTTTGTTTGAGTTTTGTTGTTTAGCTCCACCATGTGTGTTTCATGAATCCTTCTATCAAATCTTTCCACTAATTCCTTAGTGAAACTAGCATAATATGCAATGTTTACATTTCTCAAAGAAAAGGATTCAAAGATCCACCAGGCAAAAGCCTTACCTCTCAAATGCAGTGCTACAAATTTGATGGCTTCATATTCAAGGATGTGGTGCTGCTGCAAGAAGGTATCTAGCTTCTCTACCCAAGCTTTGGATAAACATGTAGGTGAACCCTCAAAAGTAGATAGAAGAAATCTATCTTGCTACTCTCTTCCTTTCACCTTCATCTTGCAAAACTCTGAAAAACTGAGATGATCTTGGAATTTCTGAGTTTGAGACTCATAATATTTCAAGAAATCACTAAGGGTTTCCCTAGAAACCTCTTCTTCTCTTTCCATCTCTCTTACGACAATCTTGGGCATGTGACTGCGCTGTGTATAAGGATGTGTAGCTTCTTGCTCACACTCCTCAAATCTAGAGTTTGCTTTAGATTCAAACTCTCTCGGAGATTCTTCATACATCTCCCTCTATATCTTCTTGAACTCCTCATGAATAATATGTACAGATATAGGAAGAATATTTGTAATCTTATCCCCTTTTTCTTCTCCAAAAGATGGAGTCTTCTTCCTGTTTATTTCTTTGTCTCCTTCTCGATGAGAATAGGAAGTGCAAGGTTCTTCCTCTTCTTTCTGCTTATCCTCCTTGGGGAGGTTCTTCATGGATCTAAAATAAGATGAGATAAAAATTATCATGTTCAATCTTATGATCTCTTGGGCTTAGACTCACAGGCTGAGCCAAGACTATGCTCTGATACCACTATAATATTCCAAATCTGGAACAACTAGCAAGGCATGATTGGAAAACACATTTTCCAGTAATGGCTGCTACAGGAATTGAAACCAAGACCTGGATCCCTTATAAAAATGTGTCTAAGTTCTAAATCCAAGAGGAGGCTCCAAATAAATCCTTCTAGGTGGGTTAAACAGATCTCCCACACTTAGATGTCTTCAAAAAGTGCTTGGTGAAGGGACTGCAATAATACTTGAGCAAGGATTGAATACACAACATTATTTTAATGAGCCATGACACGTGAAGATGAAAATATCTGATCAATGTATAATATAGTAGCAAGAGAGTACAATGCTTTGAGGAATCACTCACTCAAGCTAGGCAATGAAAGCCTCAATAAGACATGTACATCAAATGTGACAAAAAACTGCTACATAAATATGCCCTAGCTATGACAACGCAGTTTATATGGAGACACTGCAACATATAAAATGAAAATGTAATGACATGACAATATCAGCTCAATAAATGAGGGGGAGCAAGCTCTCAACCCCTTAAAAACACTTATACAACAATAATACGCAATCCTAGGAAGGATTGGCTACAATATACATGAAAATGGAAAATCTGCAAAAATGCTGGAGTTGCTGGGTAGCAATTGCAACTCAAAAAATAACTGGAGATGGCTGAAGATGATGTGCAATCTGAAATAAACCTTCTCCAACAGATCTCTCAAGTGATAGGCTGATCCTATCCCTAAAGATATCCTCCTCCAAGATGATGGTGCAACCCCTCACTGCAAGTGTGCACTGAAATAACGCAGTATGGAGACTGGACTGCTTTGTATATGATGGGAGATGCTTGGCCTTGATGCCAAGATATGAAAATCAGCTCTGAAACCTTCCTTACTAACCTTCCCAAGCAATAGAGACTCCCTCCTTTGAAATATGAGACAATGAATGGTGTTGTGGAACCCCCCCACTATAACACCCAGCAACACTACATTATACTTCAGCAGAAATAATGTAGTGACTGAATATGTGGCTTTGGCCTTGAGCCAAGATGTGGATAAAATGAAGTGCAATCCTTCAAGAGGCCTTTCAAGAAGGAGAGGAAATCCTAAGCAGGAATCCCTCGTGCTAAGCAGCACTGCAACTCAGCTGAACAGCCGGAGAATGCAAATAGTCTTCCAAACCAAAATCAATATGCTCCCAGATATCTCACTATGGCTGCCTCTTCCTCATTTTATACAAGTGAATGCCTCTTTGCCATGGACCCCACACATTAGGGTTTCTTCCACAAAGAATATTCCTCCCTCTCAAACTGCGTTGTCTTCTCATGCAAGCTACACCTCTTAGGCAGCGTTGTTGACTTGGTCAAACTTGACCTTGTCCTCATGCAAATTGCCCCTTTTCACACTGGAAGGTGTAAAATAAGCTACTTCAATGATCCCTTTCACACTATGAGGGATTTTCTTCCTACTCATGGGCCTTGTACCCATTTTATTTATCTCCTAGATGATATAAGAAAAATTTAATATTCCAATTTGCTGCATGCAAATTTTGGAATATTACATAACAAGACAAAACCAGATCTAGATCTTAACCAATGTGAATACTAAAACAGATATATTAATCATCAATAATCATGCATAATCATATCAGATATCTTTGCACAATCATCAATAAGTAAGATAGAGAATTTGATATTAATATAGCATAAACAGTAAACAATTCAGATGTGTAACATAGTAAACTTCACCAAAACTGTCCTTTCTATTAGCTTCAAATCTGTCAAGCAATAAATCAACTATTCTTAGAAAAACCCTTACAAAACCCTTCCACGCACACAGCCAGGACTAGGTCTTCGCACACACAGCTAGTAGGAGCCTCTTAACCCAACCCAACAACCCTTACAAACACATAAACTTATCGGAACATCAATATCATGAACTTACTTATAACTACTTATCTTCGACACAATCCATCTATTTATATACTCCTAGTGCGCAGATACTATGGTCTCAAACCATGGTTTGAGGTCCACAGTTTACCCTTAAGCCCATTTACATCAAAATTGGGGACATTGACCCACCCCAAAGCCCCTTGACTCTATTTTCTCAGCGCACACATACAAAATTATACAAAAATGTCTTCGGAACTTGTGCCTCAGGGGACCCCGCTCCAACAGGCCCCCAACACAAACATGTGACTCATCCCGAGTCACTGAGGCGCGCGCTCATTAGTCTTAGCCTGAAGTGTTTTGAAAGAAGTTTTGAGGGGGAGCACTAACTCTATAATTTTTGTTGTTGCACTCTACGCTTGTTGAACCATATTTTTGGTAGTAAGCCCTTCAGCGGTCATCCCTATGTTGCGTTGAGTCTACTGAATGATTTTCAAAATGTTGTCTAGCATCTATGATAATTGAAACACTTCTTCTGCCCATGGTTGCATGTGCTCCTTCATTACATGTTCCTTCTGGTGCAAGTCTATAATCTCGGTTGGAATTGTTCTGCACTCTTCGAGACGAGCGAGGCGTTGTGTGAGGATCAATGTGGGTGCCACTGTTCGGATTTATTTGAATTGCTTCTCTTTCTGGTTGAGGGCATCACGCAGCTCTTGTACTACCATATAATTTTGGACAGAGGCCCAAATATCCATGGTCTCATTCAATAAACTATCACACTGGGTGATCGCAGCAGCAATATTGTCCCTTGCATGTTTCACTTCCACTGCTCTCTTTGTGTGAATCTCTCGTGGTGTCTCTGGCTGCAATTTTGTCTGGAGGTCCACGATCTGCTACTCATACTCTTTTCGGATTGTTTTCACTTCCATGTGCATTTATTTTATTGCAACAGCCAATCCTTCTATTTTTTCAACAGGTGCAGCTGTAGCTAGGACAGCTGGAATTTCTCGGCACACTTGGTTGGTTTTAGCCTCCAGCGCAGCGCGTTGTGCTTCTGCTTCTCTACAAGCTGCTCCTACTTGTTTCTATTGTTGGTGTGCTTGCGTGGCCTATTGCTATGCATCCCTTGTCTTTGTCTATGTGTTCACCTCTCTGTATTGAAGCTCATCTGTAATTACTGAATGGAGAAGATGTAATTTACCTGTAGGTAACAAAGAGAGATTAACATGCACATCACCTGTACCACTGAACTGGACATGTTGGTTAGCGTCTATCTGGATTTCCGGTAGGGGGATGTGGACAAAGCATGCATCCCTTGATATTGGTAGAGCAACATCCAATGGTTGCGCGCTCATTACTAGTGTGTTGGTCTGGCTCACCTGAATCACACTCTCTTGAATCTAGCTCGCCTGAACTTTTAGCTCCTACAATCCAAATTGTACAATTTCAAGCGCATACTTATATTGAAATTCCATGTCTTTCCAACAATCCTTTATCGCAGACATGACAGTGTTCGCTATTTCATTGAGGTCATCCTCTGTCAGCGTCAGAACCTCCTTCCTTGCCTTCTTGGATCCTTTCTACTTATTGCGCGAGCCACCAATGGCCTGAGAGCCGTGCTTAGTTCCTTTGGATGTATCAACTTCTCTGGTCTCTTTAGGCGTGGAACCATTTTTCTCAAGCACTGTTGTTGTTTTGACAGTTTCTCTAGTTGTAGTAGGGGTTGGTTCCTTCTCTGTGGATTTTTCGGTGACCTTCTATGTCATTGTTACTGGAATTGTCTCTTTAGGTTTTTCAGTGGATTTCTCTGTAGATTTTCATGTCGAAGTGCACTGCTTCGTCGAGGTAGATGGTGTCAACCAGGATGGCGGTCACTCTAGTGTTACGCACACTAAATCATCCTCTGTTACCAAATATGGTAGCTCTTACCATATGCCCTCGACAACGCCATTTGCGTAGATATGAATATTATGGAACATAGCCTTGAAATTTGCTACCATTTTGTATTGATCATATAGGATGGGTGATAGTTGAGGCTTTGACTGCACTGCTTGGTTCAAGGTGGCATCATAAAAAACCCAAAATATTTTATTTTCTTTCACACGCACTGGGTCCCAAGAGTTCCATAGTGTTACGTAGTGCAGCTTCGCACACTTTTTCCTCAATGTCGGGGAACTGTGTATCTTCAAGGTTTCTCCATCCAATTAGCACAATTAGTAATAGGAGCCAAGCATATTGGAAGGGCTTGCCTTCCTCCTACACTTCATGCACATTATTTAATAATTCGTTGCACAGGTACATGCACCAGTTGTAAATAACACCTTGTTCACAGTGTCCTACAAGCACAATCACATGCGCAGGCACCTCTTTGGGTTTGCACTTATGTATCATCTTGCAGGCCAAGATCAGCGTACCAATATGTACTATGGGGTCATTAATTTCCTCCACAACGAACCCCCAGGCCTTGCACATGACATTATATTTATTCTTTATTTGGTCTACAACCACTTTCTCTTGCGGTTTACCACAAAAATTAGCGATAGGGTCCACCCCTTTAGCAGGAAGACCTGTGATTCTATGGATTAAGTATGCATCAATAGGGATGTGTTCTCCCAACCAGAGCATGCCATCATGGATCAAGGATAAAAATTTTTGAATGCAAATATCATTGATGGGGTTGCACCAAAAATGAGGGATCTCCAGAAAATTAAGCAAGTATTCCTTGTGCAGACCTAACACCCCCCTCTTTGGATCGAGGCGCACCATGCCTCCTTCATAGGTAACCTGATAATTATGGCGTGAGCTCAAGGAACTTCTTGACATATGCGATGTCCTAGTCATCAAACCTCAGCTGTGGAATCTTCGTGAGCATGTCCCCTTCCATTGGAACATTATTAGGGATGAGAGGGACTTGGATGTTTGAGCGCACCTTATCCAATTCCTTAGGTGCCTTTAAAGTGGGTTTTCACGGTGCGATGTAGCTTGGAAACCGTGAGAATAAGGCTATTTCAGCTACCTCCTCATCATCTTCTTCAATATTTTATGGAACTTCTGCCATGGGCCTTTTCAATTTCTTTCCCACTAAATGGCGCGGTCCTGGGGTCTTCTCGCGGGGAGATCAATGTGTTCCATAGGATTTCCCCTTCTTCGTCTTAGACAGTGCAGGTGTTTCCACAATAAGCACTTTAGGTGTAGTAGGGTCATCACTCATTCTTGTGGCAGTCATCTCGCCAAGAATTGTGTACCCTAGCCCTACTCGATGCAATGCGTCCTCAAACCCTGGATCCAAACCAGACATAGACACAAGAAATGCAATGGCAAACAAAGAGCTCAAAGCACAAAAATCACTTATAATGCAAAGGGAATTATTGCAACCCCATAGGTCATATTTATACTTGTGGGGCACACTAGTACATTTGGCAGAAATTTCGACACTTGGTTCCGACACTTTTGACCAAATGTCGGAAATTTCCCCAAATTTTTTCAATCCCGCCCAAAACCGTCGCTATACCGACGTCTAGAGAAATGTGTCGCAATACCGACACTTAGATAAAGTCTCACAATTGCGACATTTGGAGGAAGATGTCGCAATTACGACAATATGCCCCAAAGCATCGCTATTGAGATGGCTACCTCCAAACGTTGCAATTGTGACACAATGTCTAAGTGTCACAATTGCGACGTTTGGAGGCAGCCGTCGCAATAGCAACACTTTGTTTGCGACACAATGTCTAACTATCGCAATTGCGACGTTTGGAGGAAACCGTACAATAGTGACGCTCCGGCCGTCGTCGGTATAACGACACTTATATGCAATAAACGACAGTTATATGCCTTTGCAAAAATGGTCGGCTTACAGAGCAACGCGAGGAGTAGTTAATGGAGGCACCTTTGCGATTGCGCATAATATGGAGAGAAAATAGTAATAATGAGAGAGGATCCTTTAATTGCGTCTTTGATTTGTGAAGGTATGGATTATCCAGCCTACAATTCTATGCTGTCGAGAAATACTCGCAATCCTCTGGAAAGAAGACTGTTGTGAAGATGCTTGGCGAAGAAACGGACATCGGGTTCACGACTGTTGATGAACACATCGTAGTCCGGCAAAGAAGGCACCAAGGAGGGTATTCTCAGTGAATGAGGGATGTTGAAATATTAATTTCAACTACCCTGTCCTCTGGCCGCTTTCTAAATCTGTTTGAATGGCTTTGTCAAATAGCCGCTTTCTAAAACTGATGAACAATCAATTTTGGTTTTGAAATCACAGTCCCTGCACACTTAAAAACAGAGCATTGTATTGTTTTGGAAACAGAGAAATTTAATAGTAAACGCGGGAGATTTTAATTCAGAAGAACGTGGTCCCACAGACCACAGACCAAGTCATCCATCCACGTGGAAGCAGGCGATTCGATCGCGTTATTTTTTGGCCCACCTGCATTGTGGAATTCTGGACCCGAAACATTATAGGGCGGAATTAATTTGATTTTTGCATCACAGTTTTCCTCCATACGCAAAGCCAAAAAACGGACCCGAATTTTTATATGGCGTATTCTATGAAGTTTTCGCGTCACAAATTAGGGTGACATCAGCAGGCTATTTTGGAACGCGAATTTGTGATTGAAATCGGGTTTATTTTTTTTGAAGTCCGGATGTATGATATAGTTTTATTAATATTTTGTTATAAGTTTTGTTTCACCGCCCGATAGTTATTTAAACCATTGGCTCATATATAACATATGCGCAAATATTTCACTTTGGGCATTTGTAATGTGGGCCCCGAATACTTTAAATAGGTACATATACATTAGACAATTTAAAATTTTTGAGGATTGCACCCCCGGTGCAATTGTTTGTTTATAAGATTATATGATACATGTGAGATAAAGGTTTATTATTTATCATATATAAATAAATTTTATCAATATTGGACATTTACACTTTTATGAGGTGATATTATAAGTAATTCATAAATATCTCTTTTTAATCCTCATTTTACTCCATGAATATGTTTGGAAATGAAATTTCAATAGATTAATTTTCTCCTAACCTATGTATCATCAATATTGTACATTTACATTCTTAATTATGAGGTGATGTTATAGTTAAATCCATGAATATCTCCTTTTAATCTGCATTTTACTCCATAAATATGTTTGGAAATGAAATTTCAATAGATTAATTTTCTTGCTATTATATGTTTTACGAAGATATGGTAAGGAATTCTCTCTTGTTCTTCTTAGAAATAATTATATATAATTTTTTTTTTTCAAAATAGATTAAAAAATTATATGAGAAAAATTATTAATTCATCAATATGTGTGTGTGTGTGTGTGTTGTGAGGAATTATTTCATAGTTCAACTTAATGGTTCTGTTATCACTCAGGTTTTCCTTGAAGTTGTAAGAAAAGGAAAGTATACCCGAGGTAACCACAAACCAATCTTTAGATGCAGAATCTAGCCAATCTGCATCCAGAGAGGGCTCTCTCTTTATAATTTATCTTTGTTCTTAGAAATTTTCAGGCTAGTTATAAATCCAAGAGTTTGTTTGAAAATGAATGGTGGAATCCGCTAACTAAGGGCAAGGTTGAAGATTTTCAGTCCATTGGGCTATGGAGTCAAAGGATGGCTTTACTGGATTTCTATTCTACACACAAGATGGCTTTGCAGGGCAAGATAACCAGACAGAGAACAATCCTTAAAATTTAAAGTGGATGGGATGATTTTGAAGGGATGAAAGGCAGCTAAGAATCTTTCACCATGTTCAAAAGAAAGAAATGAAATGACTACAAACAAAGAGCAATGAAGAATTCTTTATTATAGTAATCAAAATGTTTAAATTAGCGAAGCAAGAGAAATTAAGAATTCATTGCTTATAACTAATTTAGAGGAAAACATTTAGAATAATCACAACTGAAATCAGAGTACAAACAAGTAAATTCTGATTTATTCTTTTATTTCAATTATTCAGAAGTGAACACAATGATAATATAAACAGATATAAAACTTAAGACATAGGATAGAAAGACTTATTGAACTAGAGTCTGACACATGAATCCTGCAAAAAGTCCTGAGCTTCAAAGTATCATCGAGCAAGCCACAAGTAAATTTCTCCAAAGCACTTTTATTCCAAAAACATCAATTTCACAGCAAAGTAGTAGAATCCACCCTCAATACTCTCTTTGAGGGTTTATTTATACAAAAAATAATTGAAAAAATCTCACACTAACCTAGCCAATAATTGTGGGTGACTAATGAGTAAGTTACAATAAAAAGGAGACAAATGGTCTCATAAATAGGACAAAAAAGTAATTGCTGGTGTGTTGTTTCCCGCTTTTGAGGACGTGCTGGAGGCAGGTGCTATAATAGGGCTCGATGTTGTCCCTTGGAGTAATTTCTTTGATTGTTTGATACTATTTGTCATTACAGATACTCTTTAACCTGTTTGACTGATACTCTTTAATCTGTTCTTACTATTTATCCTTTTTATGAATAGTAAAAAGATAAAATTCTCAACCTGAAGATAAATTTCATAAAATTTCCAATAAGTCATTCCACCATTGATCTTGTGCTATTACGGTTCTTTTAAGTTTCCTCAACGTTTCATCAGCCTCTGTGAGTTTGTAAAAAGTGGGCTGATCAGGGAACAAATACTTTATTTCATGTTCGAGATGAAATAAATTCTTCAACCTGTCATAGAGATTTCTTCCTGTTGGCAACGTTGCTTCTGGCATACTGATAGAATGAGCAGCTGAATTATGAGCATGGATATCTATTTTCTTGACATAGGTTTCCAAGTCCATTATCTGGTCCTCTGAGAGCATAGGACTGGGTAACCCACTGTCCAACAAAACCTGAAATTTTCCTCTGAAAGTATTAATATCAGCCAAAATATCTGAGCACTTCCTTTCCAAATTCTACATAAAAGTTCTTTTGATGAAAACTCTTTTTATCTCCAAAATGGTGCCGGTCCTGTCCTCAATTCATAATACTGCAAGCTGTTGCTTAGTTCAGGTGTTCAAAAATTGAATAAGTTGATTGGCCTGCTCAGGTCTACCTCTTATTTCATCTCTTGTTCTGTTTATTTCTTCCTGAGCTACTTTAATCAAGTCATTTTGTTCAAAAATTGCTTGAACAGAGGGCCAAATACTTTTTATTAACTCAATTATATTACCCCAAAGAATTTCATTTATTTCCCTTAAAGGCTTTTCTAATGAAAGATCTTTTTCTAAAGCCTTAACTAATCTTTCCAACCTTTTAATTTCCCTGGTATTATCAGCAACTGTCTTCTTAGATGTATCATATTTCTGCTCCAAATTTTCTAACTGCAATTTTGTGGTTTGAAGTTCTGTGACTCTTAGTTTTAAACTTTCCATTTGCTTTGTCAACTCATCAGAACTTAAACCAGAAGTGTTTACCTGCGCTGGCTCTGTTTGTTGCTTTGTTGTTGTAGTACCTGTGGTTGTAGTAGCTTCTGCGGTGGATGCCTGCATGATAGCTTCCTTTTCCTGTAAAGCTTGTTCCAATCCTTTCTCTGTTTCACCCAGTCGCTCAGTCATCTTTAAGAGCAACTCCATTATCTCTTCTTGTGAATTCCCCTTCAAAACTTCTTGGGTCTGGGGATGCCTTGAGGCTGGAAATTTCAGCTGCTTTCTCAGTGCAGCTATGTCATCATCTTTCTTCTTAATCAGTGCCTCAATGCTTTTAATATCTTTGGGGTTGTGACCCAAGCTGATGATTATGTCTTCCAGAGACTTTATTCTGTTATCTTTGGCCTGAGAAGAGGCCTTTTCAATTTGCAATTGGGTGCTTGTGTTATTTAAAGAATCTTGCAGCCTTAGGGATACCATGGCCTTATCAGTAAGAGTGGAATACACCATTTCCCCAGTTTTTTTATGCAGCTCTATCTGGTCCAAAGGATGAATGTCCTTTGCCAGGACCTCAAAATTTGTTCTAATATAATCAGTTGTTGACATGGGTTTTGGCACCTTTGACTTGAAGTGGCTCATCATCATTTTTCCTTGTGAAATGTCAAATGCTGACATTAACCTTTCCTGATTATGTGGAGCCATTTTCAAATATTGATCATATACTTTCATTCTCAATGGATCATTCTTTGCCTTTATATTAATGAAGGTTCTTTTTATATCCCCTGTATCTGTTTTTGGTGGTCTAAAAGAGGATACTTCAGTACTCAACTGCTTTTGCAAATATTTTCCTTTCTGGCCTGTGTTTGCTTCACTAACTGTGCCAGTTAGTTGACTGTCTTCCCTTCCATCATCAAACATTTCATCAATGATTTCCACATCTGGAAGTGGATCTGGTTTCTGTTTTTTGGCTTGATGTATCTCTGAGGACTGTTTGGGAGGAGTAGTATCTGGAACATGCCTTTTCTTGCTCATTTCTACATTGGATAGAGTTTGTAATCCTGAAATTTTAGGATGATTTACTTGAATGGGAGAAACTTGTGTTTGATCAAGTGCTCTGGAGGTTTGAGGCTTCTCTGCCATGACTAAAGTTTCGATGACCTGTATCTCAGGTTCCTTTCCTTTGCCTTTTGACTCTGCTGCAACTGATGAACTGCCTTCTTGTAATCTCTGCTGTAGATTTACTGATGAAGAAGTGCCTATGTGAGGTACCTGCACTTGACCATAAGATTCTAGGTCATACTTCTTCTCAAGATCTTTCATAATTTTGTTCATTTTGTCTTCTTCACTTTCTTCTTCAACTAGTGTTTCTTCAACCCATTCATCTTGGTTGGCGTATTGTTCTATTTCAGGAATCTTGTGGTGTATGTAAGGGGATGATTTGTTCTTTATTCTCTTTTCACAGATAAAACCAAATGGATCATAAGGAACCCAACGTAAACTTCTTTGGAACTTGCAATGGTTTTGTAGTATAATTTCTGCTTCTCGCTCAACATCCCTAGAGTTGCATATGTAGGGACCTAATTGACTTTTAATCCTGAGTTGGGCTTTCTTTTTCACACTACAAAAATGAATCACATCTGAATTATTCATCTACCTGAAGTATTCCAAGGCAAAAAGTCTCATGGGCACATATCTTGGCAACTTGAATGGATGTAATTCACATCCATAGATTCTGATGACTGAATGGTTTTGATATAAATACTAATCTCCAACTTTATAAGTCCTTGAAAGCTGCAAGGTCTTCTTGATTTCATTACTGAGCCTTGGAGGAGGGATTCCTGTCAACAAGGTAGTTGCAGGATATACAAAAAGATCGATGAACTCAGTCTAGGAATATGGAGAATCATAGGAAGAATGAATTATGGGAGACCAAAATATAACTGACCTAGGGTTTCCCTTGGCATCAAGATTTTTAACAGGGAAAGGGAACTTCTCTGATTGATAAAAGATAATGAGATGATAAATAACTGAGGCATATTTAAAAACTTTCTCATCATCTAGCCTCATGAACTGGTCATGGATCTTATTGGCTATGAAAGAGGCAAAGTCATATTTAACTTCAGGAGGTTGCCCAGGAGTAAAGACAGACAGCAAAACCAGGGTTATTTCATCAACACATTCACTTGTATTGAAACCCAAGATAAAAGATATCATATTTAGGATGAGCCTTCCTAATTTAATAAAATAATAAAAACCATAGGGAGGAGGTCCCTTAGGTTGATGTTCAGGCAACATAAAATTCTGGCAAATGGACTCCAATTTTTCTGGGGTCAATTGATTAGACTTTTCAATCAATTCTTCCATAGACAAAGGTGCTAGTTCTTGATCTGGTTCAAAATGTAGCATTGCATTGATAGCCTGGGGAGTAATGGGAAAAATAACACTATGGTCAGGGGATATTATAGCTCTTTGAGTGGGATCATAGTTAGAATGGCAATAGTGGATAATTTCTGGGAAAGTAATGACTGAGGGGATGAGATATCTCGGGAGATTGGATTCCCACAACCCAATGACATCTTGCCCCTTCGAAAAATCGTCTCTGCAGCGACAATAACTCAGAAGGGGGCTTTCATCAAAATGCAAGTCTTTAATCTGAAAATCTTTATCCACTAAGGGCAAATATTCTAACTCTCTATGGGGGGCATTCAGTGGAGTCACATTCAAGGCTGCCGGGGCTTCCATTTTGGTTCTTGTGGGTCCAAAATGGAAGTTTCTGGGTTTTCTTCATAGGTCGGGCGTGATTTCAGTTTAAATGAAGGAAATTAGCACAATTGCAGTTTCAGGGGAACAATTCACAGTTTTAAACCTCAGGGAATGATCTTAGCGATAAAATTTGATCACTAATCCAGTGGAAATCAAGGAAAACAGACTTTCTTTTGAAGTTCGAAGCACTATAGGATAAATACCTGTTCTTGGAGGCAAACTGGGTTTTAACAGGTATCAGGTGGTAGCACGAGGATGCTTGAACACTCGTCCGGCGGAATTCTGGAGCGAAATCGGATAGAACAGTAGATTTCAGTGAAATTTTGAATTTTGTAGCAGAAGGTGCAGTCGCTTTCGAATAACGAAAATGACATAAAAAACATGAAAATTTGTTTTATTTCCAAGTTAAAAGGGATTTTTTTTTTTTCGAGGACTGACGTCATCGATGTACGGGCTGACGTGTGGCAGGGGTAGGGCGGTAAGCGGTAATCCCCGCACCGCTTATGGACAAGAGTGGTATTAAACAAGTGGGCAGCGATTCCATTGGAGCATTGACACGTGGACGGAGGACTAGTCCAATACCACCAAGCCCCCGCGCGTTAATGCTCTGACAAGGGACGGCTAGCGGAATTGATGTGGAGCGTTGATCTTTGGAGGGGGAGATCGGATGGTGGAAGGGACGGGGAGATGGTGGGGGTTTATCGTGCGGGCCCGGCGAGGTTTTAAACGCGTTTAACTTTATTAAGTATCCCGGGGGGCGTCTAATAGGCGGAAAGTTTGGTTATTAACTAATTCTGATAATTAATTAATCCCATGGTATAATGGAAATATGGGTCGCGGTGGGGTTTCGATTGTGGTCGAAGCGTCGGGTGGGATGCCAAGTGGATGGGCCACGGTGGCATGGGGGCTTTTCCGAAGTTTTGGTTTTAAAAATAAAACTTTGGGTTTATTCTTTTTGTGTTAAACATATATATCATATGTTTAAAGCTTTTCTCATATATGTTTTTTTTATTATATGATAAATTAATCAATGTAATTAACTTATCATAGGGGCGGGAGTACTATATAATGATATATTTTAACCAAAGGGCGCATATAATGTGGGTTTTTGATGATTAATTGGGAAATAAATACTTTGGCTAAACTTTATAATAAGATGGGTTTTTTGGATATTTATATAAAAGGAGTTATATACTTAGGATAAAGAATTTTCACTAGGGATTTAATAACTAGAGTTAAACATTAATATGACAAAGGGACAAGGGAACTCAAAATACTTTGCACATCTAAGAAAGTGACAATTTCTGAAGTAAATTACAATATATCATCTTCAACACTTAAACTTAGAATAGTAAGTTATTTTGAGGGATTTTTATGGAAGTTTGCATGATTTTCCTAAGCAAAATGGGATTTTACTTAGGAAAATATTGAAAGTGAATGATAATGGATAACTTCAAGTACTTAGGTCTTTTTGATCATCAGGTCGAGGGTCCGGTCCCTCCAAAATTCAAGGAAATTCCTTGAGCCCTTTTGATCTCCAAATACCTTAGCACTTTGGGGAAATTAGTAAAAACTTAGGGAAAAAGTGATGTGGGAAGTTAATGATTTTGACTTTGCTTTCTGTGAATTCTTCAGTGCATTTTCTACTTGAGTACTTGTGATGAAAGTAAAGGACTAACACATTTAACAACATCATTCATCACATGAAAGTTTTGCAACACCATCTACCTACCCTATCTACTTGACACTACCATTTTCTCTTCTTTATTAGGGTGCATTTGGACTTGCAAAACCCTTATCAATCTTCTTTTCTTTTACATGACAAATCTATCTAATTCTACCCTTATTACATCCAAGGGCTCAGATTAAACTGTTGAGCACCTTTTATTAACTCTACCTATCTACTTATCTGCCAAGATTAAACTGTTTGGTCAGATACTTATTCTCTATTCTACAACATGAAATTGAAAATGAATGAGTCAAGTTTAAACAGTTTGACTCTTCATAAATTGTGGCAAAAGTTTGACAAGCTGCACACAATTGCTTTATTACAAAAATGAAATAGTAGTGGCATTTGGATTTGCATACTTTCCTTGGTCTATTTTTTGCTTGGGGTTCATTTCTTTCACTTTTTTTCACCATTTTATTCTTTTTACCCTTTGATTTTCCTTTTAGGGTATACCCTCTTTACATTTTTTTAAATTATTTGATTTTTTGGTTTTTCAAGAATATGGAACACCTTTGCTCAAGAAAAAGGTTTGAACATATTCCATAGTTCAATCAAGACAATCATGAAAAATGACACCTATTGGTATAGGAGTCTAACAGGTTCATTATATAATCATGTGATCATCACCAATGATATATCTTAAAAAGAAACTAAAAAGCCATGTGTACAAAATCGATGTATACTCTAGAGAGTGGTTCTCATATCACTATGTAAATTACTAAATTGTTGTATGCTACTTCAACAAAATTATAAGATAAACTGTAATACACATCATATATGCACCATAACAATTGGTGCAGGGTAAAACCCTCTTACCACACCTTTGTACTCGATCCAATTTTCTCTGTCAACTCTTCTAGCTGTGGGAGTTTCCTCCAAGGATCATAATACCCCCAAGGCCTGTTATCACCCTAGTAATTATCAGGTTGTGGGATAGGGATTTTTGTAGTTAAGAACACCAGGGGTAACCAAGAACCGCTTTGGGAATTCAAGATCTAGCCTTCTTGAACTCTAGAGATGGATCTCTCCGTATGATTTAGCTTTGTTTTAGTAATAGATATTAGGCTAGCTATGATTGTGTATTTGGGTTTGATTTTAAAATATTGGTGGGAATAAAGAGATTTCAAGGTAAACCAGAAGGATCTACTAGAATATTGGGCAATGGAGTCAACTCTCTAGGCAAGAAGAACTAAGAAATAAGGCTCAGAGATGCAAATGTGCTAAGGGCAATATAGGTGACCTTCTAAGGCTATGTATAGGCTTGATTTGATGGATTGGATGGAATCTGAGCAAAAGGGCACTTAAGAATCCTTAAGCTACAGATAAGAAGATTGAAGAAGGGGATCTAACTGGGAACCGTATAACTGCCCATAAGGTTTTACGAACAGGCTATTACTGGCCTACCATCTTTAAGGATGCCAAAAAATTCATGCAGGCCTGTGATAACTGCCAAAGGGTAGGACGCCCTGGGCAGTCTGATGAAATTCCTTTGAACCCTCAACTAGTGATTGAACCATTTGAATGTTGGGCACTTGACTTTGTTGGCCCTATTAGTCCTCCCTCAAACCAAAAAACATACATCCTCGTTGCAACCGAATATGTCACTAAGTTAGTCGAAGCAGAGGCACTTTCAAAATATATAGAGGACTCTGTAGTACAGTTTCTTTTCCAAATATTTGTGCGCTATGGTCTCCCAAGGGAAATAGTCACAGATGGAGGACCACAATTTGTAGGTAATAAATTAGCTGAAACATTGCAAAACTACCACATTCAGCACAAGATTACAACTCCATATCACCCACAAGCAAATGGCCAAGTAGAGAGCACGAACAAAGTAGAAAACATTAAAATGCCAACAAGTTTCGAAACAGGGAGCTTATTATCACTAATCATGTTTAATTTTTCCTTAGTTGATCATTATAGACTAGAAAAACATAATATGAATGAATGTAAACTTTAAAGAAATACATTGAAAACAAGGAAAGAAATGAGACTTATCTTGTCACCACGAGAATCCTTAGCTATGATGTCTCTGATCTCTTTCCAGTTTGCTGCTTTCACTAATTGACTCACCAACTTCAATATAACCAACAAATAAGACTATAGTTGTCTTGAGAGATTTTATTCACACTGAATACTTCAAATTTTGAAGTATTTGTACAAAAAAATGTTTACAAAATATCTCAGGAATTGAGATAATGTTTTAATAAAAAATAGGAAAGAAAACTTAAAAAGAGGGACAGCTGCAAAACAGTTTGCAAGCTGTTACCTTTTTACAAGCAAAAATAGAATTGATTATTCTAATTTGAACTGATTGTTGTTGTGCACTTTAACCCTGTATTTTTACCATTTGAGGTAACAGTAAAAATGAATTTCCAAGTGAATTTCCTGTTTTTTATCCATTAAATTCACAGCAGATCTGTGAATTCTTGCCACTTTTCTGCAGAGGGGATCTTCATAGTCTTCAATTTTTTGTAACTTTCATCTGCCTCTGTATACTTGGCAAAGTTAGGCTTGATAGTAAACATATGCCTGATCTCATTATCTAAAAAGAACATATTTTAAAAATACTAAAGAAGTATGTTGCCTGTTGGTGATCCTTGAGGCAGTTGTTGTCTGGCTTGCTCTTTTGCATGATTTCTGATTTTTAGATCATAATATTTCTAAGGCATTAACTTGTCATTCAATGTGTGAATATCAGGCAAACCTGCTTCTGACAATGTTTTGTATTTGGCTAAAAATCTTGAGATGGATAAATTCATGTCTTTACACCGGTCCTCTAGATTACTCATTATGTTTCTTTTGTTCAGGACCTTTTTGATTTGAAGAATGGTTTCTGTTCTATCAACAATTTTCAATTCTTCCAACTCTACCCTGGTTTTACTGTTTAAAAAAGCTATGAGTTGGATTGCTTGGGCTGGTTTATTGTCAATTTCCCTCTTAGACTTGTCAATATCTGCACTAGCAACTTGAAGTAACTCCCTCTGTTCATAAATTATCTGAATTGAAGGCCATTGAGAATGAATGCCTTCAATAATTTTGGTCCATAAATGATTTTTTATATAGGCCACTTGAACTGTAATATTTACTTGTGCTTGTAGAATCTTTACCTGTTCTTGTAGTTGATCAGCCCTTTTCTCATGTCCTCTAGAAGTAATCAAGGCATCATTTTTGGAATTTTCTAAATTTTTAATAGTGCCTTTCAAACTAAGAATCTCTTTATCTTGGTCTTGTAGTGTGCTCCTCTGTGAGGATGAAGAAGAAGAGGCAGAGATTAGAGAAGTAATTGGCACTGTAGTTGCCAGTACTCCTTTCGGTGCCAAGTGTTCTGCCAAAGTAGATGGTATAGCAGTGTTTACAGTGGGGATCACTGTATGAATGACCATTGGTTGTGCTTTTCTTAGTTCTTCATTCTCTTTCATTAGAGCTTCTATTTGACTTTCCATTATTTTTATCTGATCTGTCATTTGGTGTACAAGCTGCTTTAAATCATCATTCTCTGTTTTTTGTTGTAGAATTTCTTTTGCTTGAGAGTTTTCACGCTGAGGCAACTTCAACTATTTTCTAAGAGCATCTATATCCTCATTTTTCTGTTTAATTAAGACTTTTTCCCATTCAATGTTGGCTGGGTCACCCCCTGCTTCAATCACTATATCTTCTAGTGCTTTTATTCTTAAATTATTAGCATGCAGTGAGGCTTTGTCCAACTTCATTTGATTTTGGAGGTTGAGCACTGTTTTCTCAAGCCTAATTGATTTCATAGTTTTACTGACAATTTTGGAATATAGCATTTCAGTATTGCTCCTATGAAATTCAATTTCATCTAATTCATGAATGGCATCTGCATCCAGTTCAAGATTTGTTTTGGAATAATCTACCACTGATTTTGGCTCAGCCACTGTAGGCTTCAAGAATGACATTACCAATTTATTGGATGAATAATCAAATGTTGAAAGAAGCCTGTCTTTGTTTCCAGGCTTTTCCTTAAGAAATATAGAATGAGCTTGATACTTGAGCTCTTCATTATTCTCTTTAATATGTCTGAATCTGATCTGAATCTCTGACTCTGTATTGTCAGTTTCCTGAGAAGAAGGAGGAAAATCGACAGTAGCCTGGTTTTCCTTCATGACTGTATCTTTTTGTTGTGTTCCAATTTTTACATTTTGAAGCTCTTTTAATGTTTTAGTGACTATTCTTGTTGCTTCATCATCTATATCAATATTTACAGCCTTATCCTTTTCTTCTTCTGTTGACTTGCTTCTTTTACTATAAGGAGTTTCGAATTTTATGTCCTCAATAGTCTCAGCTATGAAACTATCTCCTTCTCTGTCTCTTTTATGTACATTATCAGTATCTTTTCTTGTAGAAGCCACTTGTACTATCTGTTCAATCTGTTTGCCTTTGCCACTGTCTACCTGTATTACCTGTACTGCTTGTGAATCATCATCAGATAGGGTGTTTGGCTCCCATTCAATTTTATTTACATATCTTTCAATATGGGGCTTAGGATCATGCAAGTAAACAAGAAACTTACATTTTACCCTTATTGCACTCAAAATACCTTGTGGGTCATACTTCCATGTAAAACTACATGGGAACTTATACTCTTTAAGTTTGACATTTATCTCATTGGCAGCTTCTCTGTTATTCACAATGAATGGCCCAATTTTATTTTTCAACTTAAATTGGGTCTTTTTCTTGAAAGCTATGAAGTTGATTTCATCTACATTCAATAGTTGTCTCAGATATTCTAAAGCAAATATTCTTGTAGTAACAAATCTGGGTAACTTATATGGGGCCAGGGATGAGCCATACACTCTGATTTCTATATGATTTTTATATAAATACCAATCTCCAGTTTTGTAGCTCTCTGATAACTGCATAATTCTTCTTGTCTCATCATTGATCCTAGGGATCTCCTCTTTTTCCAAGAGATACATAGCAGGGGCTATAAATGAGTCATTGAAATCTGTAAAACTATACTTTCTATTCCATTTCCTTAGAATAGATGACCAAAATACTACTGATAGAACTTTTCCTTCTGCATCCACTTTCTCACATTCAATTGGAAACTTATCTGTTTGGTAATATAGGAAGAGGTGGAGTAGATAAGAGGAGTATCTGAAAAATCCTTCTTCTGGTAATCCGGATAACTGATAATGCATAATTTCAGCAATAAATCTAGCAAAATTGAACTGAATGGATGGTGATTGACTAGGGCTTAGAGTTGACAGAAAACCTAGGATAGCCACATCAGTGAATTCATCACTGGCGTATCCTAGTATGAAGGAGAGCATTGAGACAATCTGTCTAGTTTCATTTGGGAAATCAATGGTGTCGAAAGGAGGATTTAACTTAGGAATATAAACTTGATTTGGACAAAAAGTCTGGTATATTTTGAATCTAGTTTTGAACTCCAAGTCAAGATATAGTTGGGTTAAATCTTCTATTGATAGGGAAGCAGAATTGGGGTCATGATTCATTTGCAGCATGGAGTTTATCGACTCTTCAGTGATGTAAAACATGATATATTTTTCTTTGTTTACAATACATCTTTGTTCTGGCATATAATAGGCTTGGCATAATCTGATAAAGTCAGGAACAGAATGAGTGAGAGGGACAATATATCTAAGCAGATTAGATTCCCAAATTGGAATATCTTTGTCAATATTTTCCACTGATTTGCCATAACACCAATTATAGACATCAAACAAGTTAAATTCTACATTAGGGTCTGGTATTCTATAGTCTAGATCAACTAAAGGGTTGTTCTCTGGAGAAATGACTGGAGGCTGGACTGGTCTGACCACTTCTGTAGAATCAGTCGTGAGTACAGGAGTTGGTTTGTCGATTTTGAAGGACATAGGCTGAGGAATCTTTGCAGAAGACTTCTTTTGAGATTTTGGGCCTCCATTCTTGGGGGTTACTTGTTTCTTGGTCATTTTTAATAATGAACGAAGCAAGCTTAAACGGTTTGCTAAGTTCCTTTACGATAAACAAGGGTTTCTTGGCGAATTTCTACTGAAAATGGGGTTTCTGAGCAGGGTTTTTAGGAAATGCAAGGAATTTAAAGCTCAGAACGTGTATTTAAAATCGATTTCAACAGCAAAACGGACCAGGGTATGGAAAAAACTGCGAGAAAGGGAAATTAGGGATTCCAGGGAAATTTTGACAGAGTTTCCATTGAAAAATGGACACTTTTTTGCAGTAACTTTGGTAATTATTTGAAATCGACAGGAATTTTGAAATATCAGAGGGCAACTTCGGAGAAAAGTACCTGGAGAACCAGCGGAATTCGGTTGAAGACATTGCAGAGGTGTTCAGTCTTCAATTTTTTGAAAATGGCTTTGCAGAGGATAATGTAGTACTTTGTAATGGAAATTTAGGGCAATGGGCGTCGAAAAATGGTACTGGTAGGTTGAAAATGGCTCTGCAAAGTTTCTCAGGGTTCAAACGGCATGATTTTGAGGAAAAACGGTTCTGTAATGTTTTTATAGGTTTAAAGCGAAAAAGTGAAAATTTGAATGAAAAATATAATTTTAATGTATTAAACGATGGTATAACCATAGTTAAATGACATTAAACTCGGGTTAAACGGGTGAGGTTTAGGGAATACCGCCAGTGGTATTCGCGAGGGTAAATGGTGGTAAGAGGAAACTAGCTTTTCGAACGCGATACAACGTGGTGGCGACACGTAAGCGTGAGTGGTTTGGAAAAACCACCCATTTCGTGCGGCTTTGCCAAAACATCAAACGATTACTTTATGAGCGCGAAAATGTATTAGCGTCGTCGGATCTGGATTCAACGAGCGAATGGCCATGATCAAAAGGAAAGGTGTGGGGAAAAGGTAAGTTATCGGATTCATTTTGGGCCATTGATCTTGGGAAACCGTCGCTACACCGACATTTAGAGAAAAGTGTCACAATACCGACACTTAGAAAAAGTGTCGCAATTGCGACACTATGGCCCAAAGCGTCGCTAGATGGCTGCCTCCAAACTTCGCAATTGCCTCCAAACATCGCTATTATATGTTTTACGAAGATATGGTAAGGAACTCTCTCTTGTTCTTCTTAGAAATAATTATATATAATTTTATTTTATTTTCAAAATAGATTAAAAAAATTATATGAGAAAAATATTAATTCATCAATATGTGTGTGTTGTGAGGAATAATTTCATAGTTCAACTTAATGGTTCGCTATATAATCATGTGAGCATCACCAATGATATATCTTAAAAAGCAACTGAAAAGTCATGTGTAAAAAATCGATGTATACTCTAGAGAGTGGTTCTCATATCACTATGTAAATTGTTGTATGCTACTTCAACAAAATTATAAGATAAACTGTAATACACATCATATATGCACCATAACAATTGCCATACAACTAATTTGTTTTAGGATACATGTGGCATTCTAGGGGTAGATTCTATATGATGTGTATATCAATCTATTAGGTGTTGGTAAGTTGTGAGTATCTAAGAAATGATAAGGAATATCCATACATCATGATCTTGTAATGTGATTATAAATTGTCTATAATTTCCATAAAATGTATAAATGATTTGTTTAAAAAAAATCAACACAATCAACCCTAAACAATACTCATGATGTGGAATGTCATTGGTGAAACCAAAATGATGGTCACATGTCCCATTTCTATGGTAATGGTGATCATATATATGTTGTAGCGACACTTGATGAGTAATTAAATAAATCTCAGAGTGTGACTCATTGTGCCATATTTTTTTAAAGCATGATTTGTTTTCCTAGTTTTTACTAATTTGTTAACATATTTTATTCATTTGGAAAGATAATTAATGATGCTTTAAGTAATTAGGACCTAATGAGAGATCATCTTCACATCTTCACTGAAATATATTTGGTAATTGTAGTCACTATATGGACCGCACATGCCTGCTACTTAAGAAAAATTGAAATATAAACTATAATAAACATCTTATATCTGCCATAACAATTGTCATACAACTTATTTAATTCTAGATACATATGAAATACTTCAGGTAAATGCCATATTATGTGTATACCAATATAGTAGGTGTTGGTAAGTTATGAGGATCTAAGAAATGATAGGGTATCCACACATTAGTAGTGCCCTGGTGAATTCAGAACTATGATTTCACAATAATAAATTATCGGGCTCCCACAGGGCGATGAACTTGGTCGGATGTGACCCTTCTGCAGCAGCTCCTGAATCTGCCTCTTGATTTCATCGTTCTCCAGAATAGAGCACCGATAGATCGGTCCGTTGGGTAGCGACGCACCTGGGGTCAGATCAATCGGGTGCTTGACTTGACAGTGTAGAGGAACCCCTGTGGGTGAGGTGAAAATGTCCCCGTACTCCTCCACAACCTTATCCATTTGTTGTTGTCGTGCAGAGGAGCCTTTTCTGGAGGTCGTGGCCATAGTCTTCTTCTTGCCCTGGGGGCGGATCATTAGGAAAATGAATTTCTTGGTTTGGGAAATGAGCTTATTGCATTGTTTTGCAGTAACCAAAGAGATAGTAGCAGGAGGTGGTACCTATGGTATCCTGTACAACTTATTTCCCAAAGTAACAATAACAGCACAAGGCCGAGACTCATACACCGCATGACGCTTCCATAAGTATGGTTGTCCTAATAATACATCAGAAACATCAATAGGAACAACGTCGCATAATACCTCATCCGTGAAGGGCTTGATGCTGTAGGGAAGGCGGCACTCCTGGTTGACGCGGAGATCTTGTATGGATGTGGGTGAGTTGTGGTCGGCAAGCCCAACCGCTTCACGGCATCTGCCGAAATGAGGTTCTTTTGGCTCCCATTGTCGATAATGAACTGTACCGGGGAGCCCTTTACCCACAGAGTGGAAGAGATGTTCCTCCTTCTGGATCTTTGTAGTGGCAACAGTGGCATTGGGCTGCGGATCAATAATCTGTTTCCCTTTGTCATTCCCCTTGTCAGGTTCTAATTCAGAGTCAGAGCATGCATCTAACTCAGAAGCCCGCATCTCGGCCACCAACGACTGCTTGGCCCGACACTCACTTGTGTTGCGAGTGGAGCTCTTATGGAACTCACACCACTTTCTCGTGTCCTTCTTTGGCTTTGCAGTGTTGTTCTTTGCTTGTGGCTTTGACAGGTTGTCTTGAGTCACCGTGCCTTGGCTCTGTCCTTTGTTCTGTGGTTTGGGAGCACCTTTCCCTTGCTTTTGATTCGCAGATCCAAAGTCTCGCTTCTTCTGTTTGAATTTCTGCTCAATCTTGGCAGCATACCGGTATGCCGTACCAAGCGAGGAGATGCCGAGGAACTCCATTTCCTCCTGAATGTATCTGTGCAGACAGCTGCGATACTTTAGCACCAAATGTTTCTCTGAATCTTTGATACCCAACTTTGTGCGCAGGGTATGGAACAGATTCGTCAGCTCGTGCACATCTTGATCCCTTTGTTGTCGCAGCGTGGTCCATTGTATGTACTTGTCCTCATAGCTCCCCACAGGATAGTATTGTTCCTTGAAGGCGTCTCGGAAAGAATTCCAAGTTGGTACGGCCGAGAACAGAGAGGGTTCTGTCTGGTCCTTGTTCTCACAGTAGGTTTCCCACCAGTCCTTAACATGGGGGGTAGCTTTGAGGAGTGCAAAAATAATCTTCTCCCGGTCTGAAAAGTCATGAACAGAGAAATATCCTTCTAATAGATTCAACCATCTATCTATGGCATCTACGTCTATTTGACCCTCAAATATGGGAATGTCAAAATTTACTTGTACCTTAAAGGGAGTCGCAACTCCAGAGTGGCTACTGGATGCAGATGCGCCGCCGGTGGGCAGCCGTTGAAGGATCTGAGCAAAGCTATCCATCATCGCGTTCCCTTGTTTTTCGAGGGCCTCCTCGAGCAATATTTTGATAGGATCTCCTGCTCCCTCATCTTTCTTTTCGTCCCCCATGGGCGTCCGTCGAGGTTTGCGAGGCCGATCTTGCAAAGGTTCCACCAGATCAAGCCCTAGCTCCTTATACCCCGACCTCGTTGGGGACATGCAAAGAAGGATCGAGAAAAAGCAGACCGCTCTGATACCACTGATCCGGATTTATGCAGGAACGCAACAGAATAAACACATAAACATAAATACAGAGATGCAGCGGAAATAACACTTCATTTCATTAATATCAAAGAACTGAAATTTGCTTACAGACAGAATGGAAATAAAACTAGCTAGGGCGCTGGTAGCTATCTCTGAGAAGAGATGTGGCGGCTACAGGCCTCTGAACTGAGTTACAATGAGGCTCGAGGGCCTATTTATTATTGAGAGACAATGGAGAACCCTAAACATCCAAAAACCTAACCCTAAGAGATGAAGCGCCAAAACTATGGGCCCCGTTTGGGTAAATTGGTGTTTCAACTTCCCAGGGACGTAACTTTGGCATACTATCTCCGTTTGACGCACATGATACATCATTAGAAATATCTATTCGAGGACTACAACTTTCACCACGAATATCATTCTGGAACAGAATGATACAGAATTATATTCGCTGGAGGCGCGATGCCCAAAAAACGTCGTTTAGGGCCTCAAGACGGCTCCGGAAGTTCAGGACCCGAAAAACTGCTAAAAATAGTAAGTTGTGCCGAAACTGAAAAAATGAAAGAGACAATGGTGGGGCCCCAAGTGGAATAGGCGGGTGGCCACCAGTATCCACCTAGATCATTGAGTGAGCCAAAAAAATAACTTTCCTTACTTTTTGAGTACAACGTTGCAATTACGAAGAGGACTAGTGTTGCAAAATTATTGGTAAGTGGAAATTAAAGGGCATAAGAACGTTTTTGAAAAAATTTCAAATGTCAAAATTAAGTCTTCTATCCTTCCTAGCACCTCATGGAAAACGGGAATCCGCAAATTCTAGTCGTCAAATATGTGAAAAATGCCTTATGATGGGAAAAATGGAGGACTGGTCCTATGCTGCTACATGAGTTAGGGTTTCATGTGGCAACAGGGAACTTTGTATAGTTTTTCAAGGATAGGAAAGGAGAATATTGTCAGTTAATCATCACATGAAACTTCATCACCATTTGAAAATTGTGTCCTAATTTGAAACAATAAGACTACCCAACTATTTCATTATTTAATTTTGATTGTGTAATACAAAAAAATATTCTAGATAACTTAAATAATGTAAGCACTTTTGAAAAAATTTAGTGGAGAGAACCTTCAATTACATTTATTTTAAAGTTCCACTTGCATTTTAAGCCATTTTAATTAGTCTTTCATGGCTATCTAGTAAAAATTTCAACCTCTTGTAGAAATTTGTTTGTCACTTGTATAAGAAATGCAAAAATCAAATGTAAATAAAAATGATTTGAAATGCTAAAATTCAAATGCGCGCTACATAAAAATGATTTTTTTAAAAACTACATTAACGTCTGATATCACGTGCGCATTCGCCCTCAGCATTCGCCCTCAGCTCTTGCAGAACAACATTCGCCCTCAGTTCTTGCAAAATGGTAAGTTCTTACTGCAGGCCCTTCCTCCTGTAGTAGGGTTGACCCTATTTGGGTTTTTTTGGAGCCTATGAGAATACAAAGGTTATGATTGATTACGGGGCACTACCTATATTTGTGGAACTTCTTACCTCTGGGAATGATAATGTTCGAGAACAGGTAGCACGTTCATTTTAGAGGCATAAAATTATTCTTCCCAACTATCTTTATACGTCTGTAATTTTGGAATTTGATTTAAAAAAATACTACCCAACTTTGAGTTCAACTGGTGTTCATGTAAGGTTGTTTGGGCTTTGGGAAATATTGCTGGAGACTCTGCATCATTTAGGGATCTTGCCCTCAGTCATGGAGCTCCGAGGCAGGTGCTTGCCCAGTTGAATGATACTGCCAGAATTTCAATGATACGAAATGGTACATGGGCTCTGTCAAATTTACAAATTTTTGCCGTGGTAAACCCCAACCACTATTCGAACAGGTAAGCAGAACACATTTTCTGCCTCTTCTTCTTAGTTCGCAGATACTGTGGATTTTTTTTTATAGATCTTGGTGCTTGGTAGATTTGGATGTAATATGGACCTAGGCGCTTGTTCATTACAATGACTCCGTCATCAGGTTTTAGAAAATGCTCAGAAATTTGGGTTTCACAAGGGGATTACCCTTGCTTGCAATTATCGATTATCAATCACATTCAAAAAAATTCTTTCATAGCATTGCTGAGCTCTTTGTAGGTGAATTTTCGAGGCAATTTCACAATATATGAACTAAATTTGTCTGTCCTTTTCAATACTCTGCGCTTGTAACAGAACCAGACAAATAATCTAGTGGCCAATGCAACAACAACAACACCTCCTGTTGCAATGCCTGCAATTCACCCTCTCTGTACGCATGAATGACTATGGCACCCTATTTTGTGAACAGGTACTGGAGCTAAAGGTACTGGTTTCCATTAGGATCGTGGAATTCAACATCAAAAATAGTATCAAATTCCACTGCAATAGTATTCCCCAGCAAGGGAAATAGTTCATTGAGACCTATTGGACTCATCACCCCCAAATAGCCTCCAGGGCTACCCAGAGTGTGATCATCTGGAGAAATAAAAAATGCTCATCCATCCCCAATTGAAACAAGAACATGACCCACATTGGTTACAGAAAAGGAGAAACATGTTTTGAAAGAAGAAGAAACTTTTGTATTAGGGTCCAGAAATCTAACTGGTCTATTGTACAATGCCCTACCTGCACTTCAAATTGGTACTCCCAACTCCATGCTAAGGCACATTGTGCCATTCTTCAAATGAGCATCTTAACCTGAAGTTTCATTCCAAAAAACCCAAGTCCCCTGTTCTATGCCCAAGACCTCTATTACAACGAGTAGAGTTTTGAGCGAAATACTTCACAATAGGAAGCAAAAGAAACATCGCAAAATTTCTCCGCTTTAGACTGATAATTTTCTATGCGAAAATTCAACTGCGGACAGTAAAAACATAATATCAAACACAACCAATCCACAATGGAATTTGAACATGAGGATTTATAACCATAGAAAACCCTCTCCAGGTTAAAAGAATTCCAGAATGGCTTTAAGATTCTACTAATGAGCGCTTACAACACCATAGAAATTACTGTCACAATGAAATCTGCTGGAAGCAAAGCCCTTGTACAGTTTCTACATTTCCACAGTGGAAGCAAGAATCTTGCTATCTCTCATGATCTGGTTCTGTGGTCAAATCCTTTGCTATGGCTATCTTGTTCTGCTAAACGTGGATCTGTCTTAGCTTTGGCTCTGGTTCTCATTTAGGATCGTGGCTATCTGATCTTTCTGTGGCTTTGACTATACAAACTTGTTCAATAGGAAAATGTTGACTCTGCTATATATAGGAGCTTCAATGGGTGCTCTCAAACACTTTTTGGGGCAGCTTTGTTTTGTCTCTGATTCAAGGCAGAACTATGTTGGCCTTGGTTTTTTAGTCCTTGGAACTTAGTTCTCTCATATTTGCCATCCTATCCCTAGTTTTCTACCGAGAAAGACATAACTTCACGATATCAAAATTGACTATTTTTGGCCATTTATCTTTAGTAATGGTACAACCTTAATTTGGTGCATTCGTACAGTATCTGAAGAGCACTCTCAAGCTGTTATTCAGTATTTTAGCATAACTACTACATTTAACTGCCATGCTCTAATATTTATATCAACCATAAGCATTCTTAAGGTAGTTCCACGTTTGTGAAGTAGAAGGAATGCGTCTGACAGCTTCTTATCATAGTGGTACAATTCTGTTCACAATTTATCTTTTATAAACCTCCAATTTTCCAAACGTATTAGAGACTACAGTTTGCATCTGAAATTTTGGACAAATCTATTTAGTATTCTATAGAAAATTCATTAAGAATAAAAAAATCCCACAATTTGTAAAAAGCCCACAATTTTGTAAAAAGCCCACATTTTGTAAAAAGCTCACAATTTGTAAAATTCCCACTTTTATTTTCTTTTGCTTATATATTGAGCTCCCATTCAGTTCAACAAGTCTTGGGTTTTCTACACCATTGAGAGAGATTTATTGTTTTCTTTATAGGATAATTTGCATCAATGGAAGAAAACATTGGAGCTGGAAAAAAAATTCAAAAGGGTGAAAGGGGTGATGGCAGAGTTTATTGCCCTTGTAAAAAATGTTGTATGAGAAATAATGTTAGAGTTTTAATAGCAACAACAACAGTGCATTGTAGGAAATATGGGTACATTGATGGTGGATTGAATGACTATCGTCCCGTGGTAATTAATTATCTATCTTCATTTTGATTATATCGTAAAATTTTATATTATTTTAATATTTTTTATATGCACACTAATGTTTAATTATTAATGTTTGTAATTTTCATAAAGGCACAGTTGCCCCCCAACTTTTTGCAGATGATCAACCAGCTTCCACATCAAAATAGTAGTAGATTAGATGATGTTGCACCAGTACAAGAGAATATTGCAACAAATATTAGTATTGGAAATGATGTTGTACAAGGTGAAGAACATGAAGCGAATGATGAAGGTAATTTTAATGATCCCATGGAGGTAGATCATGATGACAGTAATGAGACAGTTCACATCAATGATGGGACAAATCAAATGCTCCAAGACTTGTATGGTGAGTCAGATGATGATGGTGGAGATAGCAATGATGGTATTTATGATGTACCTCTGATTGAAAGGTCAAGTGAACGACTTTTTGAACACTCAAATGCAACTCTTCTCTCTGCTACATTGTTGCTGGTGAACTTAAAGGTTATGAATAATTTGTCGAACAAATGTATGACACAACTCCTAAGGTATGAAATATGTATATATGATCACATATATCTAAATGTTGATTATTTTCCCTTTTTTTAGTTGTAATAAATGTGTAAAATAATAACTTATATATAAGTTATTATTTTACACATTTATTACAACTAAAAAAAGGGAAAATAATCAACATTTACATATATGTGATCATATATACATATTGCATACCTTAGGAGCTGTATCATACATCAGTTCGACAAATTATTCATAACCTTTAAGTTCACCAGCTCTCTACTATTGTCGCTGGTGAACTTAAAGGTTATGAATAATTTGTCGAACAGATGTATGACACAACTCCTAAGGTATGCAATATGTATATATGATCAAATATATGTAAATGTTGATTATTTTCCCTTTTTTTAGTTGTAATAAATGTGTAAAATAATAACTTATATATATATATATATATATATATATATATATATATATATATCAAAATCAGCCGGTCAGGACGGCTGCCGGTTGGAACTGGCCTTGCAACCCGGTCAATAGCCTATTCTCATCTGTTTTGGCCGATTAACCAGACCTAACCGGCCGGTTAAGTATGGAACCGGCTAGTTTATGCATAAACTGGCCAGTTCCGTACTTAACCGGCCGGTTAGGTGCTCCTCCATGAGTTGCAAATTCCTTAGTGTCTCCTCCATGAGCTGCAAATTCCTCTATTATACTAGCAACAAACTTGTCTAATAACTCATACTCAACACCTTATAGTAGCAACAATACACATGATGACTGATAAATACAAGGCTGGATAGCATAAAATCCCTGGCAGCATGCAACTCATCAAGTGTACTTGATGACAATTTCTGTTCTCAAAACAATCAGCAACAACCTTATTTCACACTCAGCTAGGAACTGTTAGACCCTCTCTCTCTGCTCACACATAGCAGCATAAATACAAAACCTTTCACACAGAATACAAGCAATTTGATCATGGCATCAAGATTGATGCAAATGGTCTGACGCCACTCAAGGGACAACAACATACAACCTAATGAAAATGTGACTGGCAATAATAAATTGACCACTAGAAAATCCCCGCTTGGAAATGCACTAAACTGGCTACTGAGTTTTCTGGGTTTTAATGAATCTTTTCAGTGATAAATTTTGTCAAACACATTGTGAGAAGAGTGCTAAAGTTGTAATGCTCTCTCAACTTGTTACAAATAGCACTAATAGTGGGTTTCATAAACCAATTCAATACCTCTAAGTGTTGTAGATGTTTTTCTAGAAATTTATTGGCAAGCAAACATAGATAATGAAGAATACAAGATCTTCAAAATGTTGGTCTGATATATATATATATATATATATATATATACTGAACCCAGAATTGTCTTTAAGGCTGATACAATGAATTGACAACAGATCTGAGCAGGGACAAATTGTATATTATAATATTAACTCAGCAATAAAACACAGTGAATAATATAAGAGAAACCTGATACATTACTTCAACAAGTTTGCTTATGTATTTTTCGATGATATGTATTGCATTTGCTGCCATTTTGATATATTCACCTTTGCATGGTATATAAATGAGCAAACTTTTCATATTTTGTCTCTATTGGCTTGGAATCATGGTTGCAAATCTTAAAAATAGTTTTTATTTATTTATTTTTTTTTCATTTTATTAAAAAATAATTATTTAATGTATTTTTTTTAAAACCGGTTCATTGAGATTTGACCGCTACCGGTTAGACCGGTTCTGGTTCGAAACCCGGTTCATTAGCTCCACCGATCCGGTCACCGGTTCCGGTTTTAATAACTATGATATATATATATGATTAATAATCTTTACAAGACACTACTTTTTGTTTCTGTTGTAGATTGTTGGGTGAATATTTGTTACCATCGCCAAATACTTTACCTCGAACATATCGATATCTACGTGCTATTATGAAACACTTTGGAATGGAATATAACACTATAGATGCATGTCCTAAAGATCATATTATATATTACGGAGAACATGCGTTGAAAACAGAATGTCCGAAATGTGGTACCAGTAGATATCGAACAGATCAACTAACCAAAAATGTGCCTCAAAAGGTTCTTCGTCATATTCCCATAATTCCATGTTTGCAGCGAATGTTCAGGTGTAACAGCATAGCACAGTTTATGGATTACCATTCAAAGAATAGAAGTGGAGATGGTGTTCTTCGAATGCCTGCAGATGGTTCTGCATTTAGAGAAATCGAGGAAAAATATGTAGATTTTAAAAATGAACCTCATAATGTCAAGCTTTCATTGGCAGCTGATGGTGTTAATCCATTCGAAGAGCTTAGATCTACTTACTCAGTGTGGCCTATTTTCGTTATCAACAATAACATTCCTCCTTGGATGTCAATAAAGAGGGAGCACATAATGTTGACTATGATTATTCCAGGTATTTGATACATTATTTCTTTGAATGTAACGTTTTCATTTCTCTCGTTGTTTTCATAAATATATATTTTATTTATTTACTTACTTATATATACATATATCATGGGAGTAATTATTATGTACCATAATTTTGAACAATTAGGTAAGTACCAGGTCAAAGATATGAATGTATATATTGAGCCTCTTATCGATGATCTAATACAATTATGGCATGGCATCACTATGTATGACATCACTAAACCAATCAAGCAGAAGAGATTTCAATGTCGTGGAATGCTTGTATGGACAATTCATGATGCCCCGAGACTAACACATGTTTGTGGTATGTAATATTTCATTGCACTTTAATATAATACATAATTATCTAAATTAGATATACCATATTGCATGTTTTAAAAATGATCTCATAGTATATTAATTGTTATTGATCCATCTATTGCAGGTCTTCAAACAAAGGGTAGATTTGCATGTCCAGTTTGTGGCCCTAAGATGAAGTATCGTCATTCGCCAGACTTAAGAAAGTTGGTGTTTGATGAGTTTAGGCACTTCCTCCCTAGGAACCATAAGTATTGTACTACTGAAAAACATCTTTTCAATGATAAAGAAGAAACTAGATTAAAACCACGAAGATTGACACCTCAGTTGTGGATGTTGGAATATAACAGAATTAATAATCGTCGAGCAGCTGGTACGTAATTTGTGTGTATATATATATATATATTATTTGTTTATGTAATGTTTGGAATTTTTGTTTTAACTAATGAATTTATTTTATTGTATTTTATAATTAATATTGTTCTAATTTATTTTATTCTTTGATATCAAGGTCATTGTCACTGTGAAGGTACTAATATTGTACTTCCACCTAGAATGAAATTTTGTCCTTCTCAATTCACGAGGTTGCCCTACTATGAGGACCTAAAAATAGCTCATTAGTTTGATACAATGCATGTCGAGAAGAATGTGACAGAAATGTTATGGCGAACCATAGATGGTGCACATGATAGAGATAAAATTGACAAAATTTGTGCTGACATTGAGAAATCGAATCATGCAATGAAAAGTGTGATCGGCGGATCAAATAACAATGGAGGTCGAAATTATAATAATATTCCATGGTTATTAACAGAACAACTAAGCAATGATGTAAAAGAGGTCATTAGAAGAATTAAATTTCCAACAGGTTTTGCTTCAAACATAAATAATATCTTAACGAAGAAAGGTGACTTCAGTGGGGTGAAAACACATGATTGGCATACCTTTGTTAAGGTAATTTTTTGGTATACGTTTTTGTATGTTATTGCTTGAATACATATTTTAAATTTTCCTTTTTTCTGTTTAATTTGGAAACAAATAAAGATTCATTTTTTATTGTTATAGTATGTTCTACCTGTATCTCTCCCAAACGACTTCGACAACAATGTCAAACAAGTTATATATGGTCTTAGTAAATACACGAGGTAAGTAGTTTTGATTTATACGCAAAATCTAATTGCTACAATTTCTTTTCGTACTTGATGAAATGATGTATTAATTTACTGATAATGAAATATATATTATGTTTCATTGAAATAACCTTGTGTAATGATTTGCAGATGGTTGTCATTGAAAGAAATCCATCAAGATGAAATAAAGTATTAGAAGAGAGAAATTCCTCGGCTAATGTGTGAAATGCAAAAGTATCTACCTCCAACATTTTTCAATGCACAAGAACACTACTTGATACACCAAGTTGAGGAGATTGAAATGTGTGGACCAATACACACAAGGTCAATGTGGATGGTCGAGAGGCACTTGAAATCCTTGAAGGCTTTGGTTAAACAAAGAGCACGACCTGAGGGTTCTATGGTGGAGGGGTATGTGGTATATCAATCCATGGTGTATATTAGTCATTATCTTCCTAAATTAGCTGCGCCAGCCATGAAGGCGGTGGATTGCATTTGGATGTGAACTCCATCAAAAAATTTGAAGAGGAGCACCTGTTAGGAAAAGGTAGAATGAAGAAAGTGAGAGGTAAAAGATTTATTATGTATAATACATATCATGTTTCATTTTTTTACATCATGTATATGATCATTATATTCATTTAGGTCTTATTCTTTCATAGTTTATTAATTATTATAATTTACCATGGTAATAAGTAATATTTATTAATATTGGTGAATTATTGTTTTTTTATTTAGGTGCTCAAGATTATGAGGCACTACTTTTATACATTAAAAACAATCTTGAGTCGATGAGTGAATGGATTGAAACATGTAAAGCATGTAACGATGGTAGGTTATCATGGAAACTACTGTCTGAATTGATTAGAGAAGTGTATCGTAATGGAGATGGGAACGTTACGGACAGGGAAATCGATTTAGCATATGGTTTGAAAGATAGAAAGGTAAGTAATTAATTCACCTATTTTATTCATTATTTATTTTATACTATATTTATAATGTGACAAGAAGTTTGATTTTTCAGTTAATTTTCATGCTGTGTAAATTATATGTTTAATTATTAATTGAGAATGCATCTTTTTCATGTTTGGCATATTGCAGTTGAAACACCACAAGGCTATGTGGTGCAATGGTCGTCAATTTCGCATTAAACAGTTGGATGATAACAGGAAAACTTCTGATAGTGGGATAACTGCAGTATTCCAAGTCACTAATGTTTCCTCCAGGAGTGACAGACATCCTCGAGAATCTAAAAATAGATATTATGGGTTCTTAGATGATATAGTTGAGTGTGACTTTAATTCCTTCAAAATAGTTTTGTTCGACGTCAAATGGTATAGGCTACGAATGAATGTACTTGATGATGATAGAACACTTATTCAACATGACAATGGATTTCCAATGGTTAAAACATCACAGTTTGAAGCAGGAAAAGATCGCTATGTTTTTCCAAGCCAATGCAAACAAGTCTTTTACTCAGAGGTTCCAGGTGAGAACGAATGGTCATTTGCTATTAGATATGATCTAAGAGGAAGGCCAGTAGAGTATACTATAGAGGAAGAAGATGATGCAGTGGCAGATGAGCAGGAAGATGCATTGACAGACGAAGAAGATATCTTAGAAGATGAACCAGGCATAGGAGATGAGGCAACAATTATTGATTATGATGTCGATGAGGATATTATTGAAAATGACATAATTGATGATGATGATGACATGGTCGATCATTTCAACACCGTTTCTGAATCAGATGTTGATATAGATGTCGATCAGTTGGATGAAGATCAAGAAGATACAGAAGAAGAATATTGATACAGATGTTATGTTCGAGCATGAGCTGGTATGTTATAACTTGATATTTTAATATGTAGGAATTATTGTCTGTTGGGAAAAATACTGAGAGGGGGGGTGAATCAGTATTTAGGGCTGACTGAAAACTTTTCACCAGAGATCTTATTATGCTGTTAATTCTTTACTTAGATTATTGCATCATTATTTTAGTAAACATGTGAAAAGAAATAACAGAATAAGCCATTACACAAAAGGAACACATATGAACATCAGTATTTAAGGTGGAAACCCAATTTGGGAGAAAACCACCACTGTTGTCGTCTCAATCTTTAATATTTATTATAAAGAAAAAATCTTACAATTTTGTGCTGGCGCAAACTCATACCAGCACACAGGCACCAACCTGCAGAAGGCTTCAACCTTCTCTTGTTCTCTAGCCTCTCCTGGAAGGGAGCTTTGACCCCCTGATTTAACACCAGCTTGAACTGGTAGAAAGCTTCCACTTCTATGCAGAAGACTTCAACCCTCAGATCCACCGAATTTCTTCAATTTCTTCATCAGACTTGCATCAGATCTTTATTATTTCTTCAGATCTTTATTATTTCTCTGCTGATCTTCCTAGAGCTTTTTCATTTCCTCGATCAACTCCATAGGTGCATCATGGATTCAGCGTTATCAGACAACAGAGTTCGATCATGCAGACCTCATAAAGAGATTTTTATTTACAATGCCTCTGCATGCACACCTCGTACTATGATTCTCATCACCTTATATAGCTTTCACCTTTATTGAAACCATGGGTCAAAACCATTCAATTGCTAATGGTATTATTAAAATTTGAACCAATCCAAATTGAAATCCCGATCTTTGTTCTTCCATGCTCGAATTGTCCCAAAGGTAATCTCTATCTCCGCCAAATAATACTATAGCCAAGGTAAAGTACCAATAACGTGCTGTTGATGGTTTTCTTTCTTTTATTTATCAAATTCGTGGAATTTGATAAATAAATATTATTCACAACCTTTGGTAATTAAATATATAATAGAACTTTATAGTAATAACCAGTGCTTTTATCAAAAGGCTTTTAAATAGACCTTTGGTTTCGGCCCCACATACATAATTGACGGCCCAATCAATATAATTTAAAAAACTGGGGCCAATCTCTTACAATCGTTTCCATCCAACGGCGGAGAACACATCGCTCGGCATCAGATGATCCGATGGATATCGTTCGTTGATGATGCAAGGATGATAACACGCGATGGCGCGTCGTACCTTGGGTAACTTTCGTGCATCTATAGCAAATGAACACCGTCCGATGACCCCTTCCCAGATCAACGGTGCTTATCAATATCGCTGGGCATCCTGGGTCGAGCAATAATGCGCGATGGCACGCAGTGACAAGTGGTTTTGTGGAGTCGTACAAGGACGCGTGTCGCGCGTTCTATGGAATCGCTCCCAACCTCTTGAAAACTGCTTGCCCGTCGAAGGTGGTGTGATAGAAACCACAAACCACCTTTACTGTTTACTCAGTCACGGTTCCGCTCTTCCACGCAGGGTTCCATCGCGCTTCCTTTTGTTATGTTCCACCTCTTTCCTTCCAGGTTCCATTCATAATTCCAAAGGGTTAGTCTGTGTTCCACCGAAAGTGCAATGCCAAATACTCTGTTTTAGTTCTTTCGCGTTATAACTGGTTTGCTCTCGCTCCTCGTTCCTTTCTCCATGAAAGCCAGTCAGCTCTTTACTAATAGCGTAGACCCTTCCATCATATATTTAACGAATATATATAACTCCATTGTCTACCAGTTTGGATACACTGTCAACCGTATTAACATCGGTTCCTCGATCAACATACAGAGCACAGGGTTTCTTACAGATGTCAATTATCCTTCATCAGGATGCATACATATGTTCACACATGAATTAACTCATCCTTATTTATATCGATTCTCCATTAAATATAGAGCTTGCCATCAACGAAAATTATATAATAGGATACAGGAAACATATTGCCAACATTGTCTTTAAATAATTTACGAATTATGCGGGTTTGTTGCATGTTTTTTATTATTTCAAACCAATAAATAATGGCCTTACTATTGTTTATTATTTCGCAGGATTCGCAGGATTCATTTGATTCTATGGTCAGATCTCTGAAAAAACCAATTAAACACTTAAATAGTCAAGATCTAGAAGACAATCTTTACCCCCACCATAAATTGTTGAAAAACCGGCCTTCAGTTCAGCTTGTTGTGCTGAAGACGAGGGTGGATTTTCATGATCAGTTGAATGAAAATGAATCAGATATTTGGGATGCTTTTGAGGGTAGATCCATAAGCCCCATATATGAAGATCCCATTACTGTAGAATTTATGTCTGTGTTGAAGCACAAGTATAGTGTTGTATCGGAATACAAATTAGAGGACAACTATACCAAGTATAAATCAACTGAATCCAGTTCTAGTGCTCTTGAACTTACCGAATTAAAGCCAGAAGCAGGATTTACAATCTCTAATGGGAACGGTTATGGTAGTTCCAATATTGGATTGGATGTCCGGAGCTCTGCAATAGGCACTGGACCTGATCGTAATGAACCCCAACTAATTCAATGTGATGAAAATATGGACTTTGATGATGATAAGGAAAACAAGCCAGAGCATTATGGCAATATTGAATAAACTGAAGAGGTTTCCTGTGATCGATTGAATCAACTCAGCCATAAGACATCTACTGCAGGCTGGTTTGTATCAGAAGGAGAATCGGTTTTGCTTTCCCATGATGATGGATGCTGCTCTTTTCACGATATAGCAAATTCAGAGGTGTGGAGGTTTTAATTATTGTACTTAATTTTGGGGTTTATGGGTGTGATAATTTATACATTTTGGGATTTTCTATTAGAAATAGGGAAAAGCCTAGGGGTTAGATTATTCTCATGGTTTAAATTTTTATATTTGAAATAAAATTCACCAATTTCTATTTAAAAAAATGATTTGCCTAAATATTTGATGTACTTTAAATAGGATGTAGTTCATTTCAAAGACTATTGAAATTTTCTAGAAACTACGATTGGGATTTCAAGAATATTTATGCACTCTTTAAATTTTCCCTTAACATAAAGGGCAGTTGATGTATGAGTAATACTCAGTATTGTTTTTTTCCAATCTCCAGGAGAAGGCTGAATATAAAGCTCCATATGGGCTTACCCCAAACATGTGGGGTGATTGTTGGTTGATCAGAGCAGCTGGTTCATATGGTCGCTCTGGTAAATATGTTGTGGCAACATCTGTAGGTTGTACATTGGACTCAGGTTTCTATTCATGGGACTTTTATAATAAAGACATTATGGCATTCCATACTGAATCAGAGGCCTTCACTTCAACGTCCAGTACCATCTCTCCAGTTTTGGCAGAGAGGGATGTCTCGGGGAGAAATTTTGGCTTTGCAAATGTTGTGCCAGAGAATCAACATTGGTGGTATAGGCCATGTGGGCCTCTTATGGTATCTACTGCCAGTGCCCAAAAGACAGTTAATATTTATGATATTCGTGATGGAGATCCCGTGATTTCAATGTGTTTGTTTTGAAAGTTTAGGTTTCATAGTAAATCATCAATGGGCTCTGAAATAAGGCCACATTGAAATCTTGGATACATGTTTCATGCCAAAATCAGTTGTATATTCCATAAATACACAATCTTGGACCACTCTATATAAATCTGCTTCTCAGAAAATATTACATCTCCCTCATTATACAGGTGGTGTTCTTGCATGCATAGCAAAGGCATTGTTTTGGAAATAATTTTTTAAGTCACTAGATATTGTGGGTACAAGGATATAGGGTCTCCACATGAAACTGTGTTGCCTGGAGACTCACTCTGCCTGTCCTTAAATTTGTAAACATAGTAGTATGCCAATGCTTCTTTCATTTTGTATGCATAAGACAATTTTTTGTCAAAGTCCATAATTGTTTTTAAGTTTTATCCATCCCAGTTTTGTTGTGAATGCACATGTTTTTGGCTCAACACATATCTGTTATATCTTTGTACTTTTCCTTTACTAACTATTTGAAATTTCTAGTTATATTTAGAGGTGTCTTTTAAGGGATGAGGGGAATTAATTGGATTTAGTGTTTCCAGGCTTATCATTTATTCTCCAAATGAAGCCCTGTAATCTATAACACTATATTGGCATGTAGCTCACTTGTTAAAATATAGTTGATACAATATGTTGTACATGAAGCCTAGAATTGTGTACATTCCTGGAATATATTAATTTGTAGGCATGCTTAAAAGAGAGATAGGGTTTGATAAAATCAAAAACCCTGAACATGAAGAAAAAAAAGAGGTAATTATTTTATACAGATAGAACCAAGACACTATCTCCTCATTAATAACAAAACCTCAGTCCAAAAATCATATGTACAAATTCTAGAAGTCGAAAGTTGAAAATTTCTAAAATGGAACCAGGCCCTTTTCAAAAGAATAAATTTAGTAAAAACAAGGGTGAAGAAAGTTATCTTATCAAAATTTCCACATACCGTGTTAGCAAGGAATGACTCCGAGTCCTGAGCAGTGAGACTGAGGAATTGCTCTTTTGCTGCAGGTTGCAGTTCTCTTCTCCAACACGATGAAAAGAAAATTCTTAGCTCTGGAGTCTGAAGCCCAAGTCACAACTTGGAAGTTGGTAAGGAAAATTATTAGGGTTGTTGCCAGTTGGCTTGGAGTTCGCAGCCTCATTAATTTTCTTTAATGCATTTCCTTCAATGCTGCAATTGTCACTGGCCAGCAACCTTTACAATAAAATTTATTAGACCCGTCACGCTACGAGGAAAATTTGACGCGATCACTGATCATTGATTTCTTATTGTGATAACAAATATTGGAGATTTACTGTACTGTTTTAAAGTTTCATTTGTTTTTTTAAATTGAAATCGTCGTCGGTATACCGACGCCTTGTAAGTGTCGCTCTTCTGACGTTTTGAACGAATTCCATTTTCGTCGGTCTTGTGACGTCCGTCGATATTGTAACAACTCTAGAAACGTCGGAAGAGCGATAGCACAAAGACGTCGGAAGGGCAACGTTCAAAATTTCGGACCACATTTCGTCGGAATTGCGACAGTTCTTCTTGGCATCGATATTGTAACGCTTCTGGAAAGCGTCGGTCTTGTGACACTTTTGCAATACATCGGTCTTCTGACACTTTTGTACGGTGTCAGAATTCAGACAGTTTAGACACGTCGAAAGAGCAACAGTATAAATACGTTGGAAGAGTGACATTCAAAACGTCGGACGACATTTCGTCGGAATGGCGACACTTTACAAACGTCGGAAGAGCGACGTTAAAAACATCGGACCAAATTTCGTCGGAATGGCAACACTTTACAAACGTCGATTTGGGAAACGTCAGAAGAGCGACGCGTGTTTGGAAGCGATGGAAAAAGTGTCGGTAGTGTGACACTTTGTAAATGTGTCGGAATTGCGACGGCAAGACAAAACACGTTTTTCCCATCCTCGAACTGTCGCTCTTGCAACGATTATGTGTCGGAATAGTGACGATTTGGCCATCAGAAATTGTGCCAAATTTTCTAGTGGCATCTTCAATGGCTCCTTGTACATTAATGAGGCTCCATTATTGATAAAACAGTCCCAAATCTGGAAAAATACCTTCATTAAATGCATCCTAGACGCTCCTAAAAATGTTAATAAATATGTCTTATCCAGTTTGATTGTTCCAACGACTATTTTTTTACAGCTCTACGCGTCAGTCAACCTCCTCACGCAGATACCACGTGCGTGTCACACCTTACAGTGCATATATTTCAGAGCTATAGATAACCATCTACAAACTGCCCCCCAACACAAGCTTGTTGACCAATTAATTCAAATCATATTGAGTAGTGTCTGTCACATCCCTCAACAACTACAAATTTCTCTGACAATTGTCATCCCAATGGAATGTCACACCTCTTCTGAGTAATATGTTCATGAGTGCAGTTATCAACCCATACTTTGGAATGCACTTTCTGTAATATCCAACAAGGGTCAGCATGGAGCGCACTTGTCTGAAATTCAAGGGGATCAAGGTTCCTTTGAGTGTGTGCAGTTCTCGAACTTCCACAAGTGCCAATTTTCTATAATTCACATCTCCCTTATCGGTGCATTAGTAATTTCTGGGATTAAAGCTTGGGCATCCTCCTTTGAGTTAAATGTAAGAATACAAATTTTCTTCGGCACAAACCACTCGCTAATGCCTCTATACATCTCTATCTCCAAGTACCATTCAGTAGGAATATTTCCCAGCGTGTGACTAAACATATGGACCCATTCAGGTCTTGGTTCTACGCCCCATACTTGATTCCATCTTTCCAAATTTCTACGCAGATCTTCTTTTCTAGACTACACATCCTCCATTTTAATTACTGGACATTCAAACCGCAACCTCATCATGCGCGCACATTCCTCCCAATTTCCCATGTTCTCCTTATGTGTTTCCCACCATCTCGTTGGAGTAGCGTGCAAGCCAAGATCCAAAGCATGGAATCTCTATCCTTCAAGCTCAGTCCTTTCCAGATCTCCTATAAACATGTTTACATTAGTTGAACCATCATAGTGTGGTCAATCACGTACCTCAAATTTTATACAACGTAGAGTTCGGGTCACACGATTACAGTTCAATGTAGACACCTCATGCAATCGGTTCTACCAATTTTCTAGTTCTTCATCTGAGTGTGAAAAATAAAATCTATCTTTATCTCACTTAAGATTCCCATCTACTTTTGGATTAATGAAGTCTTCCTCGTGCAAAGTTAGCTTATATATTTGATCAATATTTTCCTCAGTGCGCACTAGTTTAGTATACCTTTGGCCTTCTGCAGGATCTAGAGGAATGATTACCTTGACTCCATTGCTTCCAAATTCCATTCTCCTTCTCTTTAGATTGATAACACCATCCATGTCAATGGCCCTATCCAATCCTAGCAGTGCAGGATAGGGATCAGTATCATTCACAATTTGTATGACTTCAATGTCTACCATCACCTCAACACCCTCTATATTGAACACAACTTGTGACAACCTCCCCAAAGGAATGATATTTTGCTGATTAGCCATGCGTAGTTGAATAGTAGACCATTCCAGCCTTGGCTCTCCCATGCACTGCCATGCTTGCTTAGGTAGAACATTAACATCTGATCCCAGACCTAAAATGACTTGGTTCATTTCATAAGCACCAATCTGTGTAGTCATATGCATCTCTCTACTCGATCTCTTCTTGTTCTTGTATATTTTATTGACTACTCGATGTTCGACCATGGGTTTTTCTTTCTCTGCGCAAGTATCTATCAATGCCTGTAGATTTTCGATAGCCTTCTTATTACACAGTAAATTTATACAGGCTTGTAGAAATGGTTTAATGTCCTCATCTCCTTGTGCATCCTTCAGTGTTCTACCAGATGTTGATGTACTTCCTTCTACAAATTCTTTCAATGCTTCAATAAAGGTTTCTTTTGCGTACTGAAGAGTAAATATTTATTTGTTTTCAGGTGCTTTCTAGATCCATACAACAGTGGCAGGTTGCTTTCCTTTATCTTCATTGGTAGCTACACCATGCCTGGTATCTACATTCACACAGGGATCTTCTTCATGATTTTCTACATGAACCATCTAAATATTTTGTGTTGGGGTCTTCTTTTCCTGCATTTTGGAAATCAAAACAGGACAGTCTTCTATAACATGATCAAATTGTCTATAGTACCCGCAGGATTGTCATGTTGGATTCGAACAATCGCACGCATAATGGCCAGCATATCCATAGTTATAGAAAATTACTTGTCCTCTTCCTCAACTAGTTGATCCAGCTCCTCGACCTCTTCCTCTACCTTGGAATCCTCCACGCCTAGAAGGGGATGCTGGTGATGTAGGCTCAACCTGCATTATATATCTCACTGCTTTATCCAACATCATATCAAACGTGCGACAATGCTTCTCATCATGTCCTAGTGACGAACAGAATTTGTAAAATAACTACTTCAAGTCAGGCTAATATTTTCCGATCCTTAGGCAAGAATCTATGTCATGTAATCCAGAAATTTGACAGATAGTGCACTATATAGGATTCTTCAAGGGACTAGGACCTCTAGCATTCAAAATAATTGTTTAAGACAAGATATTAGTCTTTCTCATGCCCAAAAGCTTTGCATTTTATACACCACACCTCTGCACAGACCTCCTTTCCTTTGTCTTTGTGCAAACTTTGAATTTCTAGATGCATGGCTTCAAGCTCATTCTAAATATGTTGTGTTCCTAGTGAAATAAGTGTTGGGGTAGCCTCTAGTTTCATTGCAACTTCTACAACCTCATCTTGTGTGCCAATATTTTGTTGACCTAACGGCTGGTGCAGATGTGGGAGCAACATAGAAATGAACCATTCCTTATGCTGAGTATCATCAATAAAAAATCCCCCATCGCTGATGGTGCGCTTCAACCTTTGATCGGCCTCCCATACATATTCATTAGGTTCCTGACAAATATCCTTCATTTATGCCACCAGCTATGCGCATGACTTAGGTTTCTTAAACTATTCTTTTAGGGCCACTTTAATTTTGTCCAAGGTAGCATTAGGGTTTGCTTGCACATACCTAATGTACCAGTCTAATGCGTGAACTTGAAATGTAGTAGCCAACTATGCTTTTCTAATATCAATATTGTTAACTTGTTGAGCTTTCCATATGGCCTCAGTCACAAACTAGAAGTGATGAGTGTACTCATTTCCAATGCCTCTGAAATTAGGAACTTCATGGATGCAACCATATCTACTTCAGGGGGAGGGGGAGGTGGAGGTGGAGATGGACTGTGTGGTGGGGTAGGTGATTTGTGATGTGAATTCAGAAGTGGAGTGGATGGAATGGGAAACAAATTCAAGGGTTTCTAATGTGATGAGGTTTCCTCTTCATAGTCACTTGAGCTAGAAATTTATGGTTCAGGTTCACTATCATATCTAGGCTTCGGAGGGCTATAAATGAATTTTTCATTGTCTTCACGGTAAATTCTTCCATTGTGCATAGTTGAACCTCTTTGATGCATTCAAGCAGTATGTTCGCACAGAAAACCATGTTCACACAATAGCATTTTCAGTAAAAAATTTAATGAGCGCAGGAACTTAACTCTAGGGCGTTTGAAAAACCTTATTTTTGCCTTAGAATATGACACAAATTGATCAATGGAAAATTCAGTCACAAATCCTCCCAAAAGACGATAGATCCAATGATCTACCACGCAAGTGATCTTATTGTCAAACTTCTCTACTTGCAGGATCAATTCAAGAGTCCATTCAGTGACTACTTCTTATTTTATGTAGTGATGGAATTTAGATAAGCGCAACAACCACTCATGTAATTCATGCACAAAGGAACAAAAGAAAATTTCTTGCACTTCTATATAAATATATTTCTGTACCACTGTTTGTCAGAAAGCTTAGTGCTTCTATTCTCTTGTAGTGAAAATTCAAGGATCTTTCTATCCATCCAATCTTGTAATTCATTTCGTGATGGATGCCAAAACATCAAATATCCCTCAAAATGATGGTCCCGGTCCCAAAAATGGAACCATTTGTTGGCTTGAGGGGTCCTGACCCAAGTTCAAATTTTATGGATAAACCAACAAATTCTCCAACTAATGGCCCTTTTGGCATTGATCTGCTTAGGCAGACCAAAGTCTCACCCGAAGTAGTATGGGGGGGTGTTGGAACTAGGTTTCCGCACCCTAAGAGAGAAATTAATGAAGTGGTCCTCAGCAAAACCCAATGTGAACTTATACAGATGCACATAACAATATATAATGGAATTACAGGGAATGCACAGTTGTTACACAGTAATTTGTCACCGTCCCTACCGTTCCCCGTCCCGCACAATGGAGGACCCATTTTGTGACCTGTGAACATTGTCATGCCTTGAAAACATCATCAATGCATTCCTCTAAGCATGAGCCTCATTTGCCCTTGAGACATCTCCTTGCAAAAGTCATGAAAAACATCCCTTTTTGCATTGGCGCGGGTAGTCAGTTCAGTACTCGCGCCAATGGGGAAAATCCTGCAAAGAGGTCGCGCCAACTGGCGCTCTGTCATAGAGCAGTAGTCGCGCCACCCAATTTAGGGACTGTTTTTTAAATAAATATGGTGGAAGTTGAGTTCCAACAAACTCACAAACCATTGCCTATCTTGAGTTGGGAGGTTTGGCTGCGGGAGTTCTATGGAAGGGAAGTGGTTTTGCCACCTCCCATGGAACCTTCCTTGCTGATAGGGCCAATCCCATAATAATAGGGATCCCAACTCCCTCCTTCCCCATCTATAAAAGCCTGCTCAAATCCATGGCAAGCTAGTCTTGAAGTGCCTAAGCTCTGAATCTCCATATTCCCAAAAGCCTTTGTGTTGTAAAGAATCCCCTCTTTCCCTTAAGGCTGATTCAAGTAAGGAGACCATTGTCGAGAGACTCCGGAGAGGTTTTCCCTTTCCTTGGCAAGCTTTGCGAGACGTGGACGACCGGAGACCCGTCCGAAGGAGACCGCGACGTCAGAACTTGGTTGTAATCTCTCTTCGTTTATTATTTAATAGATGATTATGATTATGGTTCCACTCCGTTTTCCATCATGTTAATGTGAGTAATGTCCTTTCTGACTGATGTTTAGTTATGTATGCTGGTTTCTATGCTTGTATCTGTTCGTTTCTTCCATGTGCAGGTGTTCATCCGCGGAGATCGTGGAGGGATTGTGATCTGCCGAGGCTGAGGAACGGGGATGCTTCTTCTTCAGATCATAGCGTTGGAATCCAGGTAGGCTTCTATTCCTAGTCTTTCCATTCGTAACTAGGAGCTTGCGTCATAACATTGTTTGATTGTTGCTAGACCCCTGCTGGGCTAGTAGGGATCGCCTCTGTCCGCAGAGGGGATTTACCTCCTCAACAATTTGGCGACTCCGCTGGGGATCGTCCGGATTTCATTGTCTCGTTTGTGTTGTCTCGCTTTGATTGTTTTATGTTTTTCCTTGCTTGATGAACCTTCTGGGTTGGGTTCTTTCACTGTTTTTGCTTCTTGGTTTGCTTAGCTTGCATTGGTCTGCTTCTGGAGTAGCTTGTTTTTAATTTTTGGCTGAGAAACTTGACTGGCGCGGTTTTTAACCCGACAGTCGCGCCAATTGGCGCACGTTGCCTTTGTCCAACCCGCGCCAATTGACTTCTGGCGCCAGTTTCACTCTTACAGTCGCGCCACCCCTGTAAGTTTTTTGAGTTTCCTCATTTTTGAGCTCTCTGGATTTGATCAGTGTTTTTCTTCTTGATTTTCCGACTGCCTGAGTGTGTTGGAGTCCTGTTTGACTGGGAATTCACCTCTGTCCTTTGGTTGTTTGCTTTTATCTACCGATTTCACATTTTAAGCCCTAAGGCATCTAGTGGCTTAGTGTATCGAGCCCTCCTTGGGAGTTTTGGTGTTTTGATGGTCCTGTCAACTATTTGATTGATTCTCCGCATCCTCTAAGTAGTTGTTCATTGTTTTATTGCGATTTTTGGGTGATTGTTCATTCCTTCATTCGAAATTCGTCTGGTCTTGCCTTGGACCTAGATCACACGGTCCATTGGAAGCTTTTGAGTCTTTTCTTCGTTTTGAGAGACTTTGGTCGATTTGGGGATCTGATTGCTTGTGTTGTTGAGTGAAATTTGTTTGTTTCGCTCTCTTGGAAATCATTTCTCAAGTTGTTCCATTTGTTTTCAAGTTTGTTTAGTGCATATTAGCTATTAAACATTGAAAATAAAAAAAAAATCTCTTTTGCTTTTGTTAATTAGTGCAAATTGTGATCTTTTCCATATCGCTAGTGATTAGTGTTTTGAATGAAAAGTTTTCAATTGCATTAGTTGCACTAGAGATCTCATTGTTTGTCTTCCGTTCATTTCGTTTGTGTAAAAGCTCTCAACTCTTCTCTAACTAGTTTTCATCGAACGAAATGTTGCACTGTGGCATATAGCTTTGCATTTAGGAGTCTTTCGAGACACTACATACGATAGGGCCTGGAAATTGAAACTTAATTGAAGATCAACTGTAAAATTTATTTCAATTAACCTAAGGCAGCATTGGAACTTAACGAAACATATTTAGAGGGTCTAGGCTAGAGACGTGTTCCGGCGTCGTTAAACCTAGCAGCTGTCGTTCGCCTGTTGGCTTTAGACAGCGCTAGTACGGACTTGTGCTCCCCGTACCGTCGCGTATATAAAGGGAGACCCCCCTAGGTTTTCAATCCTTTATCCACAGGAAGCCGAGTCTGCCGCCCTATACCCGTGATACACCGAACACAGCATTCGGGGAGACTACCTGCACGTACGGAAAGTCCTTGGTCGATTTCTATTTCATTATTGAAACCAAGGTGTATATTGCAGTTCACGGATATTTGGTACACCCTTTGTGCCTAGTTTTTCCTGAGCAGTCATTTGGTCTTTTCTGACTCCCTAAACTTGAAAAGACCGTAGAGCGCTTGTCCTTTCACGCTTGTGTCAACTCTGAAAGAGATAGAGTCACCTTTTTATCGTTTCTCAACTCTTAAAATATGAAACGGTAGAATTTCTTACTTTCCAATGTGGTAAAATTAATCGCCCACGATTACACACCCATTTAGACATTGCTTGTTGACCGTTTTGATCGTGTGTCTTAACTCGTTTTCAGCCCGTGTGTGTGTTTGCTCTTTTCTTTTAGTCTTTTTGCCACAGTGGCGGAACCATCGGTTTCGTCTACTGGTAGTCCTTACACGGACGATTCTTCAGAAGCTTCTCAGCCTTCTGTTGAACCACAGCAGCCTGTTGTTTCCGATTTTCCTGATGGGGGACCGGTCCTCGCCGAGCAACCCTATGGAGGACCAGTTGAGTTCAATTGGCCCTTTTCGGACCCTGTGTCTGAATTGAGATTAGGAGCCGATTTCCTTTCTCTTACATCGGGTTCACCGTTTGTTGCTGCTGTTTTTCCTCCTAGTCCTCGCCATCTTTTGCGTGATTTGACGGCAGGATCAACCATGAGTGATTCTGGTGAGGAAATTCCGGTGTCTGATGACTATCAGCGCATCCCTCGTAGATTGTTTGAGGGAGACGACTCTGAGCTGGCTACCATGTCGTCAGCCAGTCCTTCTTTACCACAGGGATACAGATCTCTGGGACAGATCATTTCAGCTGCAGTCTCTATGGGAATATCATCTCCTGCTTCGGGGCCAGCTGTCACTACACCCGGGGTGTCCCCTTCGATGCCCGTCACTTCTGTTCCCGTTCGGCCCACTGTTTGTGTGGCTGCCTCTTCTTCTGTTGTCTCAGCATCTGCTACTAGGGCTGGGCCAACTCCTGAAGATGTTTATCTAGCTACTGCTATACCGGAGAATATCTCTCCGGAGGAGTATCGGTTGTTTTTGCAACAGCCAAACGCCGGAGCTGGACAGATTCCCCAAGATCCTTACCGATCTTTCTTTTCGCACTATGCACAGGATGGCACTCCCGTGTATGCTTTCCCAGGTCAGTTTGACGAGCACGGGGAGGTTTTGCGCCTCCCTGCTCCTGAGGCTTATCTGTATGCTCAAGGTTTACCATACAACCAGGATTATAACCCGCAGGGACAGCCCTTCCAAGGCCAACCTGCGGGCCAACCTGGCTATCTGTATGACCCACAGGGACAGCCCATCCAAGGCTACCCTGCGGGCCAGCAAGGGCCATTGTACAATCCGCAAGGACCATATTATAGCCCTGCTAGTCAACCTGCCCAGCCTCAGCCGGGGTATCAACCGGGACCGGTCTATGGTCCTGGGGGGAAAATCCAGCCTTATTTACCTATGCAACCGCAGTATCCTGTTGTTTCTAACTTTGCATATCACTCAGACCACCCTATAGTCGTCTGTGTCAAACCGGCTTCTGCCACACCCTCGGTCCTCGTTCCACCACTGTGCCAACCCCACGCTCATCCGGTACACCTCGGTGTCCCGCCTCCAAAGCGGCCCCTACCCATCCGCATAACCTAGGGCCCACTTTACAACCAGGGTCAACCCGGGCGCAAACTGGGCCGCCGCTCTGCTTATCCGGCCAATCCGTCATTCTAAGCGCCCTCACCGGTCAACCCCGCCCATTCAGTGGCGCCCTCTCATTCCGTTCACTCGCTTGAATGGGCCTTCATTCAATGCCGCACTCTGTAACCAACGCTTGCGCCCTACGTACCGAGTTCCGCAGGGTTCCACTTATCAGCAGCCTACTCATCCTCAGAGTGGTTATCATGGTCAGTCTCAATCGAACTATAACCACCCTGGAGGCTCTCAGTATTATCCTCCTCCACCCGGTTCTACCTACGCTCAGCAGCCAAATCCAAACGCTGCTTATACGGGGCAGACGCCTAATCAGGGCCCGAACCCTGGTTATCAAGCCCCGCACTATGGTTACCAGCAGCCAAATCAGTCTGGTTATACGAACTATGCCCCCTACGGTCAGAATCCTTCGGGACAGAACCCATGGGGGAAAGGATATTCACAACCATCGTGGAGCACGGGTACCGGACCTTATCCTGGGACTGGTATGGTAGTTAATCCTCCATTGCCATTCCTGGCTACCTTGGAACTGCCGGACGTTTCAAAGTTGACCAATGATCCGATTTCACATAATCCATATTGGCCTCCAGTTCCCACCAAGATACCAGGTGATTGTCCCAAGTTTGAGGGCAAAGCTGGCGAAGACCCCCAGGCGCATGTGATGACGTATCACCTCTGGTGTTCGTCTAACTCTTGGGTCGATGATTCGATTCGTTTGCATCTTTTCCAGCGTACGTTAACAGGAGCTGCTACTAAGTGGTACATAGAGCTATCCCGTGGTATTTTTCAAGATTTCAACTCGTTAGCCATGGCTTTTCTCATGCATTTCCAGTTACCGGTCCGATATGAGGCCGGGACACACATCCTGACTTCTCTGAAGTAGGACACCGCCACTCACATCTCGGATCACATACATGAGTGGCGGCGCCATCGTCGAATGATCAAGTTTCACATACCTGATCAGATTTTGACTCACTGGTTCACCACCTCCTTTGTGAATAAAATCGCTCAGGATATCGCGATGTTAGCGTGTGTGACGGAGGAACAAGCTATCGCGCATGCCCAGTACCTGGATCTTGTCTATTCGCAGTCTGGCACGCTTTATGACATCTTGACTGATGCTCCACGGCCCGGAACCACTAAGGCTATGCCTACCCCTATGTTGGATGGTGTCATTGGTTTCGCTTCTCAAAATTCGAAGAAGTCTTCGAATGGGAAGCAGAAGGCTAATTCTTCCAACAATACCTCTGCTAATCCCGTCTCATCCGATTCTGGTAAAACCGCGGAGGTGAATGCCGTTCAGGCCAATCCTGCGGACAAATCCTCCAAGGGGAAGAAGAAGGGCAAAGGCAAATCAAAATCTGATGCCCCGTAACCATAATCTAAATCTCGAACTGAAGATGGCTCCCAACATAAGCCGAAATTCCCTTGCCTCATCTGTGAAGGTGACCATTACACTAAGGATTGTCCACGACGGTCCGAAGTTAGTCAACTTCTTAAAGGATCAAAAGGGACTCCGGCTGTTTTAAAAGAGCCATTTCCATCTCAGCAGACCCAGATGGTCGAACATGCGTCACCATCTGCACTGTTTGGGTCTCAGGTTTTCATGATGAAGACTAATGCACCTATCACTATCGCTACGCGGTCGAAGGATTACAATGAACCACGGCAGGCACCCGGGAAGGCAGTCGCGGAAGGGCCGCCTCCCCCACCTGCCTCCGGTCCATTGGAAATCGAGAAGCCGACTCCCAAACCCGTTGTGAAACCACCTCCCAAGGGTGTTCTTCAAAGATCCTCTTACAATCCAAATGCTCGTGCCGCTCAACATTACAGTATCGTTGAGGATCTGGCATAGGCGCCATGTGCCATGTCTGCACTTGAGGTTCTTCAAAGTTGTCCTTCACAACGGAAGGCTTTACTGTCTGCAATCGATGGTATCGATCCCGCCGACTCGAGCCTTCTCACCTTTGATCTAGAGAATTTTACTCCCCGGCTTCCACATCAAATTGCTTTGGTCATTCAAGTCGGGATTAATGGTCTAAACATTCATAGAGCCTTCGTAGATGAGGGTGCATCTACCTGCATTATGTCCTCCGCTTGCTAGAAGGCCATCGACGCTCCAGCCTTGTCGTCATCTCCCAATGCCCTTGAGGCATTTGATGGTCGGGAGTCTAAACCCCTGTGAGTTCTCTAGAGTCTTGCGATCACATTACAGGGAAAAACTGTCAACGTGGAAGTAGAAGTGGTTGACGCTAAACTCAACTACAATATACTTCTTGGCCACAGCTAGACCCATGCCATGCTCTGCATGCCGTCTACCGTCTTTCGATTCATTAAGTTCCCTCACGAGGGCAAGATTGTCACGGTGGATCAGTTGTCATTTTTCACCTCTAGCTCTGAGAACAATGTGCCATATGTGGATCAAATTCCGAATCCCCCAGACAGCATAGGACCTGGTCTTTTCAAAGACCCAGTCCTCATGGGTATATTCCCCGCACCGCCACCGAATACCGCTCAAGTCAACATGTTGTCCAGGACTGATGACCCCTGGCTTATTCCTACACCTGAGCAGGTACATGAGTTTGGAGAATCCATGCCTTTAACTCTAGTAGAGATCAACTACTGTGAGATTGTTGCCGCATCGGACCCTCCAACTCCTCAGCATGCTCCGACAAGCATGGCTCTCGACGTCTACTCGCAATCCCCCTGGCTTGGTCAGGCTGATTCACCTGATCCTCTCAGAGAGACCTTTCCTTCAGATGAGGCTATCATTGAAACCATGTCTCTTGAGGAGCTACCCTGGGGCGATGGACATCATCGCTCCTCATTTATGCCTAGCTTGGGGGCAATGACTGATTGTCTGGAGCGTTATGCTACTCAGGTTCCTTCCCCTCCTCTTCAAACACCGATCTTAATGCACGAGGTCTTTTCGGAGGGTAATCTGAGTAACATTACTCAAATTGTTCCAATCAACATCTCCGTTAAACCGGGGATTGTTGAGAACATTCATGTGGGTGTGACTTGTTCTCCTGAGGAGATTCAAGTCTATACTGAGCTTTTCAAAGAATTCAGAGATTTTTTCGCATGGTCTTACGAGGAAATGCTGGGGATTGATCCTAGTATTTTCGTGCATGAGATTCCAACCTATCCAGGTGCGAAACCCGTACGCCAACGCTTACGTCCCATGCATCCTTGGAAAGCCGCCGCTATCAAGGCAGAAGTTGAAAAACTTCTGAACGTGGGTTTTATTTATCCTATCCCCCTTACAGAATGGGTGTCCAACATCGTCCCTGTCGATAAAAAGCAGGGTACAATTCGAGTCTGTGTGGATTATCGCGACATCAATCGCGCCTGTCCAAAAGATAATTATCCCACTCCGTTTATCGACCAGATTATCGACGAATGTGCCGGGAGTGAGATCTATTCCTTAATGGACGGTTTCTCAGGCTATAACCAAATCAATATTGCACCTAAGGATCAACATAAGACCACATTCATCTGTCCGTGGGGCACTTTCGCGTACAAAAAACTCCCGTTCGGCTTAAAAAACGCTGGCGCCACGTTTCATTGTGCGATGTCCTACGCTTTTCATGATATTCGCCATATTGTCCAGCCTTATCTGGACGACTTGCCAGCCCATTCGGGTAAGTGAGAGGACCATCCTGAGCATCTTCGCCAGATATTTCTTCGTTGCAGACACTACAATATCAGGCTCAATCCTCATAAGTGCGTCTTCTGCGTTGATTTTGGCCGTCTTTTAGGCTTTATAGTCTCGAAAGACAGAATTCGCCTTGACCCTCTAAAGGTTGAGGCCATCGTAAATCTCCCATCACCCTCCTCCCTGTATCAGTTACAGAGTCTGCAAGGGAAAGCGAATTTTCTTAGGCACTTTATCCCAAATTATGCCGAGGTGGCCAAAGGATTCACTCGTTTGTTAAAGCAGAATGTTCCCTTTCACTGGGACGAAATTGCTCAGGAATCCTTTGAGAAGCTGAAGACATTGCTAGTCAATGCTCCGTTGCTTCGTCCTCTGGACTACCACCGCGACTTCACTTTGTATCTATCCGCCGCATTTAGCACCATCGCCATGGTCTTGGTGCAGGATGACGATAACGGTGATGAACATGTTGTTTATTACCTGTCTCGGAACCTTCTCGACCCGGAAACGCGTTATGCACATGTCGAGAAGTTGGCCTTAGCATCCGTACACGCCGTACAACGCTTTCGCCATTACATCCTTTTGCGCATGATAACAGTGGTTTCAGACTACAACCCTATGACGTATATTCTTTCTAGACAATTACTAGGGGGCAAGTACTCCAAATGGATCATGATCCTGCAGGAGTTTGACTTGGAGTTCACCACTGCCAAGTCAACTAAATCACTGGTCTTCGCGGATTTGATATGTTCTCTCCCTACAGACTCTGTTCCCTCACACTCTGAAGACCACATACCGGACGAAACGCTTTTTCTTATCAGTACTCGTGATCCTTGGTACGGTGACATCATAGTGTATCTTCAGACCGCAACTTTTTGCTCTGAGTTGGATAAAACTGCCCGCCGTCGGATTCGGCACCAGTCCCAACCCTACCGTATAGTAGGAGATACCTTATATCGTATTGGAGTAGATTCGGTGCTCTGGCGATGCCTAACCTTGGAAGAGGCTGAGAAAGTCCTAAATGACTGTCACAGTGGCGCCTGTGGCGGCCATATGTCCGGGTATGCTACTGCCCAAAAGATTCTGCGGGCAGGTTATTTCTGGCCTTCCATATTCAAGGATTGTATCACTGCAGTCCGTAAATGTCATCCATGCCAGATTTTTCAGCGCAAGATGTGCGCGCCGCCGTTGCCATTGCATCCCGTTATTACCGTCGGCCCTTTTGCGAAATGGGGCGTGGATTTTATGACGTGTAACCCTCACTCGGCCGGGGGGCATGCGTATATCATTGTCGCCATCGACTACTTCACTAAGTGGGCCGAGGCGATGCCTACACTAGCTGCTGACGGGAAAACGACTGCTTCATTTATATTCAACCACGTTATTGCACGGTTCGGGGTTCCTCAAGCCATCGTCACTGATCACGGTACTCATTTCCGCGATTACATGATGGCGGAGCTGACCTCAACGTTGGGCTTGCGTCACGACAGCTCAACACCATACTACCCTCAAGCGAATGGTCAGGTTGAGGCGGTGAACAAGGTTTTGGTCACTATGCTTCAGCGAACAGTTGGGATTCATAAATCCAATTGGCATCTCCAACTGTTCTCAGCTCTCTGGGCATACCGAACATCTACTAAGAGTGCAACCGGATTCACACCATTCCAATTGGTGTACGGTCTGGAAGCTACCCTGCCGGTTGAATGTGAAATTCTTTCGCTTAAATTAGCTGTGGAGCTCTTACCGGATACTTCTCCTGAGGAAGAACGTCTTCTATATCTCGAATGGTTGGATGAAACCCGTCGTCTAGCTGCTTTTATCATCGAAGTACAAAATAAGAGGGTCAAAACTCATTTTGATCAATCTATTTCTCCCCGTTCTTTCATCGAAGGAGACCTCGTCCTCTTGTACGATCAGGCACATGATAAGCTTGGAGCCGGTAAACTCCAGCCTATATGGCACGGGCCCTATATAGTAAAGCGTGTTTTGGAAAATGGGGCCTATGAGCTTATAAATTACGAAGGAGTTCCACTGGCGCAGCCCAGAAATGGGTTGTACCTTAAAAAGTACTATGCCTGAAGTGATTTCATGGTGTGGTGTGTGTACATAGGTGTGTGATTGTCATTTGTGTGCATAGTGTGGTGTGCTTTGTAAACATCTTTCTGCTGATCGGGTCTTCCTGGTTGTGAAGATGTCTATTCATCCATTTGTTGGTTTCGCGGATGGTGCCTCCCGCAGTACCAGGAATCTGTCTTCCGCAGCCTGGGTAATCTACGATCCTGCTGGTGAGTTGATTGACCTGCAAGGTGTGTGTCTAGGACGTACCACGAACAACATCGCAGAATATAGTGCCGTGTTGGAATTATTAACGGAGGCAGTAAACCTTGGTATCCGTGAATTGCTCGTGTATCTAGATTCACAACTTGTAGTCTTACAGCTAAACGGACACTATTCGGTAAGAAACCTGTCCATATTACGTCTATATTTGCGTATTCGATTACTGGAAAGGAATTTTGACTACATTACATATCATCATATACCCAGGCATTTGAATACATTAACAGATGCAGTAGAAAATTTGGTATTAGATAGAAATTTGCGCAATTTATAAAACATCATCACATGTAAAGAAAGACTCATCCAGAAATAGATATGTATATATATAGATATCGAAATGTTTACATAGAGTGTGTCACATAAAACTCAAAAAATATACATAATCGTCTTAGTACATCCGGAGACGCTATGTCTCTCAAAAATAGGTGTGGTATAAATCCTAAGGACTAATCTGCATGGTGCTCATGATAGCACGTGACTGCACGCACTAAGCGCCTCAGGATTCGGTGGATCCGACTCGGAACTCCCACCGTGTGGTGCTGGCATGCCATCGGTACGTCTGCTAGCCAGGCATAGTCTGGAATCCGGTGAGCAATCCCCTCGAGGTTCTGGATCAGTTCATCTCCTTCGGTACCTTCTCCCTGAATCTCAGGGGCGAGTTGTGTCCTCCGGGAGATTGGAGACATCCCGGCTGGTCTCTCAGGTCCTACATCTGCATGCATATATAATTGTGTTAAGACGAATGTGTATTAACAAAAAAAACATATAAACATAAAATAAAAAATATGAGGTCTTACCCAGCTCCTCGTCCCAGTCATCTTCTTCTGGTAGTGGGAGATCTGGGTCCCCAGTAAAGTCGGTTCCCGAATAGGGCCAGTATTCCACGACGATCAGCTGGCACCGTAACCACCTAAAGAACTCTGGCCTCCAAGACATCTGTTGGCCACCTCCAGATCTGGGCATCAATGCTGCCCAGCGAACCATTCGTGGCTCTCGTGGTATTGGACTCGCCATTGCGGCCCCTTGGCCCTCGAAGATTGGTAAGCGTTCCAGAATGAACGATACCAAGATGGAACCATAACCGAACTGTTTCAGTTTCTCCTGTTTGCACCTTGTGAGCTGCCTTTTCATATTGATAGTTACTGCTTCCGCCCAATTGAACAGTAAGGGACCCATGCATTCTGAGGCCAGCAGGAGTTGGGTTTTCGTAGCCTTGTGCAGAGCCTGCGACCCAACAGCCCGCGTGATGGTATGGAGAACCACTCTCAGTGCCAGATCAGAGATGGTGTGGATATCCACTTTCTTGCTTCCTGATCCTGTTTGTGCCCCTGGGCACACCCGTGCCATCACTTGTTCCATATTTTCCCCAGATGGTCTATTTCCAGTTAGTACAGGGATTGGACCTCTGCGGGACAATCCAGTGATGAAATAAACGTCGGTGACCTCCAGTTCTAACACCTGGTCTCGTAACCTGAACACCTGTTCCTGTTCGTCCCAAATACTGATTAGATACTGGAGGAGCTCGGGCTGAGCTCGTAAACATGGCGTGAGGAAGAAATTTTTCAATCCACAGTTTCTAAGTGCATTCATGCAAGCTTGGCTTTGCATGGCCTGTTCATCCTCTTCTCCGTGCTCTCGTTCCTTCCATTCGATTGCCATTTTGAGTAATTATCTGCATTCACATGGTAAAAAAACCTTAGTTAGATCTTTGATGAACTTTAAATTCCATGCAATTTGGTCTAAATGTCGAAATTTTGGGCGAAATTTAAGGTTCGGCCACTGGCGCGGCTGTTTTGCGAACAATCGCGCCACGTGGCACGAGCCCTTTATAAAAAAGAGCTCATTGGCGCGGGTCCATGCCCGATACCCGCGCCAATGGGCGCAGCCCCAAAATTCTAAAAATGACCACACAAAACTGATTTTTAAGGGAAAGCTATTAAAAAATGAATGAAAATGAAGAGCAAAAGAGCGCCTCTTACCTGTGACAGACGAGAAGCTGAATGGTCGACTGGATTTGTCGCAATCACCGTCAGAAGTTTCTGCTCCAAAAGGACCACTGTTGCTTTTCACCAAGGTAAATAGTAAAAAGTAATTTTATTTTTACCAATTGGACATATTTATAACTTTTTCGACGTTAAATGAGTTTTAAAAATTATTTTTATTAAAAATTTGCATATGTTATGTCGAAAATGGGTTTTACGCTTGTTGGGTATGTGCAGCAGCAGGGTTTGCGACTTAAACGATGGAAACGAGTTGTATTTTATACTTTTTCGGACTCGGTAAATACACGAAAAAGTCACTCTGGAGTCATCTTTCAACTCTTTTCTGACTCTCTAAATATGAAAAGATCGCTGAGGCCCTTGTCGTTTCGATCTCGTTAAAATGGACACGAATCGACATCCACCCAGTATAAGTTTAACCCTTTTCCGGGCTGGGATGGATTGAATTTTGTTTTTACCAATTTGACATATTTATAACTTTTTCGACGTTAAATGAGTTTTAAAAGTTATTTTTATCAAATATTTGCATATGTTATGTCGAAAATGGATTTTATGCTTGCTTGGTATGTGCAGCAGCAGGTTTTTGCGACTTAAACGATGGAAACGAGTTGTATTTTATACTTTTTCGGACTCGGTAAATACACGAAAAAGTCACTCTGGAGTCATCTTTCAGCTCTTTTCTGACTCTCTAAATATGAAAAGATTGCCGAGGCCCTTGTCGTTTCGATCTCGTTAAATTGGACACAAATCGACATCCACCCAGTATAATTTTAACCCTTTTTCGGGCTGGGATGGATTGATTACGAAAAAGGAATACCCTAGCCTATCGCGACTAGGAGGTTTTCCCGGATATTGTTTTCTACCTTTTCGGATCTGGGGAACTATTTACGAAAAGGGACATGTGGAGTTTTCTTTTCCGCTGTCTTTTCAAACTCTCTAAACATGAAAAGACGCCGAGTTCTTCCTTTGTCAGACTCGTTAAACCCTGATGACATTGGATTCCGTCGCAATGACGTTCTCAGAGTTTCTCCTTCCTAGGACTCGTTAAATGCACTAGGATGGATTCGCCCGAAGGGCGGACTTATATCACAAGCATATGCTATCCCCTTCAAGCTTGTTATCAAAAATAATTGGGGTACTCGCCGGAAATGGTGGGGGAAAAATGGAACCATCGTCGTTGTCGTCGGCAGTATGTCGCTCTTGAACATGGCACTTGTCTGCATTCGTGTCGGGTTGGGGACATCTCATCTCGATGCTTCACTTTGCCTCCATGGGTTTGGGTAATCTCTTTTGACCTCTCATCTGTTCATTGCCTCGTCACCATGACCTCTGATCCGTTGATGTCAAATACTGCCAAGTCCACTGTCGTGCCGTTCATGTGTTCAAGAGAAGTTGGCCTCTGCAAATATCAACCTTCCTCTGTGTCTCATACGATCCTGATTCACAACAAAACATCATGTTCCTCTGTCTCGTGTCGATGATGTGGGAATCATTATGGCCCACCTTCGATCAAGGTCACTTCCTGTCGACTTCAACTCATTATCCAGGAAGTTGGTCTAGAGACTCCTGATGGTACCTTGGAGCCTGCATGCCTCAATGGCAGGTTCGTCGCATTCGACGTAAAGTTTACATCATTGACTTCCGATCGAATGATTCTGCGGGTGTTCGACGTCAACTCATTTATTCACACGCCGTAGATTGTACCTGTAGTACCTTGAGGACCATTGTCATTATTGGTGGTTTCTCTCGCGTCTGTTAACGACTTTCATCATTGGCTGGTAATCAGACGATGTTCTTGCATGTTCGACATCAGCTCACATATTCACATGCTCGAACTTGTACTTGTTTGGGTCGAGATGGAGCGCAAGACCCTGGATTGTGTCTGTTGTAATCCAGGCTGCGATTGTGCATTATTATCATTATGTACATGACTCACTGATTGGATGGCTGCGACCATACCTGAGTCTATTTGTTTGATCTTAGTTGGATGGCTGCGCCCATACCCTGGATCCGGATTATAACATACTCTGTTTCGGATGGCTGCGTCCATACCATATATATACCATGTACTTGAGATATCAGTTGTATCTTTCTGCACAGGTTTTCCGACAGCGGGCCTTTAGTTGAACATGTTCTCGTAAAGTATTTCACCCCTCTCTCTCTCGGGCCTCATACTTTAGGGGGCATCTGTTACACAGTAATTTGTCACCGTCCTTACCATTCCCCGTCCCGCACAATGGAGGACCCATTTCGTGACCTGTGAACTTTGTCATGCCTTGAAAATATCATCAATGCATCCCTCTAAGCATGAGCTTTATTTTCCCTTGAGACATCTCCTTGCAAAAATCATGAAAAACATCCCTTTTTGCATTGGCGCGGGCAGGCAGTTCAGTACTCGCGCCAATGAGGAAAATCCTGCAAAGAGGTCGCGCCACCTGGCGCTCTGTCATAGAGCCGTAGTCGCGCCACCCAATTTGGGAGTTGTTTTTTAAATATGGATGGCGGGAGTTGAGTTCTAACCAATTCACAAACCATCACCTATCTTGAGTTGGGAGGTTGGCTGTGGGAGTTCTATGGAGGGAAGTGGTTTTTCCACCTCCCATGGAACCTTCCTTGTTGATAGGGCCAATCCCATAATAATAGGGATCCCAACTCCTCCTTCCCCATCTATAAAAGCTTGCTCAGATCAATGTCAAGCTAGTCTTGAAGTGCTTAAGCTCTGAATCTCCATATTCCCAAGAGCCTTTGTGTTTTAAAGCACCCTCTCTTTCCCTTAAGGCTGACTCAAGTAAGGAGACCATTGTCACGAGACTCTGGAGAGGTTTTCCCTTTCCTTGGCAAGCTTTGCGAGACGTAGACGACTGGAAACCCGTCCGAAGGAGACCGCGACGTCAGAACTTGGTTGTAATCTCTCTTCGCTGGTTATTTAATAGATGATTATGATTATGGTTCCACTCCGTTTTCCATCATGTTAATGCGAGTAACATCCTTTCTGACTGATGTTTAGTTACTTTTATTGGATTTTATGCTTGTATCTGTTCGTTTCTTCCATGTGCAGGTGTTCATCCGCGAAGATCGTGGAGGGATTGTGATCTGCCGAGGCTGAGGAACGGGGACGCTTCTTCTTCAGATCATAGCGTTGGAATCCAGGTAGGCTTCTATTCCTAGTCTTTTCATTTCGTAACTAGGGACTTGCGTCATAACATTGTTTGATTGTTGCTAGACCCCTGCTGGGCTAGTAGGGATCGCCTCTGTCCGCAGAGGGGATTTACCTCCTCAACAATGGTGATAATTAAAACGCGGGATAGCATGGATTTAGAAGAAATATTGATTTGAACAAAAGATTTGATATCACGAACTTTATATCCAATCGAGGCAAGAGAGACAGGAAAGGGAGGGGAAAAGTTGGTCCATTCATCCAAAAGTAGAAGGCCCCTCTCAATTAGAAAAAGGAAAGGAGTAGATAGTCATTGAGAGCAATAAAAAGGGTAAGAATATGACCAAAGAAGTAATCCATGATTTGGGGGAATTCTTGATTAACTCGGGATAGGTGATTTCAACCCCAAAGTATTTTCCCCCTTCTCATCATTCTTCCCAATGGAGATTATCACGTGGAATATAAGGACCTCAATAGCAAGGGAAAAAAAGGCATCTCCGGGGTAGGATTACAAAATAAAAGCCTGCAAATAGTCATATTGCAAGAGACAAAGATTTCTAGTGAAAATTTCAATGATATAATGGAGCGATGTTAGAAAGGTTGTGAATCGATGGCATTGGATGCTAAAGGAAGTGGGGGGGGGGGGGGGGGGGGGGGCGCGTGCAGTGACTTGGAACCCTCTCTAGGTAGCATTCAAAGACTAAATTGCATTCCCTCACATTTTGTATGACAATTTATAGTATGTGGGGGTAGAGGAGATGATCTAACTTACAACAGTATATGGGTCGCACATACTGGTTGACAAATTTTCATTTTTGGCACAACTTCAGGCAATCAAAACTCTTTACAATGATGGATTTTCGATTGTATAAGGATATTTTAATATCAACAAAAAATTGGAGGATAATATGGGTGGAGTCAAACATATTGATATAGAAGCCCAACAATTTTGGGGCTAATTTAGGATCTGAGGATCATGGATCTAGATACCAACAATAGAATGTTCACCTAGAATAACCCTAGAGGAGGGAGACACCAAGTAGCAAGTAGATTGAATCGGCTCCTAATTTCTGAATCTTTGTTTGGGCACGACATATTTATAGAAGTGATTATTATTCCTTTCCTAGGGTGAGATCACCAAATTATCCAATAAGATATGTACTTGAAGATAGCACCAAGGATTTACCCTTTTATATTTGAAAGCTTTTGGATCTAGTATCCTGATTTCTAGACTCAAGCAAAGAACTAGTGGGAGGAAATTAATATTCAAGGGAAAAATTGGATGCATACCTTTAAATTGAAGTTGAAGGAACTTAAAACTAAAATAAAGGTTTGGAACAAACAAGAGTCTGGCAATATATTTTCAGAGAAACAAGCACCCAAGGCACACATGCAAGATATTTAACAAATAATTATCCACGAAGGCCGCTCTGAGGACTTAGTCTTGGAAGAAGGTTAACTAATACATATATTGGAACAAAGTTGTAAGCAATATGAAACTATTTAGAGACAAAAAACATGCATCCAATGGCTTAAGTAGGGGGAGCGAAATACTAAATTCTTCCATAAAGTTGTGATTAAGCATTGTCATCATAATAAAATATTCTCCCTCATATTTGGGGGGGAACAGACAATTACAACATGAAGAATTAATGAACTGGTTTCATATCATTATGATTTGTTAATAGTGCCAGTTCCAAACAGACATCATGTTATTGGATGCATCACGACCCATATTCCTCATCTCATCAATATGGAACATAATGAGGCATTAATGCGACAAATATCATTTTCTGAAGTTGAAGAGGTGGTAGCGGCTATGCTAAGCAAAAAATCTCCTGGTTTGAATGGGTTCACAATGAAGTATTCAAATCATGTTTCCCTTTCATTGGTCCAAAATTTCATGCATTGGTTGAGGAGTCTTGAAGATGTCAAAAGGTATGGATTCGTTTAAATGCAACTTTCCTCACTCTAATTTGAAAGCTTGGTAAATTTGATGATCCTAGTGGTTACCAACCAATTTCTCTTTGTAACATGATCTATAAAATTATTTATTCTATGATTGTCAATCACCTTAAAACCCTTCATAATATTATCATATTCCCTAAGAAAAATGGTTTTGTGAAAGGACATCAAATCTTAGCCATGATCATTGTCATTCAAGAAGTCATTTTCTCCCTTAGGAAAGTTAAGAAGGTTAGAATTACAATTAAACTGGATATCTTGAAATATTATGATAGTTTAAAATAGGATTACATAGCAGGTGCTTCATGCCTATGGTTTTCTCTGAAAGTGGGTAGACAAGATCAAGTCAATTGATTAACCTATTTTCTCTATCCATCTTAATGGTTCCTTAGGACTTTTTAGCCCCACTTATGGTTTAAGACAAGGTGACCCCTCTCCACTTTCCTATTCATCCTTGTCATTGATGGTCTTGAGTAAACACATCAAGGTGGGTGTTAACTAAGGCACCTAGAGGTGTTTGTCTCTATGGCAGGAGATTAGGCTATCAATCATGTGATGATGATATTGTTAGCCACCTATAATCTTTTGTTATACCAAAAGGTGGCTAAGATCTTTTTGAGCCTCCAAGGAACAAATTTTATCACTAAAAATTGTTGGCTCTTGAAGACTCCTTGTAGGCCTCATTGCCTCTGTCCAAAATCCCCATTTGCTGTCCCATTTTTATACTCAGAAAAATCTGCTGATTCCAAATGAAAGACTGCTGAAAGACCGTCATTTCTCCTCTTCTCAAACCTTTCATCTGCTCCCCTTTTTCTCCATCAAAACTACCTTGTTTTCATAAGTCCTCTTCTTTCCATTTATAAAAAATTCCCCTTTCATAGTTAAAAACTCACTTTTTAACTTTTTCGGAACCCCCAAATCCATTTAAATCCTTGAAATTTCTCATAAAAAATCAAAGTTTCATTGCTATAGACCTAAGCCCTTTGGGCTAAGCCCTAAACCACTTCCCCACCATACGCTTTGGGTCTGGAACCACTTGCTAATACGTTAAGGTGCTAATCGCATCGGAAAGAATCAAAGACGCAAGTCTTTGCCATACTCCAAAAGTTCCGATTGCGATTAGCCTTGCTGCTTAAGATCCCCGATCATATTATTTTCATATAACCCTGAGCCCGCCCTCGGCGCTTAAACCTTGTGAATATTTCATTTCCGACCCTTTTTTCCTTTGAAAATTACAAAAACCCTCTTTTCCAAAGTTTTGATTTAATGAGCCAAAGTCACATGTTAAATATAAAAATGGTTAGATCAAAAAGACCGATCGCGCAATCGCAATCGGGGAAATTTCAATGGGTTGATCGGAAAGACCAGGCCCGCAGTTCCGATTGTGATTAGGCCCTTATTATATATAAAGCCCAGGGCCTATCAATTTTCATGCATCCAAAGGCCCCGCAGTCGGGCGCCTGTCCGCTTTATATATATGTTTTTCCACCCGGATCCATAAAAACCTTTGTTTATTTCAAAAGTTTGGGTTTTTATATAATATACAAGGATTTCTCCCCGATTCAATCTCGACCGTTGATCTTGTTCTCAGATTGACGGCCTGTGCTCAATCGCAAGTTCCCTCCGATCGCAATCGCAAACCTTCCCGTCTCACTCCCGATTGCGATCCGCCGATTCCATCGCAGTCGTCCATCTGTTTCGTGATCCGACGGCCATCACACACCTGCTCCAATCGCAATCGGAACTTTCGATCGCACCATCCTTCTGTGTATTGCGATTGTGATCCCCCGATTACATCCCGTCCGTTCATTTCCCGCTGATCCAACGGTCATCGCTTGATCGCACTGGTCGCCCGATCGCTGATCGCAAGCCCTTTTCATCATCCTCCGATTAAATCTGGGTTGTCCATCTCCCTAATGATCGGACGGACAGCGCTCAATCGCAAAGTTTCAATCGCAGTGTTTTAATCGCATGCGTTTTGTTCCTCCCCTTCGATTGTGATCCTCTGATTAGATCTGGACCATCCACGTGTCCAGATCGGACGGTCCAAAACCATCCTGCCTTATTTCTTCTCCCCTCTCTCCTTTTCATGTTTTGCGTTGATCTCCACCGTTAGATATTTTTATCCAACGGCTACGCTCCTCCCCCGCCATCTGAAGCAGTTTAAACCTATTTTTCGCAGGATTTCTTAATTGTTTTGTGTTTGATGCAGGTGTTCTAAATGGTTTTCCATTGTATAACGAAGAAATGCCAAGGGCTGGGAATGACGATTCTCATGCCCTCGTTTCATTACAGAGAAGCCATCCACGGGCTCTATTCCATGTTTCGTCAGTACTCTATGAGTATTGATGCCGTAAAGCCCAGTGCGGGTCTGCACATCGACAAGACACTGTTTTAATTCAAACACAGTTAAAGAGTATCAGTTTTGAAGACAGAGCACAGCAGATGAAGATTGAAGATATTTTTTATGGGGATTAAGGCTAAGACAGTTATCAAAAGCCTAATCCTCAATCTAAAACACAGTTTAAAGGAAAACCTAAAGTGTTTAATCAGACAGAAAGCCTCCACCGCCACATCTGAGGCAAATTGATTCCTCAGCTACCACCAAGCCACCTGTTGCCTCAAACCTTTCAAATAGAGGCCGAAGTTATTGATTCAGGAAATATCTGCCTCCAGCGCTGCCAAGAAGTTAATTCTGCCAAAGGAGTGTAATAGAAAATAGCTGCAGAGTTGCTCCGGACGGAACATAGAGCCTCAAAGTCAAATAAAGCTCCCACCGAGCTTTGATATTAATTGTAAAACATTAATACAGTGATCCACCTGTACACTTCTCCATCGAACCCCTCAAGAGACCGAGAAGTCATTTAATATGTATTAATGGTTCACGAGATATTTTTGTTAGTTCTCACCTCCTCATCTTCCTATAAGTACTTCTGCATAAGATGAGAAAGGGGGTTGTTGTTTGATCACAAGTTGTAATATTGAAACTCTCTGAAATAAATATACAAGTCTGTTGAAGTTGAAAATAATTTGGAGTCTTGGATGTCTTGATGATGTCGTTGCATGTCTGTTCCTGAGAAGGCTCTATCATTGGATCCATGAGCTTGGCTGTTGGTGAAGTGCTCTGAACTGTTAAATGTTTTTCCCTTGTTTTCATTATGTTCCATAATTTCTTACTACAGTAGGCTGAAAGTTTTAGGCTAAGAAATGACTCCTGGAAGCACCTTAGACCTGTTCACCCTTCACTGTTTTATGTTTTCTTCTGTTGAAGTATTTTAGAGGCTTTAAACCTTCTCTTTAGTCTTCATGCTCGTTTATTTCCTTGATAGCTCAAATAGTTGGTTTCAGCATGTTATGGTTCTCCCTGCTTGTCTGCCATCACTTGAAAGCCGTTATTGAAGTCTCCCTTTGAAGTACCATTGTCTTAAGTTAACCGAAGATGTCGGTTTTGATCTTACCCTTTGCCCCTGCTTAAACAGTTGTTTTGAAGGTCTTTATAGTTTCAAACACAGATGTTATTTAGGTGTTCCCTCTTCTATGAATGCAACTATCAGTGAATCTTTTATGTTTTCTAAATCCTTTAAAATAAGATCTTTGAGGAAATAGGGTGTTCCCCAAATCTTAGATTTCATTTTAGAAGTTGTCTTGAAATCATTATTTTATTAAAGAATGTTTGTAGAATTTATGGTTAGCCCTGTCTATCAAATATCTCTTTATTGATAAGTCATGTTTCTCAAGTTCCCTTTGTTGAGAATTAAATTTCTTTTTCCAAATCATTAATGTCCATCTCATTCCAAAACAAAGGATCCTGTGGCCAAGTTAGATTTTCCCTTTGATATCCCATATCCCTTGAAGAGTTTGTCATGATCTTATTTTGACTCCATTGCCCAATGAACCGGATATTTTCTCTTTCTGTCTATCTTTCCTAGACCTTTCATATTCTGTTGTATCAACTCAACCCAACCAAACAAACATCTGCACGTAATAACTAGTCTAAAATTCCATAACCAAAGCAAACAAGATAAACCTTTGCAAACAAATATTTGAGAGATCCCTCTCTGAGAACAGGAGGACTAGATCCTGGAACTCTAAAGATTGGTTCTGATGTTGCCTTGTCTTTTGATTTGCCAAATTGTCAAAACACGGGATACCAACGATATTATTGTTTTTGGTGATCTTGCTCATTATGAAATGAGAGCTCTTAAATCTATATTAAAGGATTTCATGAATGCCTCTGGGACTATGATGAATGGAGATAAATCAAATATCTATTTTTTCAACACTATGGTGTGGGTCCAACACCACTTATAAAGACTTATGGACTTTAATATTTGCAATCCTCTAGCTTGTTATTTGGGAATCCCTCTAGTGGTAAACTCATTATGATCCTCTTGTTGGAAAGACATTATTCAGAGGATCACTAACATACTAGATAATTTGGATTTCCTTACCTTGAAATTAGTAATTCGAGGGGTTCTTATAAAATCCATTCTTCAGGCATTGTTGGGGTACCCACTATCCGCTATAGTAGCTCCCAAGATTATCTACAAAGGCATCACTTCCAAATTTAGAGATTTCATGTGGAAAGAAGCTAAATATGCTAAGAATTGGGCATTGTTTTGGTTGCGTGGGAGAATATATATCTACCTAATTTGGTGGGGGGCCTAGGGGTGTGAGACCTGGAATAATTAAATAAGGCTCTTGAAGCTAAATTGTGGTGGATATAGTTGAAAGGGGGTCAAGAGCTCTGGAAACATATATGGGACAAAAAATACTCCAAATCCCTCTCTTAAGTAGATACATTATGAGCAATGGTATACCCTTCAAGCTCATTTATATGGAACGCAACTCATGAAAATATAAACCTGATTAAGAATCATGCATTTTTGGAAATCAAGAATGGGAGAATCTCTCTTATAGGAAGAAGATAAGGAGATAGGGTAGATCTAAGGGAACTGGAGATATTTGTTAAGGAGTGGGGTGATGACAGGGTAGCAGGATACTGGAAAGAAGGTAAAGTTGCAAATACATGGAACGTATGGAAATGAAATGAAAATTGGTCGGACCACCAATAATTACATACTTGGCCAACCTTGGCTCGTGACCTTCAGAAGCGCAAGATATATTTAGCTCAGGATCCAAATAAATTATGTTTGGGCCATCAAGTGAAATGTATGTTCACACCTAAAGTAGCATATAACCTATTAGAGGGGTGTACATACTTACCTAGAGAACCACTATGGAGGAAGATTTGGACTTATAATTTGTGGCCAAAAGTTGTTCACTTCCTATGGTCAATGGGTAGGCATAAACTGCTTACATGGGGTCATATCCGAAAAAAATTGTTTCCATGGTCCATGTTTATGTTGCCTTTGCAGGGAACAATATGAAACAACAGAACATCTTTTGAACGACTTCCATTATTGGAAATATTTGGAGTTAAGTTCTTCATATCTTTTCTCATTTGGATCACATGGCTAATAGCCTTATTTAAATGGTGGAGAATTAGTAGATCAATATATTTAACAACCTCTTAGTCAATAGAGAACTTGTATTAGTTGGTGACTTCGCCTTATGGATCGTATGGAAAGAGTGTAACTGTCAGATATTTTAGAGTAAGCAAGCACCTATTGACCATGTTTGTCAGATTGTCAAGCACAATATCAATGGGACAGTCCCTTCGGATGCTTGGTCAATAGAGGATTGGAAATTTAATTAACAAGAGGCAACAATTCTAAATTATTGGTAAATTGCCTATGCGACAACTTCTATAGGAACACTTAAGCCCCCTCCTCCCTCAAGATCTTCCCCTTCCTATTTTACTCCCTCTTTGAAACTAAAATTTGATGGAGCTTCCAAAGGGAACTCAAGCCCAACAGGGTTTGGAGGTGTTTTCAATGATTGGAATAGACAAACTTTAAGAGTATGTGGTAAAAATTGTAGGACACCTAGTAATAACAAAGTTGAATTTCTAGCACTAGAACAAGGTTTACAGATAAAAATGGAGGTTGAATATACGAAGCTTCAAGTGGACGGGGGCTCTAAATTGGCTATCTCCGTAGCTTAGATAATCATATATGAAACCTCGGTTTCTAAACTGGTGAAGAGTTGAAGATTGGAACTCCTTTTTTCCTGCATTCAAAAGCTACTCTCTTCTATACACTATGTCATTACTTCTCATTTACATAGGACTGGGAACAAAGATACTGATATATTAGCAAATTTAGGATGTTAGGACAAGGAGATGAAATTTAGATTCTAATGGTCGAGGCCTAATAATATCAACTAGTTAGACTAGATGCAAACAATTATGGAAGAAGACCATAGTACCCTAATGAGGATGGAGGAGCATTCGAGGATGGAGATCGAGTGAGACACCCATTAATTCCCGAGATCATTAAGGAGGGAGGTGGCATGGTTTGTCCCACCCTATGCACCATACATGCTATATCATATTATCTACCTTCATGGAGCACCTGGAGTTATTGATTTCTATCTCGATCCTTTTGATGGTTGATGGAACTATGTACTACGTAAATGAGTTATGCAAGAAGAAGGAGGGAACTCCAAACACCTCTTGCGAGCATGGGTTTAATAAAATCTGATGGGGTGTGCCTGCAAGTCTGGGTTCATGTCTTTGGTAACTTAGGATGGCATGGTAAAGCTGAGACCTTTTTGTATGTTAGTTCTAGAAAAAGCAACAACTTATCGCTTTTTACAACTTGAAATGAGGGCACCTAGTTGTTGTCTGACAGAAATGGTGAGAATTTTAGGTCAACGCTATTCCTAAATTATTGTATAATTCTTGGACATGTAAGATGGGGTTCAAATAAAAAGTGTTTGGGTGCAATATTGTTTCTCAACGCGTCAATTCTCTCTCGGCATTAATTAAAGGTAACCCTGGGTTGCTGGTGTATGTTGTGTTCTTTTCATGTGCAGGCTGGATTTTGTTTGTCTTGGGTATTTTCCCCCATTGGATGGTAGGGTCTATGGTTGATTTGGTTGTTTTAATTTTTTGGTTTTTGTTGTATTTGAATATACCTTCTCCATTTAAGGAGAAATTTATTCAACCTTCCCACCGGTTGGTGGGCTTATTGGGGTATTAGTGTTGATTCTTCTACAACTCTCTGGGTTCCATATATGCAATTGTTGATAAAGAACCAAATATTACAACTTTATGGTCCAAGGGAAAAGGGGGGATATTTTGTCTGGTTGGTGGTCTGATTTATCTGTCAAAGGTCGTTGTATGGCTTTGGTGTAGGGGGAGTTGTGGCTTTTACCTTCTTGAGGCCTATATATTTCCGTGTTAGACAGAGTCAATATGCCCCATCATCATGGTCATAGTCTATGTGGTGCTAGGGGGAAAGGCTAGACCAAAATTCCTCACACAAAGAATCAGGCCCATGAGGAAGTTGGTGTTTACAATGGAGTGACCTTTCTAGGAATTTAGGATGAGATTTAATGGTTGGAAAGGAATGTTCGTAGGGATAGACAAGCATTATCAGATTCTAAACGTCTTAATATAGTTTCTCATTAGCTCTCGATCCTAGGGAACACCAGGGGATGAAGAAATTGATATATGCACATTGTCACTCTTCATTGGGAGCTAAAGAATTAAAAACATGATGAAAAAAATGAGCTAATTTCATTTCTCAGTGACCTTCAACATAATCAATGGAGAATGCAGGATATATTGGAAATAATGGAAGCTCGTATGGACCATATGGAAAATCATAATCAATGTGAATTCAAGCTTCCCAGTCCCCTGGGCATAAGACCATAAAATCCACCTCCTATGACCTCATTTAATTCCTATAATGACTCTTTTTTGGCTAGTTCATGTTGTTTTTGTGGATGTTTAGAGATGTGAAGTTTTAGGTAGTGCAATATTTTTTGTTGGATATAAGAATTCTAATATACCACATACCAACCAACAAATCTAGTCAGAGTGAACCTGGTATAGTTTTGTAAAAGTTTCATCAACAATGAAATATTTTTGTTAATAGAAAACCCTCAATTTACTAAAAAAATTAGACACCTCTAAAAATAAAACTATGGATAGAGCCCCTAACGGGGGTTCTTTTCGATGCTAATGGGATAGGGGGACAATCCCAGCAGCCCACAACATACAGTTCATGAAATATTGGGGGTGGTGTGGCCGCCCCCATGCAAGTTTACACATGCAAACATAATGCCACTACCTCATATGGTTTATGAGGAAGGGAGTTCATTTCTACGATGTTTCAAACTATCAAGCCTCCCTTCAGATTGTGTGCTCGACGAATAGAATTGTCTCATGGTCCTAGGTAATTCAAAACCCTTTATATTTACCTATCATTCTATTTCCGAGCTTTATGTTTCAACCCTAGTACATGATTGAGATGATTATTAATTGGTCTTGGTTGTATTTCTTTTGTTCCATTTGCACCCGTGGTCTGGGACTCACATCTTGTGGTGAGGCTTTGTTTCTACATCCTTCTGGTTATATTACCAGGTGTTGTTGTCCTTTATGTGGTCAATTCCTCTTAGCCTCATGGTTGACCTCGAATTTCTAGCCTTTTTGGCCCCTTTCCCTGCATTAAGCTAAGACAAGCCAGCTCGATAAATCTTGTGTCTCCGTCACATTATATCCTTGCACAACTTTCTAGTATTCACTATTAATTTTGACCAAACAAAGGAAAAATAATGAGAATTAGACGTGGTGGGGGTGGCCACGGTCCTCAGGGATGCAACTGAGCCTAGTAGTAGGCTTAAGAGGTTGTTGCAAACTGTCACTTGGATTTTCCCCTGGAAATAAGGAATGAAATTCGCCAATTGGAATCCATTGAAGCAAGAGAGAGACAAGTCTTTTTGGACTCTGAAATACTAGAGGATATTTCCACTTGGGTTCTTGACCCTGACCATATTAAGGGACGAAGGAATTAGTACTTTCATGCCTTATATTTCTATTGGCAAATGAATACCCTGCTATGCAGTGTACGAAAGGATAAACATGAAGAAATTTATAGCATATTTTTAGCCTGGAAGATGTCAAAAGAGTCTAGAGGAACCATAGGGTTTGTTTACAAAGAATGGATGCATGACTGGCTCATATAGAGTGTCACCTTCATTGCGAACCTACTCCTCCATCTCCTTCACGGTCTAGTGCCAAAGATATGACATATATTATCTCTGATGAATCTTGATTTTTAGCATGTTAGTTTTCAGTTTTTTGTTTTGCAGTACTGTAGGGGATACTTTAATCATGTTTGAATTGTTGAAACTACTTGAATTTTAGACAAACTAATTTATAGGTAGGTGGTAAAATATATCTGGGTTTGTTAGAAAATCAGAAAGGCATAACTAAATTCTTATTTTGATAATTACTTGTGATTTATTTGTATTCTTATTATCTTCTTTTATCTTTTTATCATCAAGCAACTACCAAAACATAAGTTCACGAAGATAAAAAAAAAGGACACAGGATGTGGGCTCTCAACTAGGGAAAAACCTCTGTTTTAGGGAAAACCAAAAAAATCTCCTCTCTTCTTCAAGAACAAAATCAAATGAGACAACCAAGACCATTTGACCTACAATAAGGCCACTTCCAATCAACCAAGTCAACCTCCTAAGAAATACCTTTCAAGATAACAAAAATCAACTTCTGGTCAACAAGAGTTAACCTTCTTCAACCTTGCTTCATTCACAGATTTTGGCTTCCTACATCAAAATTTCGGCCCCTCCTACAATTCAGAATATTCACACAGTTTGGTATAAAAATAAGAGAAAACTATTTCCTTTCATTCGTTAGGGTTCCTCCTTCCTCCCCCAGGGTTTTTTCTTCTTCTTCAACCCCTTTTCACTCCTTTCTCGCCTTCGCACTTCTAAGGATTTCCGATCAAACTTGGATTACTTGGATACCCAATAGGTTGAATGAATTGGTTATATATAGTATTATTGTGAGTTCGATTTCCCTTCATGAGGCTGACTTGATGGGAGTTGAGGCCAACTTGATGGAAGAGGGTAAACTTACAATTTTGACACAAATTTATTTCCTGATACAAAAATCCCAAGAAGAGTTTATTACATAACGACAAGGGCAATATCTCATGACTCAACCCTAGAAGCACAACATGAGTGCTTAGACCTATAAACATAATTGAATAAGCATGAAACCCATGCTTTATAAAAATAAATTTTCTTTTGATCTTTACAATAATTTTCTTTTCTTATTTTAACAAATACATATGAATTACATCATATCATGAGCTAGATAACAATTATGAAGATTGATACTAGTTACATTTTCAACACTCCCTCTTAACTAGGCAGGTGTTCATAATTGTTCATCCAGTACAAGGATGACCTCAATTTGAAGTGTTCCAAGAAGAGTATAACAACATATACAATGCTAGATACCATCAAGGTCAATAACTGTAGAGGTATCAATCAAGTGTCTTCAAGACTACCTTCCAAGACACTAACTCAACAGGGACTAAGGTGTAAGTTAAAAGTTCATGTAATAAAAATTAATAAAGGAAAATAAGACCAAGGTAATGGGACACGTATTCCAAGCTGAATGTTGGGAAAAACATCCTAGTGGTGTTCACTTCAGTTTATTATGGCTAAGAAAATTGGCAAAGTCATTGGAAAAGGCTCTGAAAAGGCAAAGAGGCATTAATTGACATTTATTTATGAAAATAAAGGAAAATAAGAGAAAAGGGAGATGAAGGGTCACATATTTGTATGATAGGGAAAATGAAGGAAAATAGAGGAAAGTGAAGAAAATAGAGGCCTCAATAATAAATTGGCTTATGATGATCAATTCATAGCTTTTGCTGGCTCATATTTTGTCAGTTCAATTTTGGAGCTCTCTCTATTCTCTCATACTATTTCACACTTAGAGCATTCTTGGAGCACTCTAGCATTGGAGAAAGGAAGGCAAAGGAAAGCAAGGGACAAGCAAGGAAAAGTTGGATCAAAAACTTCAGTAGGATGACTTTTAGGTAACATGTTGCATGTGTGATTTCCTAGCTGATTGGTAAATGCATTGTACATGCATGTGTGTGTTTGGTTCTCTTCTTGTCACAAGAATGGAGTTTTCCAGGTGTAATAGTGGTTTCAACCTTGCCTTGCCATTTCTGAATAGCCATGGTGTGATGGGGTTATTTCATTCGATTGAGATTTGGATTACCAAATGGTTTTGGAACTAGGTGAGGTGGTCTCAGGGTCTAGGAATCCCTTGACCATTTTGGGTGGGATTATGGTAAATCCTGAGGGTAGAGGTAGGAAAATTCCTCAATGTATTGGTGTAGAAATTTTGAGGCATCCAAGATTGTTTTGGGCCTAGTAATCCCTTGACCAGTTTTGGTGGGGTTGTGGTAAATACTGAGGGTGGAGGCGGGTTAATCTTCGAAAAGCCCTGGTTGTTTATGTATCGGTTTGCTTATGTGATCCCTTGACCAATTTTGGTGAGATCACAGGAGCATGCGGGTGGAGGTGGTTTAATCTATGGGAAGCCCTCATTGTTTTGTCTTTTGTCCCACATTCATGCTTGGAATATGGCACAGGGGTGATTGGCTGAAAGAAATATTTTGATAAGCTCAATCTATGGTCAAGTGGTACGTTGAAGTCCCTGACTTGGTTGGAATTTGCATATGTTCATAAGATCTATGTTCCTATTATATTTCATGAGTAATTATACTTGTTATTACGTGGATTTGATGGTTGTATTATCATGATTATAATTCTAGTTGTATGTTGGTTATAAGCATGGTTCCATAATAGGTTCTAGCTATGGCTCTTGTTATGTTTTATTTGTTGATGAATGGTTAATGAATGTATGAGTTAACAATTGTGATTGTAGCTATTATGAGGCATGGTTCCATAACAAGTTCTAGCTATGGCTATTGATATGTTTGATTTGTTGATGAATGGTTAATTAATGCATGAGTTAAAAAATGTGATTGTAGCTATTATGAGAGGGCCTTAGAACTTCTTGGTGATTCTCAGATAAGTATCAAGCCCCTTTGCTCAGATATGCATTAATGGCCTGTAGATTACATGTTCTCAATATGTTTGACGAAATGACTCTCATGGTTAGGTCAAGTATTTGATTGAATTTTATATGAATGAATTTGTCTTGATGTTAGTTATCATTATGGAAAGTCACACTGAGTTATGGGCAATGGTATGGAGGCTAGCCTGAAATAGTGGCGCAGAATATGGGACCACACCCTCTGAACTGAAGAATTTGGGTCAAAATCGCACCTTGGTAGGCTTATTCATGTGGTTGGAGGCCCTCAACCACACAGAGGCCTTGTCATGCATGCAGTTGGGAGCCCATGTCAACAAAAAGACATTTCGACTTAGGATTTGGTCATTGGGAGTGGTTGTTTAGATCCTGGGTGTCTTGTAGCTCCTTAGGAAGGCCAATAAGGTTCCAATTTGTCAATTCCACTTCCTTAACTATGCTTAGGAGGTTGAATAATATTATAGTAGCCATTATCTCATGTTTACCCCATCAGGTCGATGAAAGTGGGTAAATGTGGGAGGGGGGATTTACATGTTGGTATTATAGCATGGTTCAAACACTTGGATTGGATGGGATAGATGCATGTTGTTATGAATGCATTGTCATGGTTATGGTTATGCATGCATAGTAGGTTAGATAAGCATTGTGGTGGTCACTGTTGCAGTTTGTGTAATCATGATGTTGTTGGTATTTTATTATGTTGATATGTTGGTCAGGATGAAGTAGGAGATGCATATAATTAGAGTGAGGTTGTAGCACTGGATCTTGGGGTAAGAGAGGATCATCATACAAGTTTATATATTTGGCATGTACGTATAATGGTTAATGGTTGTTATATGTATTATGGTTATACACATGTCTGTCATTTTATTACTGTTGTGGTTACATGCATGATAGATACTAGTTAATCAATGTGGTCATATGTACATGCATTAGATAATCATGAATGGTAATAAGTTGTTGTTATATGCATTGCGGTTGTACACATGATGTTTACGATAATTGCATTTAAGATCTTGAGGTTATATGTATAAAGTTATTCTGGATTGGCATGTACAAATGGTTATGATTATGATACTCAAGTATGAGTCGATATACTTGTGATATTGTTTTGTACTAATTTGGAATAAATTGTGCATATGTGATAACATCCCCTGAGATACATTGAGGTGTGAGTTTTATTATGTTGTTTATTTAGTTTAGCTAACATGGTATGCTTACAAGTTGTCTGAATGTTTGATTAATGGCATGATATGAGTATGTGTCTATAAGATTGTATGAAGGAATGATCTTGTTTTAAGATGATTGTACTATCACATATGTGTTGAGATAGTTGATAGGTACTTGAGTTCAAGTGGGTGCTAGTTGTAGTATGATGAATAATGACTATGAGTTGATTATGACATGGTAGTTAGTCTTGGTAAAGGTCGATTTCAAATTAATAGACATAATGTATTAAGCTTTGGAACATGTGACTAACATGTGAACTGTTTCAAGGCAACATGTTTGGTATTAGCGTGACAAGGTAACAATTGAGTTGTTTATATAACTAACAGATGGGTGATGTGGCAGTACATAATAATATTCAATTGCAACAAGGAAAAAGGTAAAATGAAAGAATTGGATGAGAAATAATTTGGCAATGATTGGAAACCACAAATCCAAAAGAATGAGTGTTTTTTATACAAGAAGTCTTCTTAACCTTGATTTTGTCTGACATCATAAGGATATGTGCTAGATTCATGAACATGTATTTAACAAGTATAATGATTGGATTCTAGTTATAGCTGAATTCATCAAGATAATTGGAATCCCTTAAGAGATGATATCCCTTAAGAGATGATATAGGTATGTGTTAAATTACAAGTCAACATGCTTGGCACAACAAGGTAAGGAAAGCAATATATTGTTATATTTATTTATGCACTGACAGTTATGTGCTAATGGCAGTACGATGTAGGGAATTGCATGGAAAAAGAGACTGCCATATATTTTGAAGAAGGGTCGGGTTGAGCTTTCCTTTGGAAGCATTGGGAACCCATGAGGATTAAGTCATCATGTTTGTTGCTAGTTTTGTGCTTTCAATGATTTATGATTTGTTTGTGCTTGATTTTCAGTTTTGTTTATATCTGGTACATGGACATGCCATTTTGTTTGTGGTGTCGTATTGTCATTGGATTTTCATGGTTTTTATTCTTGTTTGTTTTTTTTGTTATTGCCTTTTGTCCTTTGAAGGTCTTGGGAATTGGTTGGGGAAAGAGGAAATTTAATGGATCTTGGGAAAAGCTGAATGAAACCCAACAAGTAAGGTGAAACCTAGATGAAGCCCAATGCAGGAGTAAATGGCAGTTGAAGGAAAGAATATGACAACCAATTGGACTCGCTGGGTCCATTGGGATAAATTGATGGTGGCAGGACAATGATGAGAAAGGTAACATGAATTTTAAAGTAATCGAATTTGAGGCATTAGATGCCTTGGCTATGTTTGGGACTATTGTTCTCAATGCTGTGCATGGATAAAAGGGGTTCTCTTAACCTTGACCTTATGATATTTGGTAATTGTATTGTGATTATGAACAACCTAGATCCATCTTAACTCCAAATCTATCAAGTGCTGAGAGGAATCAAATCTCTCAAGGTGAAAACCTCTTTTTTGAGTGTAAAACTTGAGGAAAGGTTTTCACCTCAAGAGATTTGATCCCTCTTGGCGTTTGATAGATCCGAAGTTAAGATGGATCTAGGTTGGTTTCAGTCGTGTGCGACCAAGGGAAATCTATCGAAGATATGAATTTTTTAATCAATAATATGTAAATATATCTAATATTAATATAATCATTTTAAATATGCTATATATGTCTAAGATTAACCTCATCATTTTAATTTTAAATTTGCTTAGTTACCCCAATTTATTGAGAAGATAAATATTGTTAATAACTTTAATGATGAAAAAATATGAAATACAAATTTTGAATGCAAAGTGACAATAATAGTGTTGAATGATAAAAATGTGAATAATAACAATGTTGTCAATTACAAATATCTTCATTGTGATCAATCTCAAACTATTTTCTTCTACTATTTTTATTGTCACCCTTGTTAGATTTGTCATCTTTTCATATCGTAAACCATTTAAATCTTTAGCTTGAGTTGTTGTACTAAACATCATACCTTGTCTCTCTTTCTCTGCAATATTAATAGGTTGAGTTACTATAACACAAAAATCAATGTACATTGTCAATAATTTTTTGTGCTTACATTGAAATCAATGCACATTGTTAATCCAATCACTTTAAAATTAATGTACCATCATACATCCAATTACATGAAATCATAAATCAACATCTACACTGAAATCAATGCATCTAATGAAAGCAATCAAATAAGATTAGAAAACAACTTCTACACTGAAATCAATGCATCTAATGCAAGCAATCAGATAGGATTAGAAATCAACATTTACACTCAAATCAATGCATCTAGTTCAAGTAAGAAAATAGGATTAGAAACCAACATATACATTGAATCAATGCATTTAGTGCAAGCAATCCAATAGGATTAGAAATCACCATCTACACTGAAACTAATGCATTTAGTGCAAGCAATCAAATAGGATTATAAATCATCTACACTGAAATAAATGCATCTAGTGCAAGCAATTTGAATTATAATTAGAAATGAACATCTACATTTAAATCAATGCAACTAGTGGAAGCAATCTAATAGGTTTAGAAATTACCATCCACACTAAAATCAATGCATTTAGTGCAAGCAATCAAATAAGATTAGAAATCATCTACATTGAAATCATTGCATCTAGTGCAAGCAATCAAATATCATTAGAAATCAATATCTACACTAAAATAAATGCATCTAGTGCAAGCAATCAAATAGGATTAGAAATCACCATCTACAGTAAAATCAATGCATCTAGTGCAAGCAATCAAATAGGATTAGAAATAACCATCTATAGTAAAATCAATGCATCTAGTGCAAGCAGTCAAATAGGATTAGAAATCACCATCTACACTAAAATCAATGCATCTAGTGCAAGAAATATTCTTCCCTCTCTCCTCCCTCCATATATATCTATATCTCCCTCCATCCCTCTTTGTTTTCTCTTTATCTCAAACCCCCCCCCCCAAACGCAAACATTCTCCCACACCATATTTATCAATCTCTATGTCCCTCCCTCCCTCTCTCCATATCTCCTTTCTCCCCTCTCTTCACCTTCCATCTATATCTCTATCTTCCCCTTCTCTCCCTCTCCCCCGCTTATATCTCTCTTTTCTCCTTTTGTGATCTCTCCCTCTCTCTCCCCCTCCATATCCATATATCTTTCCCTCCCTCTCTTCACTCACTCACATCCTCTCTCTCCCTTTCTCTCCCACCTATCTCTCTCCCTCTATCTATATATCTCTCTTCACCCTCCAACTATGTTACTATATCCCTCCCTCTCGCCTTCTCTCCCCCCTTCTCTCCATATCTCCTTCTTTGTCCCTTTATCTCACCCCAAACATACACACTCTCTCTCCATCTCTCCCTTGTCACTCCCTCTCTCTCTTCACTTCTCACTCTCTATCCAACTCCATCCCTCTCTCCTCTTCTCTCCCTCCCTTTCTCCTCCTATCTCTCAAGTATTCTCTCTCCCTTTCTCTCCTACCCACCTCTCTCCCCCCCATCACTCTCCTCCTCTCTCTCCCTTTCTCTCCTCCCTCTCTCTCTGTATCTCTCTCTCTCTCTTACTATATATATATATCTCTCTCCTCCTCTCACCTTCTCTCTCCTCTTCTCTCCAGCTCTCCTTCTTTGTCTCTTTATCTCACCCTTGAACATACACACTATCTCTCCATATCTCCCTCTCTCTCTCTCTCCACTTATCACTCTCTATGTATTTCTTCTCTCCCCCCTCTCCCCCCCTCCAACTCCATATTTCTATCCCTCCATCTCTCCTCCTCCTCTCTCATCCTTCCTCTCTCTCCCTCCCTCTCTCTCTCTCTCTCTCTCTCTCTCTCTCTCTCTCTTCCCTCGAATCCTCTCTTCCTCCCTCTCTCCTTCTCTCTCCCCCCCTCCATATTTGTGTTTCCCTATCCCTCTCTTATCCTTCTCTACCTCTCTCACTCCTCTCCCTCTCTCTCTTCATTTTTCCTCTCCCCTCTCCTTCAGTTTATCTTCATCTCTCCCTTGTCACTCCCCATCTCTCCACTTCTATCACTCTATGTCTTTGTTCTTCCCTGCCATATATATCTAGAGTTAATATATATAATGATATATTAATATATATTATAATATAACAAATTTAATATTGTATTAATCCAAAGTTATTAAATTTAATATTATTAATATTATAATATATTATTATGAATATTAGATTTAATAATAATAATAATAATATTTTGATATTAATATTAGGGTTAATGTTTTGTTTGCACGGTATTAATAATAATTTGGCCCATAGGCTCGGTATACACTTAGATGTTGATCTCTAATCATATTTGATACATTTTAATGTATTTACCATACCTATTTATACCTCTTTTATATTTATTTATTTACCATACCTATTTTATAAATAGGGTATTTGGCCCATAGTAATTAGCCCATGATATTAATAATAATTTGTCCCATGGTATTTGGCCCATAAGCTTCACCTAAATAAAACCTCATTTTTGAGTTTTTTTAAATATAAAGAGGTTTATGGAGTAAATATAAAAAGAGGTTTTATTTATTTATCATACATTTAGTCTATTTATATTTTTATTTATTTACCAAACCTCTCAAATAAGTATAAAAAGGGGTTTTATTTATTTACTTCAAGTTTATTTATATTTATATTTATTTACCACGCCTCTCGAGTAAGTATAAAAGGAGGTTTTATTTATTTACCATACCTCCGGTTTATTTACATTTATATTTATTTACCATACCTCTTTTTTGAGTGTTCGTAAATATAACTTTGGGTTCAACTTCTCGTTAAGAGGTAGGGATAATTATTACAAATAAATTGATTCCAATTGAGCCCTCATTAAAAATGTTTACATACAGTCTTTCTTACATTACGTCAATGCCTACATATCTCTTCCATACTGGGCTGTAGAGTGCCTCTAGGCATAATTATGTTGATGTCTATATATGTATATATGTATGGATGTATGTTGTTGTCTGATATGGTCGTTAGGGATCATGATTGCTTTATGCAATGTTTATATGTATATATGTATATATATGTATGCCATTGTCTGACAGGGTCAACAAGGATCGTGATTGTTTTATGATAATGATTATATATATGTATGTATGTATGTCATTGTCTAACAAGATTGTATGAATCATGCTTGTGGAGGAATGATTGCTTATGCAAGTGAATGGCATGAAGAGGTTCCTGGTTTATGAGGAATCAAGTGGGCATAGTAGCCTTAATAGATCTATGAGGTCAATATCATGTGGATATGGATTGGTATTATGCATATGTTTATGTTATAGACAAGCTATTTTGAGGGATAGATTAACTGAATGAAAGTAGTGTGATATTTGGCATGCCGAGACAAACATAGATAGTGGAAAGACATTGGAGGCAAGGTTTCCTGGTAGAGACAATGTGGTCTCTAGATGTGTAGTACTAGTGTTGTGTATATGTTGTATATGCAGTGTTGTGTACATATGGTGCTGTGCGCATGTTGTATATGTGGTGTTGTGTACATATGGTGTTTTGTACATGTTGTATATGTAGCGTTGTGTACATATGGTGTTGTGAACATGTTGTATATGTGGTGTTGTGTACATGTGGTGTTGTTTATATGTTGTATATTGCATATTGTTTTGTTTTAAAGGGATGTAAGGATGATGAAACATTTAGGTTATCATAGGTCTTGTTGAAGAAATCTTGGATACACATTGTCATGAATTTTGGTTAAGGCCTTCAAACTTTTCACATTATGCATTGAAATTTTCCTCAAAGATATGTGAAACATTTTGATTAACTTATGATTGCAGACTCTTTCATATGTTATAATAATTTAAAGCTTCAAAATTTAATGCTTATAAACCCCATCCAATGTCTTAAAAGGCTCATTGTTATCACTGGAAAATCAGATAAGCAAAAGACATCATGAAATGTCAAGCATAAGGATTTACAGGGTTGAGAAACATTAGAGAATATGGAAAGTTTAAATTTCTCCAAGGTCAAGAGGAAAAACTATCAAATTGTGCACAAAAGACACAGGAAAAGTGCGCTCCATGCACATTTTTCTTCGATGGTAGCACTGGTCTCCGCGAATTTCCCTCAATAAGCCGTGCAGTCCTGAGTATGGCATAAGGTCACCATCCGGGACCACTTGGCACACTTTAGGAAAAATATTCTCCACTTGAGGCCGCCCGAGGACAACCGCCTAGAGCCACCTTGAGACCTCAAGTGAGCACACAATGGAATCAACCACCACCCTTGGGTCACTATCCAAAGTTGTACCAAGAGAGGGAAGAAGATTTGAAATTTCCTTATAAGAAGCCACCATGAGAAGAACAATTCAAAACACATTGTTATGCTGGCCAAATTTCCCATGAGAAAACCAGCAGTGTGTTGTCCAAGTAGCAATAGAGTGAAGGGATTCAATTGTTGGCCATCCAACATGTCAACCCCAAAGGAGAAGTGCACCAAGTGTCTGATATCCAATCACTCGTTTGAGGAGAAGAGAGAGGCTTGCAGACAGCTTAAGGGGAGAGCCCTCCTTGCTTTGGGTATTAGAGCTCCATAGCTGTAAGGACTCACGGCAAGTGTGTAACGTTCTACCACTTCTTTACCACCAACAACTAATAAGAGGGGATTCATTCTCTGTTAGGATTATTAACTTTTTTACTCGATTGAGCTTGTGTTTATGTGTAATTTTTGTTTTGTTTCCTCTTCTTGTTTGTAGCATGCTATGTTCCATAAACTAGTTTTTCTACATGTTATGATGTTTCCACTAACCATCTAACAATTCATTTTTTCCCTGTGACCATTGCTTGTAGGTTAACAATCACTCCTATCAAGCATCAGTGTTTTTCGTACACTTGTGTACTAAACACACCAACACACTCATAATTAAGGATAACACTCAAATGAAAGATGTTGACGAGGAAAATTAATTCTTCTCCCCCCCTGAAAGGGTAATCAAAGTGATCCTAATTTTAAAGATATGCAATAAAGTTGAAATTGATCTATGCCTCATATGATATTAGGAACCATGTCATGAGGGATTTAATATTTGTCAAGTATGTTGGTTATTACTGCCCTTCATGATAGATCTAGGAATTTTAACAAAATAATCACCACGATGTATTCATATATCATGATACATATCATTGGACATTTGCATTGGTCGAGAATAAATGTAATTCCTTTTCTTCCATATATTTTTTTTACATTCACCAATAAGATGATTTTTACTTGCACTAATGACTTGCTCAAGCTCTTGACAATATCATAATTTTATCTCTAAACACAACACCATGAATTGAAACTATTTAATGATTTTGTTCATCATTTTCACAAAGAAAATTCATTTTTAATAAAATTTACTTCTCTATTATTAATTAATATGCTTCTCTTATCAAATGTCTCAATAGCTCTCACTTGTACTACATGATTTCAATCTCATGGCTTGAAATCGATTCATGGATTGATGCAAAATCCATTACATTAATGGGATATTAAACCTTAGAAAATTCAGGAGATGATGATGCACAATGCAGTTATATGAAAAGCTAGATGTAAGGTTAACTGTCAATGCAACAATGAGGAAGTAATGCAGAGTTACAGACCATGAAAAAGTGCGTTGACATATTATACAAGGGTTTCAAAAGTGTTTAATAGAGCAATGGAAAACAAGATTAAAGAGTGTTTAAAATAGAAAGCAATGGACATAATACTAAACAATGCAAATTTCATATGAGGGTCATCATAAAAGGTATGAAAACACTGCATAATGCCATATACAATTGCAATCACACTATTACCATAGTATTATTGTATGGGACTATCATTACCACCTCATTTCCATTTGAATATCATATTGTTATTACTACTAAAGAAGAGTTATATTTAAATGTTGCAGGGAAATTATATATCAAAGGGAAAAAACAATGGCATTTAAAAACTGCAATAAAGATTTATTTTAACACATGCAAATATATATATATATATTAAAGTGTTCCAATTAGATATATACTAAATGATATGATGCAATGAAAAATATATGATATTACAGTGCGTTGAATGGGTTTATACATGTGTTGAAGGAAAATAAAAGGGCGTTGAAGGAAAATAAAAGAGGATTAAAGGAAAATAAAAAGGCGTTGCACCTATGTTAAAACAAATGCATTGAAGGAAAATGCAATGAGTTGGAAGCATATACCAACAATATATTGAATAGATACTAGCATAATTGGAAGAATATGAAATTACTACATGGAAGTGATATTGCAATGCATTTATGGGATAGTATATTGCGTTGTGGATCAATATATTAAACGTTGCAAGAGTTTTGTATCAGACACTTCCAAAGATTAGATGCATTATCGCATGTAAAGAAAGTATCATATTATTACTTGCGAAAGTTAAATTGTTGCAAATAGTTAACATGTGATACAATAAAATGAGTTTGGATTTTAGTTTGTTTGTTTATTTTTTATTTTTTTTCTAAATTAAGCTAATTCTATTATATAAACATACTGATACAAAACTGCCTCAGTTCAGCTGTGGGAGCCTGAACTGGGCTTGATGTCCATGCTGTTAACAAAATGATGAACTGCCCATATCGGGAAACCAGTTCTGTCAAAAGAAAGTGCACCGCCCTTGAAAGGGAAACCGGTGGATAGTTCAGTACATACACCATAAGAGAACTAAAGACAGACGGTTCTATCATGCAGCTTCTGCTACTATAGATAACAAAAACCAAAATATCATCTAGATGCTGGAGTGTAAATACCATGATGAGCTAAGGCAGAGAGGGCAGAATCGTGTGAGGTGGAGAAGGCTACTCCTCCTCAATTCGACACTCGTAATGCTCCTTTGCGTCTTCAGCAGTTTCCATATGAACGCCATCTGTGCCTGAGAGATTTGCTTCCACCTGCAAAGAAACCAGACCCGGGATGGGAATGTTAGAGGTGAGGGGAGCGTTAAGATCGGTAGATGAAGTTGCAGCAGGGGCAGGCCGAGGGAACAGGGGAATGGGCAGAGGCATATGCAAAGGAGGGGGTTGACTCTTCACGAAGGGTAATGGTGATATAAGCAGTGATGGTAGGCCGGTCGAATGCACAGTCAAAGCGCAACTCCGCTCTCTGCGAAGTTTGTCGAAGAATGTGGCTTCCAGAAGGACGGGGACCAGCGCAAGCCGGAGGAGGAATATCTCCAGGAGGATGAGAAGAGGGTTGATGGTCTTGGGCGAAGCTAGGAGGGATATCCTGATCTCATTGTCGAAGAGAATCCCGAGTATTCGTTTTCGCTGTGTTCAAGGAGAGCGTCACCATGACCGGAGTGGCGACGCCCGCCCAGCGCCTGGGCCCCGAGTGGTGCCTTCCCTCTGCGGCACCTCATATGGTGTCTTAGCCTAGGCATAGTGGTAACAGAAAAAGGAAAAGGCCAAAGACAAAGGGAATTTGCTCAGATGGGAGTAGGAACACAGTGAGAACCAAGAGGAAAATGAAAATTGGAATGACATGAGGCACTGTGAGAAAAGTGAAACTCAGGAATTGTTTCAAGACAACTGAGAAGTGAACAATGCCGACCAGTGTGAGTTCGGGAACTGGGCACAGCACAAGCTGCCGAGCAAACTCTGCGAATGGGATTCAAGGAGCCGCACACAGAGCTGGAAAGATCTGGAGTGCTCGAAGCAGGAGCCATTATGAATCGAATTAGCATATCGAGAATGGAGTTAAGCCGTCGCTGGAGAGTTAAAGGCCTGCATGCAAGCGCATTTAATTTGAAATCAATGGATCCGCGGGGGGCCATATGGCCTCCCCATGCGAAGCTCCTTGGGAGGTACTCCGGGACGGTAGTCCCATCAAAACATTTAAACATCCGCATCCGAATATACAATGAAAATGAGTTATGAAAACCATAAAGGGAATTAAAATAACATGTTGGTGCGTTGAAAAGATATTAAATAATGCATTGAAAAGGATATACAAACAATACATTGAATGTATATTAAATAATGTGTTGAATGGATGAAGTGATTACATTAAAATACAATGCATTGAAGGGATTAAGTGTTGAAAATATTTCATATTAAACACATACGATGGTATTGTAAATAAATTGTTTCCATGATAGTATCCAAGCTACAAGGTTATCTCAAACCATATAATGGTTGCGTTGGAAGGGCATGTAATGGTGAGTGGAAAACTATATAAATGCTGAGATGGAAATTATGTCAAAGAGCCACTATAATATCATGCCAAAAGATATGATCCAATGACTTTATAAACTAATGATAAACAATGTGATGGAGGTTATATCGATTTCTTTAACTATCCTATCAACGAGCCTAAACACTCAAACTTGTAATGTCAAATCCATCATCAAGAACATTATTCAGTAATGAAGGACCTGACAAGGGAAAATGATGGAGATTATCCTTTCCTACATCCCAAATACCTATCTCTAAATCAGGTTGAACAATTTTGATAGTGTGGAAGAAGGTACAATGTGCAACCCAAAGAAAAACTTTTGACAAATCCATGATATAAATGAATTATTTTGGTTCATATGAAATACATGAGGATGTGTCCTCTCTTTCCTAGTACACAATCTCCTGGTAAATAAATGTGCTTCAACTATAGCATTGGGATAAGGTCTCGGATAAATCTACAAGAGCGATTCAATGGATAAGTATTGGCAATAAGGAATCAATTTTCAATATTGTTCATGTTACTAGACTATAAATAATTTTACTTTTTAATGATCATTTACCTTATTATTCTTGTCATATTGTGTAGGATCAACATTCTAGAAGATATATTGAGACTGACCGTAATATGGTGATTTTACTTATTTACATCGCCTTCAAGTCCTTGTTGCTTTCATTACTCCTCATCATTCCTATGCCTCTGCTATTCCTATTGCATCTTAGATGTTTTCACTTGTTTTATGGCATGGTAGATTATGTTATATTATGTTGCGAGACCTAGTATACACTCTCACAAGCAAGGAGAAACTTTGGAGTGATGAATTCTACCAGATCAAAAAATCTTGTTGACTATTTCATAAACACATTAATTTGATGTACCATCATCTCAAATATATTTAGATACATCTAGAGTGTCTTTCACTATCTAAATGAAACACTAACATGCGGTACATTAGGATTTCCTTTCTAATCTGTGCCTTGAGCTCACATATGTGTTCTATGCAGGAAGGAGGGATGTCATGATCAAGCTTTGCTAAAGACCAAGTTGTAAAAAAATAAACATACTTCATGGTAAAATTTTGAACAAACTCATTGAATCCACAACTATAGTAGCAAGCCCGGGAAACTTTGTTTTTACAAAATGGATGGATAGGTTGATCAACTTTGTCATCAAAAGGGAAAATGAGTTAAATATTTCAAATATGTAGATTATTTTGAATTCCTAGTGCAAGTTATATTTATTATGAAATTCAATGTGGTAAATAATGTAACACATTTCACCATTTTATACATTGAAACCTAATAGTCTAATTGTCGTTGCATGCATGGAGAAATAAATCTGTTTGAAGGTTGATGTGCCCAAAGACATTAAATCCATTTTGTCCCATTGGTCATACTATAAATAATAATGTTGTTTTAATGAGAAATTTCAACACTTATGTAAAGGATGATTTGGGCATGAATATGTCATTACTTTAACAATCATAGTCACAGAAAGCCATAACAACATATGAAAAGGTTTTAGAAACCTAATATTCCTTTGAAATTGTGAAGGATAGTGAGGCAATTACTGGAGGTTGTGCCTTGGCCTACAACAATGCTCATTATCATTTCTTATTTTTTTTTTCATGAATTCAATGACTAGGGTTTAATTGTTTATGCAAAAATATTGAGGGCATTTTAATGTAAACTTGTGTATTGTTGATGTGGCTTTCGAGGAAGAAATTAATAAACTATTTTAGTTTTTCTGCAAGAGTCTTATAGAGAACTTGGGCTCATTGATGTTACTAATCCACAAAAATGTGTACTTAATACCATTTCAAAGTTGAAGCTACTAGGGTGATTTCTAATTCTATGGATCTGCATGCATAAGCCTCAAATCACGATTTATTTTCTTTATTGTATTGTAGTAATATTGTTAATGATTAAACATAAAAATTCATCCAAGAGTCACTCAGAATGAAAATAATTATGTGTGTCAAGTAAGTAGTGAGGGGTTTTGAAAGGTCATGAAAGAGGTGAAAAGTCACCACTTGCATAAAAGACCCTCAAACCTCATTCTTTAAGGGGATTTTGGAACTTGAATACTTTAGCATAGCTATAACATTCGAGGCTTTGAGCGCATTTTCTCTTGGTAGTTTATAGGAGTGATTGTGAGGCTAGGGTTTGCGTTTTTTAAAATGATATGAATTGCTCTCATTCCACTATTGGAGTTTGAGAGGCTTATAATGTATGTGCTTGGATTTATCAGTATTTAATGAGAATCTTTTCAGTTATTTCATTGATTCCCATTCACGTTAATGGCACTTGTAATGGTTATCCAATGATTTTTCTATAAATGCAGGTGTGTTTACATACTGGTTACATGTTAATGAACTAATTTGTTGCATGCAAATTTTATGTTTTATTTGGATACCTGCTCTTCATTCCATGTATATATTAGTAATTAATTGTGAACTAATTTGTAGTTGGTTTCTAACACTTTCTTGATTGTGTATGTCTTAGTTAGTCTTAGCTATCTGATTCTCTCTTAAGGCATGATATTCCTCATTATTTTGTTGTTACTTTATTGTATTATGTTCTACAAGCCATCAATTGAGGGTTGATTTCATCCTCATTCTTTAGGAATTTTACACTTGGTCTCACATTTATTTCTCTGCATTTGAAATCCAAGAGTAACACACACAAACACACACACACATGGTGGTAGTTGAGATCACATACCAGATGGGGATCCTATCCCAAAAAATACAAGGTTTAATTGGGACTTCACACCAAGGAGACCTCATAACTACTGGCAGTTCATTCTGGCCCATCAACACCAGGTCTTCCAAGTTAGAGTCCCTCCTATAACCCTATGGCCTTATGATATGTCCCACTGGACTAGGGCTAAACATTAACCCCCTTGGTAAGGTGAGAGAATAAATTTACAGTCAAGATCAATTAATTATCAAGATCACACCTATATCCATACTAAATGGTCAAAACATTAAGTAAAACCACTCGATGGAATTCTAGATGGTGAGAGGTGTAATGATTGGTTTATATGGTGGACGGACTAGCATATCATCATCAATAAGAAAATGTGTAGGGATGTTAGCTGGTTGGATATCCAAAACAGGAGAAACAATTTTCTTCTGTGGGGTTACCACTTTTGGTGGGTGACAAGGAAATTTGGATTTATTTTATGGTGAAAGGGAATTCCCTTTGAAACTATCATCTCTGCTACAACACCCTCCAAAATTTTGGCTATATTTAAATTTTGGAGCCTACCTTTCATCATGTGAAGTGTCGCTTTTGGTCTGAAGGTGTCATTTTATTTTTTCACACATATTCCAAGTGTATGTGTCCCATCCTAAGTTTTTTCGGATCACCAAGAATAGTTATAGTGGACTTTTGGGCCATAACACACTTTCTAGTCACAAAACGACACTTATGTGTCGCAACTGCTCATACTTTGCTTGTAACACTTGGAAATTGTTTGTGAAATATAATTTTGATGTACATTTCTTAGCCTTGGGATGTATCTGAGTTTTATTAACGAGTTGAGATCATACCCATAACTCAATATGTTTTTCCATGTTTCACTCTTCCATACTTAGTCATTTTCCTAACCTTGCAACTTTCACTCTAGTTTAGGAAGACTGCACTATGCACTTATAGAGCCTATTTTTGACATTCCTTGTTAGCTGGATATGAGCACCCTAAGCATTCATTCTCTCTCCTACGCATTGTGCAATCCTAGTC